>OZ023263.1:170349706-170949706 GCA_964006375.1 Tillus elongatus | reverse complement strand
ATGTCTGCTCTCATAGCGGAGCCCCTAAAAGATAGACATGATGGTGCCCTCGTCGCACGATGCTTAGTAGACCCGAAGAGGACAATACCCATAAGAGTGGCTAACGTGCAAACTAACAGGGTCACACTGAAGAAAGGTGAGGTTATCGCCACTTGCGAACCTATTGACCGAGTGACGTTGTCCAAAAACGTGACACCCACTGCATTAGACAGAAAACTGCCAGTAGAAATAGTAGAGCGGTTCAAGAATTCATGGGGCCAATTGAACAATATGGAGATGGGGATGGCCCTGAAGTTCGTATTGGAGGAGGCCGATATTTTCGCTCAAGATAAAATCACAGGTCGTACGAGTCTAGTGCAACACAGAATTAATACTGGCGACGCAAGACCAATTAGACAGCCGCCGAGAAGACTGCCTTTTGCCAAGCAGTCAGAAATCAAGGCGATGGTTAACGAAATGCTGGAAGATGGTGTGATCGAGGAGTCTAATAGTCCTTGGTCGTCCCCAGTAGTTTTGGTCACCAAGAAAGACGGCACTATGAGATTTTGCGTGGACTATAGGAAGCTGAATGATGTCACCAAGAAAGACAGTTATCCCCTGCCCCGGATCGACGACACTTTGAACACTTTGGCCGGATCAAAGTGGTTCTCTACATTAGACCTGAAAAGTGGCTACTGGCAAGTAGAACTCCATAAAGACGATAAGGAGAAGACTGCTTTTTCAACCGGGAATGGGTTGTACCAATTCAAGGTCATGCCATTCGGCTTATGTAATGCTCCTGCCACCTTCGAGCGACTAATGGAGTTAGTGCTGAGAGGACTTACATGGGAAACATGCCTGGTGTATCTCGACGATGTCATGGTGATTGGAAGGACTTTCGATGAACACCTGTCGAATCTGAAGCAGGTTTTCTCCAGGCTGAGAGGTGCCAATCTGCAACTCAATCCCAAGAAATGCGTCCTCTTCCAGAAGAAAGTGAGTTTCCTCGGACATGTCGTTTCTGAGAAAGGGATAGAAACTGATCCAGAGAAAATAAAGGCAGTAAGAGACTGGCCTGTGCCGAAGAACAAACATGAGGTGAGAAGTTTTCTGGGACTTTGCAGCTACTACCGACGCTTTGTAAAGTACTTCAGCAGCATTGCGAAACCTCTGCATAGCCTGACTGAAAATAAGGCCGAGTTCATCTGGTCACCAGATTGCCAAGAGTCTTTTAGAGAGCTCAAACATCGTCTTCTCACTGCTCCTGTGCTGGCTTATCCTCAGGACGAAGGACTGTTTATACTGGACACCGATGCTTCCCAGTATGGCATTGGGGCAGTACTCTCACAGATCCAAGCCGGAGAAGAAGTTGTGATAGGCTACTTCAGCAAAACGTTCGGAAAAGCAGAAAGAAATTACTGTGTAACCCGGAAAGAACTGCTGGCAGTTGTAAGATCCATCGAACATTTCCACAGCTTCCTGTACGGAAGAACATTCCGCGTGAGGTCAGATCACTCTGCTCTGCAATGGCTTCTGAACTTTAGAAATCCCGAAGGACAGATAGCCCGATGGATAGAGAAACTGCAGAGCTACGACTTCCGGATTGAACATCGAAGAGGAAGAAGTCACGCTAATGCAGACAGCCTGTCAAGAAGACCATGTTCAGTGCATGAATGTAAATTTTGCGAGCGACAAGAGAGCAAAGAGATCGACAAAGTAACTCATCAGATCAAACAACTGGTGGCAGGACAGGAGAATAACACCGATCTAGACGTAAATCTTGAATACATCAGAGACGCACAGAAGACAGATCCAGACTTGAAAAATATTAGAGAATGGCTACAAAAGGGGAAAAGACCTGAGTGGCACGATGTGTCCCGGTTTGGGGCGGAGGTTAAAGGCTACTGGCTACAATGGGACTCATTGTGTCTAAAGAATGACATGATCACTCGAAAATGGGAAACTGCCGATGGTAGAGACTGTATATACCAGACCGTTGTGCCAAGTGAGTGCATAGACAGTGTTCTTCAAGAGTTACACAATAGTAGAAGTGGAGGCCACTTTGGGGTCAACAGGACTCTTGCCAGAGTGAGAGACCGCTTCTATTGGATAAACTGCCGAAGAAGCGTGGAAGAATGGTGCAAAAGGTGTGACCAATGTGCTTCAAAGAAAGGACCAAAGACCCGATCCAGAGGAAAAATGATGCAGTACATCTCAGGTACACCGTGGGAGAGAGTTGCCGTAGACATCGCAGGACCTTTTCCCATCACAGAGTCTGGGAACAGATACATAATGGTGGCGATGGACTACTTCTCGAAATGGCCTGAAGTTGCGCCGATCCCCAACCAAAAGGCAACGACCGTGGCAGAAGCCCTGATGGAAAATGTCATATCACGGCATGGCGTACCCTTGGAGATTCACACCGACCAGGGCCGGAATTTCGAATCAGAGGTCTGGAAGAGCCTAATGGACTTGCTAGGCATAAAGAAAACGAGAACAACGCCACTCCACCCTCAATCAGACGGCATGGTAGAACGGCATAACAGGACCATCAATCAGTATCTTGCTATGTTTGTTGACGAGAATCAGAGAACCTGGGACAGGCTGATACCTCTGTTCCTCCTAGCTTACAGAAGCTCTCAGCATGAATCTACCGGCTACACTCCATCCATGATGTTGACCGGCAGAGAGATGCGGCTACCAATCGACATGACGAGACCACCACCGAACGAGGACATAGCGGACCTAGCTACGTTACCTGAGTATGTCGCCGACCTAGAAGGAAAACTGCGCACTATACACAGATGTGTCAGAGATAGGCTCCTCTTAAGCAGTGACCGGATGAAGATGCGCTTGGATCGCAGAGCAACACCCCATACATTCAAGGAAGGTGATGCAGTGTGGCTGTACCAACCAACAAGGAGAAAGGGCCTCAGTCCCAAACTTCAGAAACCATGGGAAGGGCCATACTTGGTGACTAAGAAAATTAACGACCTAGTCTACAGAATCCAGCTGTCTCCAAGAACTAAACCCAAAGTTGTTCACATAGAGAGGTTGAGTCCCTATCGGGGCAACGAACCCCCAAGTTGGCGGCCGGTAAATACTGTTCGGGACGAACAGTCTTAAGGAGGGGGGCAGTGTTACAAAGCACTTCAATAGACGTAGGTGCGGTGTTGCCACATCTCCAGAATTTCCCCAACATCTGGGAATTTTTGCACAATCTGGCAACACCGCCTCCCCACCCCCTGGGGGTGCCTGGGGTGACCCCCCTCAGGCGAAGTCTCAACCCTCTAGGACCAGAAATAACGAAGTTACCAACTTGTACCCCGTCGGAATGGATAACTAAGGTCTGCACATTCCGAACACCCTGTATATACACCCTGTATAAGCAGAGAACCCTTACACCCTGTATACGCAGAGAGATCTTATAGTTCGAGAAACACCTCTTGTGTAACATAGGAGTGGTGACCACATTTGGATCATCCTGTATATACATCCCCCTGTATACACACGGGACCGATCTGTATTCACAGAACCTTCTAGTAAAAGAAGGTCCTGGAACGTTCTGGAATGGAATGCTCTAGAAAGGAGGGGAAGGTACGGCGAGTATATAAAAGCGAAAGCAAGCCAGCCCGAGTTAGTTCAGTTCAGTAAGATAATGTGGTAGTGACTTGAAGAAGCAGTGTAAAGTGTTAAGAGAGTAGTGACTGTAGTACCAGATTAGTGACTTTTGTTGAGAGTAGTAATTGTAAGGCCAGTAAATGAAGTGTTTTGTGAGAGAGACATTCTAGAAACTTTATTGTATCCATATTTAGAGTGTAAATAATGTTGTTTTGTTAAAATTAAAAGTCTCACTTATCCAGAACCCGGAGAAAACGTAACAGTAGATTAATAATCGTGAAAAATTTTTATGGAAAAAACATAAATAAGAGAATAATTGAAAAATGAAGTTAAAAAAAAAGCACCATTTTCACATTTCGAACTGTTAATTTTCAGCAGCGTTGCCACATTGAATATCTAATTTCAAGAGTGTTTTGCCACTGTAACGAAATAAAAGTTTAAAATGCTTTTTACACACAATCCTGCCGACCTGACCTTCTGGACCTAACAACACCGCATAATAGCAATTTAATCCCAAGAGTGTTTTGCCGCTTTAACGAAATAATAGATTGAAAATGCTTTTTACACACACTCCTGCCAACCTGACTTTCTGGACCTGACAACACCGCCAATCTGCATGAAATATGTCCACAAAACAACAGTCATAACCTCAGGTGCAAAAATATATGTTTTTGTTGCAAATTGAAATGTTTTAATTGCGTTTATTATTGAAAGGCTATTAAAACCGAAATATACCACATTGTTTTACTTTATTAAGGTATGTACAACTGTTTTTAAGGCCATATTTTATTATAATCACGTTAATATGTAGTTGTGGTTAAGTGCACTGTTCCCAAAAATGGTACTCGTGACAGTATGTCCAGATTGTTAGAGAAGCTGTAGCAGTTGGAAAGAAATAGTCAATTTTAATTAAAAAGCAGAAGCGTTAATGTGGGTGAGTGTTAGTGTACTACCATGTATGTGTATTAGCATAAATCATTTTCAGTTTGCATAGAGCTAAATCCGAAAAATCAATAGGCAAGCGAGTCCCTGGTTTGAGGGATCTTAATAATGGGTAGAGTAACTATTCTAAATTAGGCATGCATGAATGCCAAATAAAATCTAATAAGAGTGATGCTTTATCAAGCAAAATTGTATAGCAGTGCAAATGATTTCAGTTTTGTAAGTTAGTCCTTTCTTAAAGAATAGAATATAAAAAAATCAGCAGCCAAAGGTTTTACTAACCTTTTCCTAGTACCTATTAAAATTAAATGATCATTATATAGTCTGTAGAATATTGGGATGATCAATGAAAAGTTTAATCCTATTAATGTAATGTAACTTTACCTTCATCTTTATACTTAATTGTAATGTCATCACTTGCACTTAATTTTCCTCTAAACACTCTCTGCATCATTAAAACAAGCTCATCATATGTAATAGCCTCATTATGGATGGGTATACGCCTTATATCATCTTGCAACTGAACTTTAATTATTAATTTGCCACTTAAATCTATTTCGTTTTTTACATCCATTGCAATCTGCTAGAAAATATATTGTAAGTATAAGTAACGTAACTGTAGCAATTTTGATGTATTACTTACCATCGGAATCCTAACAGACGAGCTGGAGCGACAGATTTTCTTCCTTTTATGTTCAATTGTTCAAACTTTTATAATAATGTTTAGTAAAATGATTAATATTCTCGACCACCTACGTCAAACAAACCGCTGTTGTTGTTTAGCATTAGCAAAATGTCTTGTCATTTGTCAAACTTAGAAAGTCAACGACAAATTAGAATAATGTCTATGGTCAATGTAAGGCTAAATGTTTTCTCGCCATAATTAGAACCCCACACCGGTTTCGCTCTAATTAGAGCTCGTCAGTTTGTTATACTAATTACAGCGAGAATACACCTATAAAGTAATACGGCTATGGTAGCCAGCCTCATGGGACATTGTGAGATGTACGACAGGGTCGCCATCTCCCTGCGGAACCAAGTTACTACTCGTGACAACATACTGTTGTAACGACAGCTTGAAATAACACAAAATGTTATACAATATTTTTTGACAGGGCTTATTATTGGTCTAATCTATAAACTTTAATTTTTTGATAAATAAAAATGTATAAGATTTTGTGTTATATGGAGCTGTCCTGACAACATACTACCTGGTCCCGCACTGTGATGGCGACTCTGTCATACATTTCACAATGTTTTAGGAGGCCTGGCTACGATAGCCGTATTCCTTTATAAGTATGTTCTCGCTGTAATTTGTATACCATAGTGACGAGCTCTAATTAGAGCGAAACCGGTCTGCGGTTTTAAATGTGGTGAGAATACATCTAGCCTTACATACATTGTTCCTATATTGAGGCAGATATGGGCCAGGCTGACAATTTACAAAATTGTTAGTTGATAGTCTCTATTTTATAACGATTTGTGTTATTTGTAGCTGTCGTGACAACATGCTACCTGGTTCCGCACCGAGATGGCGACCCTGTAGTATATATCACCAGGTTCTATGATCAATGATAAACCCAATGAGTATGTCATAATTACAATCTATAGCATTGTGGTCCTAACCATGTCTATCTGTCTCGAGCAGCTCCATTCATTTCTAAATATAGATATAGAAAGTTCCTCTCTGGCTTCACAAGTGGTGTTTCTCTGCAGCCGGTGTGGCCTTCTACTGCATCGCGAAGTAGGAGAAACATTCTTTTCTGTCCGACGATGCCATTATAAAAAGCGAAACCATTGCAAAGAATACGAAAGCACGTGTAAAGCCAGAGAGAAAGTCTATTTGTCTATATTTACTATGAAACGGTTTCACCACGTAAGGGCAAAAACAATAATTAATGAATCCATTCATATCATTCTAGCTCTCGCAATTCATTGATTGGGCTAAGTTTTTCCCTTCGTCCACGGCTTCCGTATTTTCTAATTATATGTATCCTTTAAATAATATTACCAGAAACTAATTGTCTCTAACATGTCTCATAAATTTCGTCTTTCTTCAGCAAGAATGTTGTTTCGCTCGCCTCATCTAGCACAATTTTATTCGTCTTTCTATCAGCATACTTTGCTTTTTTATTTTTTTGTATACATTCCAAATAAGCTTCTATATTAGCTTTATTCCCTGCTTATTCAAAGTTGAGCTTTCCCTCCGCACATAATAACAATCTATACGCATGACTTAATAACGAATATCTTCCTTAAGTACCAGTTAAAATGTCCATTGGCTAGATTATTTGTTTCTTGAATGCTTACTTTGTTATCGCTACCCCCCCCCCCCCCCTTCACGCAGTTCCATGTGACTTTTATCTACAACCATAATAATATTTCCAATGTATGTGGAGATAAATATTTCTGCTTGTTCCAGTTGGCCGTTTATCTTTTTATCCAGTTTCGCAGTATTATCCCAATTTTCTTATTTGTATTACTTATGTTTTCATCGTATTAATTTTTAGTTCATTTTTTAATACGCTAATATACTCAGTATCCACATCCTTTGTCATTCCTTTTCTGGTTTTGTTATCAGCACATTTATCATAAAACATAAGAAATCTACATTATATTCATGACGTCTAGATATCACTATGTAATGATTAAAATCACTAAGAACCTCCCGAGACTCAATTAACCACCGCATATTTATAGACTTGTCTACCGTTTCGCTTGTAAAGCTAGATTTACCAGAGAATAAAATAAACTTGCCATCATATTGCATACACGTTCAATAAGTGATCAGTCAGGTGATCGTCTGGGTAATGTCTGCACCAATGAGAGATGTTTTTGTTTCTAACTCAATAAGCAGAAACCGTTTGATTCACAATAGTTATGTTCTATGGCGTTCAA
This sequence comes from Tillus elongatus, assembly GCA_964006375.1. Taxonomy (NCBI): domain Eukaryota; kingdom Metazoa; phylum Arthropoda; class Insecta; order Coleoptera; family Cleridae; genus Tillus; species Tillus elongatus. The sequence continues at coordinate 170,942,266 of OZ023263.1, read as the reverse complement.
GTCGTTACATTATAAAACCATAGAGACAAAGATAAAAGATTAGAGAATGTACAGAAATAGAATCCTCAATCCTATGGATCTTTCTCTATGCGTAACAAACATATTTTGTTTAGAATAAACTGAATTGTAATTTTGAGGTTTAATTTTCAATTTTCTTATTTTTAGTTACAGAGTTTGAGTCTCTTCACTACTAGTAAATAGTAAAGTAGTAGAGTTGGAGTGTAAGTGCTTATAGTTGCAAGTTCATGTTATAAGTTTACTTGTGTTTTTTCAGAAATGAGTGTTGATATTTTAAGAATGAAGGGTAAATGTACATATTTCATACCAATTTATATAAATTTATGTTAGCTCTAACCTACTGTTTTTCTGCATCAGCACCACATAATGTTAAGGCAAATAAGGAAAACGAAAGCGGTTCAGAACCTTCAGCCCCCATAACTAAAAAAGGTATTTTGACAAGTTTCAAGTCTGGCAAACCCATGAATATTCCAGATTCTGATTTGGTAAGTACACTAATGAATATAAAATTTTGTTGAGGGAAGTAGTATAATTTCAGCTAATTCTTACAAAATACTATATGTTCGATATTGGTTTCCCTGTCTTAATATTGTTTGAACATGTATTTTGTAGTGCCCATGCTTAATGTTGCATGATAACAATATAAGCTTAATTACAGAGATACTTATAGGGAATGGTCGGCTTAACCGCAACTACATATTAACGTGATTATAATAGAATATGGCCTAAAAACAGTTGTACATACCTTAATAAAGTAAAACAGTATGGTATATTTCGTTTTTAATAACCTTTCAATGATAAACACAATTAAAACGTGTCGATTTGCAACAAAAACGTATATTTTTGTAGCTGAGGTTATGACTGTTGTTTCGTTGACATGATAGGCGTTGTTGTCAGTTTCAAAGCTATTTACTTGATACTGGGGGGGATGTCAGATCAGGTCAAGGTCAGGTCAGGCAGGCCGATAGAGCAGTAAGCACTGTCCGGCAGTGCATTCATTCAATGTGGTAACGTTGCTGAAAATTGACAGTTCGAAACGTGAAATTGGTGCATTTTTTGGAATTTCATTTCTCAATTATTCTGTTTTTTCTGTAATTTTTTTTCCGGATTATAAATCTACGCTATGTACTCTTTATTGTAGTGTGCGCCGTTTTGCTAGATTCCAGTTGCGGTTAAGTCGACTGTCCCCATACTTATATATTATTATGTATATATATCTTCTCTGTGTATGATTCTATTCATATTGCAATTATCAAGGGGCAAGACTATACAGAGAATCTAGATTATCTTTAGTACCTACCTCCTAATTACAAAATAATTTCAATCAACATGTAGGTACCAAGGCTAGATGCATTCTCACAACAATTAGAACCGTAGACCAGTTTCGCTCTAATTAGAGTTTGTCAGTACGGCATACTAATTGCTATGAAAATACACCTATAAAGTAATACGGCTATGGTAGCCAGCCTTCCAACACTAAGTGAGTGGTGAACATGTCACCACCTAGTTGCGGAACCAAGTAGTATGTTGTCATGCCAGCTCCAAATAACACAAAGTGTTAAAAAATAGAGACTGTACACAACCAACTAACAATTTTAGTAAATTGTCAGCTCTGGTCCATTTCTACCTTAATATAGGGACAAAGTATGTAAGGCTAGATGCATTCTCACAACAATTAGAACCGTAGACCGGTTTCGCTCTATTTAGAGCTCGTTAGTACGGCATACTAATTGCTGCGAAAATACACCTATAAAGTAATATGGCTATGGTAGCCAGCCTTTCAACACTGAGTGGTGAACGTGTCGCCACCTAGTTGCGGAATCAAGTAGTATGTTGTCATGCCAGCTCCAAATAACACAAAGTGTTAAAAAATAGAGACTGTACACAACCAACTAACAATTTTAGTAAATTGTCAGCACTGGCCCATTTCTACCTTAATATAGGGACAAAGTATGTAAGGCTAGGTGCATTTTCACAATAATTAGAACCATAGACCATAGAACCGAGTTTGTGCCCAATATTTGTCATATCAAAGTTTAGTACTACCATAAGAGGAAAACAACATCATTATGAGTTTTTAGATTTTCCCCAAGGTAACAAAAAACAGTTGACAACTTTTTTTTTAAACTGAAACACGAGATTAATACATCAGAGGAAACCAATAGCTTTTCTTGTTGGCTATTAAGTGGATTACTGTGTATAATATTTGTACAATAGGAGTGGAATGTCATCATGAAGGAAAACAGTGCAATGTTACCAGATGGTTAAATATTTCCAAGCGTGTGTATTTTGAAAGCAAACGTTTTTAGTAGTTCATTTTAGTACATTTGTATTGATTTTTTATTTAACTTCCAAACATCATGTGCAAACAATTTGTCATCAGTTTTTTTGTGTTCGGAAAAAGTTATTAGAGGTTATCTAGACGTTTATTTATTTTTGGTAACATTATATATTATTTTGTTAACTGCAAGGTGCTAATTTAAATGTATTTTGATAATAATAAATCCTTTTTAAGATTAAGCATTATAGTAAATATTTAAACTTCTGGAACTTTTGGACATATTTTAGGAAACAAGACTAAGCGTATTCCTTATACAGAGTTTTATTAAAATCTCTGTCATAAGATAAGGTTAAAGAGTAATGACAACGATACAGACAAATATTTTTAAATATTTTGGTATCTAAATTATTGAAATGTAATTATAATTAATTTCATAATTAACATTTCGTAGGGCAGTTTGGTGGAAATCATTAATATCTACAACTTTGGTTCTTTGCCATTTTTTCTAGGGACTTCTAAGTAGTACAATTTTTGCATACAATTAAAAGGTAAATTTATAAATAAGGTCTAAAAACTTATATATAATATAATTAATGATAAATTAATGCCACTTATGTCGCATACACAGGCTCTCTTTGTCACCTTCACATTGAAAGTAGGTTATTAGTAATGCTACTATTTCTTGAGCACCGCTTGCTGAAGGCCCAAGTATCGTAACAGTTTATGCAACTAACAACTTTAATGGAATCTGTATCAGTCCTAAGAGAACTCTTTTAAATGTTTAATGAGATATAGATCACAAATAAACGAACAACTATCAACTCACGTCCGTTGGCACTTGTTTGTGTTTAATAATTTATGTGATTTTGCAACGTTCTGAAGGGTTGCTAACTTATAGGGAGTAAAATTCTTATTTATGCTGTAATGTGATATACAGGGTAGCACATTGAAAATGAAACAGACCGATTTGCATCCAGAGAATTTTTTTTTTAAAGAAATGCTGAAACCCGTCAATTTTAATATTGAGGGGGACATGTTTTGACATAAAACCCAACTTTGTCACATCAACCCTTTAAGGGTGGTGATAACAACCCTTATATTTTAAATAGGGAACATGGGTCGAATGTTACATCATTTGAAAGCTCCTTCTTTTCTGAATTCAGCACACTAATTTTTTTGGAAGTTTTATCAACTCGTTTAAAAATTATTCACAGTTGGAGTTGTAAGAAAGTATTTCATTCATTGTGATAAGAAATGCACTAATTAGTCAATTTTTCGTAAAAAAAACTAAAGAACAAAACCAAAGTTCAAAAATGTTTATTCAGTTAAGTAAGTGTTCAAATTGTTGACCACCAGCTTCCATACAAAAGTACAAATTTTGTTCAAAACGAGCTCTGACATTCTGGAGCATTTGTGGAGTTATTAGACAGCATTCTTCAACAATGCGTCGTCGTAATTCTTCCAGAGACTCCGGTTCTGTTGCGTAAATTCTACTCTTTAAATGGCCCCATAGAAATAAGTTTAAAGGAGTTAAATCTGGTGATCTAGGGGGCCACTCGATATCACATCTACGCCCAATCCACTGTCCTGGAAACTCTCTGTTAAAAAAACTCCCTAACACGTTGTTAAAAATGCGGAGGAGCTCCATCTTGTTAAAACACTAATTGATTTATAGCGATAATCATTTTCAGCAATGTCAATTAGTAGAGGGTAAACGATATCTTCTAGTAACTCCAAATATGTTTTGCCACTCAAATTGCCATCAAGAAAAATTGGTCCGATTAAACGGTCTCCAAAAATGCCAGTCCAGACATTCAATTTCTTTGGAGTTTGAGTGTGTACTTCATGAAAATTTCTTGGATTATTATCTGCCCAATAACGACAATTATGATGATTGACTGTAGAGTTTAATAAAAATGTACACTCGTCTGAAAAACAGATATTGAACAGAAAGTTCCCGTTATCAGCTATTCGTGCAGTCATAACTTCACAAAACTCCAGCCGCCGATCAAAATCATCTTCATTCTGTTGTTGTACAGAATGAATTTTATACGGGTGAAAATTATGATGCTTCAATATTCGCTAAATAGTTCTTCTTTTGATGTTTGAAACAGTGGCCAATTTTCTCGTGCTCAAAGTTGGGTCTGCAGCAATTTGTCCTAAAACTTCAATCTCAGTAGTCTCATTTCTAACCGGAAATTCACGTTCAGGATCCCTTTTTTTTGTTGGCTACTGAACCACTTTGTCGAAACTTTGCAAATAACTCCAAAATGTATTTTCTATTAACATGTCTGTTCGGATGTCCATTAAACAAATTTGCGGTACGGTTTGCACAGTCATCGTTTTTGAAAAAAAGAGTAAAATTTCAACTCTTTCTTTTACAGAATACACCATTGTGAAATTAATTTTCGGTAGTACTATCAAGTATCAAACCGACCGATAAACTGAAATAATAAACCGCTTTTCTCTCATTCCGATAAGAAATGTTCTGATAGTCAATTTTTTGTTTACAAACCAACAAAACATTGACTATCAGCACATTTCTTATCGGAATGAGTGAAATGCGTTTTTGCATCTTCAACTGTGAATAATTTTTAAACGAGTTGATAAAACTTCCAAAAAAATTAGTGGGCTGAATTCAGAAAAGAAAGAGCTTTCAAATGATGTAACATTCGACCTATGTTCCCTATTTAAAATATAAGGGTTGTTATCACTACCCTTAAGGGGTTGATGTGACAAAGTTGAGTTTTATGTCAAAACATGTCCCCCTCAATATTAAAATTGACGTGTTTCAGCGTTTCTTAAAAAAAAATAATTGTCTGGACGCAAATAGGTCTGTTTCCTTTTCAATGTGCCACCCTATATGAATCTGCTGTGAGAATTTAGATTTGTGTGTTGCTTACCTTTAATTCCATAAAATGACATTCCATTCTTATCGTAAAAATAGTATAAGTTATCTAATATTGATTTTTTTAAGTCTGATTTAAAATTAAAGCTTAAATAACTTTTTTATACTCTTGTTGCTTTGTTCCATGTTAGCTGGGTCGTTGTAGATTTGTTACTGAATTTGAAAAATTAAACCGTATTGGAGAAGGCACTTATGGCATTGTTTGTAAGTATACACTTAATATTTTTAGGTTCTTAAATTTTGCAATATTTTTTATTTTGAAATATCTATACATTCAATCTTGATACTTTTGTGTAAATTTAGTATTTAGATAGCAGATAAACCAATTTTTTCTTGTCTTATAGATAGAGCTAAGGATACAGTGTCTGACAAAATTGTTGCACTTAAAAAAGTTCGAATGGACCAAGAAAGGGACGGCATTCCTGTCAGCAGCTTAAGGGAAATACAAGTATTGTTAAGCTGTCGTCATGAGAATATCGTACACCTTAAAGAAGTGGTTGTGGGAAGAAGTCTTGAGAGGTAATATGCATTTTTCTTTTGTTTAAATTAATGTTTTAAGCATATATAGTAAGTTTCAATTTACCCAACTTTTTTGTTTCCTGAAGAGAAATTATACAAGTGGTCCATCGAAAACTATACAAGCAGGTGCTCAAGTATTTAAAGTTATATCTTTGAAAATGCTCGAACAGGTTGATTTGCTTTTTGATTTGGCGAATGTCAAAGCTGCTCCTCCATCACGCTAAATGAGGTAACTAACCTCTTTGAAATTTTAAATAATAAGTGAGTGTTGGGTGACACATCGTTGGAAAGGTTACTCAGTTTTCTATTAAATTGTGTATTTGGGTTTGAAAATCCTCGAAATTCCTGTGAATAAAATTTAAAATCGAAGTTAAAAGGTATGATCTAAAAATTAATGGCATCGTGGAAACAAAAAGGTTTTATCGAAAAGTGTGATGAAAGCATGTGTTTGTCTAGCGGCTGATACACGGGTAGTTTTTGGCCGTTTTCAACAGTTAGATTTACCCAATATTTACTTAAATATACACAGCTACTGAAAAAAAATATGGGAGAGGAGTACGCCAGGGAGGTACGATGTCTCCAAAACTGTTTATCACCGTCCTGGAATATGTGTTCAGGAAGCTAGATTGGGACCAGAAAGGTCTACAAATAGACGGCCAAAGTCTGTCAAACTTACGGTTTGCAGATGACATTGTCTTACTGGCTGACAACTTGGAAGATATTAGAGTGATGCTACAGGAACTTCAGGAAGCCTGTGCAACAGTAGGTCTAAAAATGAACATCGGAAAAAGGAAATTTATGACAAACCTCGTCCCTAGTAACAACCTGATTATTGAAAACTCTGAGGTGGAATGGGTAGATAAATACACATATTTGGGCCACGAGATAAGCATATCCAAAGCCAACCAAACATGCGAGATAAACAGAAGAGTTATACTCTCCTGGGCGGCTTACGGCAATCTTAGAGACGTTTTCAGAGGCGACCTTCCAGTATGCTTGAAAAGAAAAGTTTTCAACCAATGTGTTCTACCTATGCACAATCAACCAAGGGTTGCGGTGCTCTCGGGGCGGCAAGGCCGCGGACGAGCCCTGAGGAAAAAAAAAATGTGTTCTACCGGTTATGACCTACGGCGCCGAAACACTAACCTTTACCAACGCTCCTGCTAAGAAACTACAAGTAGCAAAGTGCAAAATGGAGAGGTCGATGCTTGGCGTTTCGTTATGTGACCACATTAGAAATGAAGAATTACGCAGAAGAACAGGAGTGGCTGATGTGGTCGTACATGTGGAAAAACTCAAATGGAAGTGGACGGGACATGTGGCTCGCATGCAAGATGACAGGTGGACAAAACGATTACTTGAATGGAGACCCAGATCCGATAAAAGAGACAGAGGAAGACCACCAACTCGCTGGACAGACGACATTACAAAAATTACAAAAAACTGGATTCGTAGCGCTCAAGACAGAAAAGAATGGACTCAACTAGGGGAGGCCTATGTCCAGCAGTGGGTGCAGAGGGCTGATTGATGATGATGATAACACAGCTACAGTCTTTAAAATTACAATTCAGGATATTATCTTTTAAATATTTTTTAACTCTATTTTTATTTAGTGTCATCTTCTTGAGTTAAATGGTTTAAAGTTTAAAGTATATGCTGCCATGTATGTGAAAGATGACTAGAATTTTTGGAACTGATGTATTTATACCATATATCATGGCTGCACGCCTCAGTATCTGGTCATGCATTTCACTTATTTTTTTGATTTTGTCATACAAATGCTGTGGTGTTTTTGCAAGTATGAGATATTTTGCTAATGAGTGAAGATTGAAACCTGTGATGAGCACTTGAAACCTGTGATCAGCACTGCCAAGTACAATTTGGAGAACCCAATTCATCACAACACAGTTTTTAGATCGTTTTACTAACAAAGTTAGCATCATCAGAGGCATGAATAAACTAAGCGAATAAAAACTAGAATTACTATTTATATGTTAGTTGCCAAGCAGTTGAGAACAGCGTCCTCTAGGAATCTACGAAGGTATACAGACAGACCCTCATTGTTGAGTCTTAAACCCCTGTAATTAAAATTGCATACATGACTACACAGAACCTGACCTACTCTATTTATCGAAACATTTTTGTTCAAAGTTCTAACGATATATATATACTTTCATCAGCATCTAACTGTTGCGACTGCATGACATTTTTTATTGGCTTAAGATTTTCTTTATCTACTTGATGATTATGATTATCCAAAATATGCTGAGTAATACATGATTTATCAATAGTGCCATATCTCAGTAGCGCTAAATGTTCTTTAAATCTAGTTTCAATAGTTCTTTTAGTTTGCTCAACATATTCAAGTTCACAATCCTTACAACCTATTTCATAGATTCCCACACTTCTGTGGTTTTATTTTAGTGAATTTTCTTTAAAAAAATTCACTGATGAGGAGATCCCGACTTTTGAATTTTGAAAAAATTTCTTCCGGCGTCAGTTTAAATTTTTATGTTATATATATATATATATATATATATATATATATATATATATATATATATATATATATATATATATATATATATATAGTGGTTTTCCTCAAAACGTCAAAGTCACGAATTAAAACGTCAAAATTGGCAACATTTAGGCAAAGAACCTGAACTAATACGAGCTATGGAAAGAAAATATGCATGGGTATAAAAATTTACAAACACATGCCAGAGGAGTTGATAATGTTAGAACTGGGTATATATAAGAGAAAAGTAATAAAACAGTCATTACACAATATGCATTTTTACTCCCTAGAGGAATATGTTGATGTGGAGTTGCTAATTATTTCAAATTTTTATGTGTATTTTTTCTTTTTCTGTAACGATGCTAATATCCATAATTATATTTTGTATACACAGCAATAAATGGTATAATTAATATTATTATGAACATTTTTATATCTGCTCTTTTCAGTATATTCTTGGCAATGGAGTATTGCGAACAGGATCTAGCTTCTCTCTTGGACAACATGCAAACTCCCTTCACAGAATCCCAAGTGAAGTGCATAATGCTGCAGGTATTAAGGGGGTTGCGTTATTTGCATCACAATTTCATCGTACACAGGGATCTTAAAGTCAGCAATTTATTAATGACTGACAAAGGATGTGTCAAAATAGGTAAGTTGTTACTTTATTTGATTTAATAATACCTAACTTCGCCTTGTGAATAAATTTATTGATATGGAGATGTAAGTTCTATCATCATTCTGTTATACAATATAGATTTACTCTGTGCTAATGACAGTAGTCAGTGAGTAGAGACACATGACAGATAGTCGAATGTCAATGTGAAAATGTATTAATTGTAAATGTACCAATTAATATTTGTTATAAGGTTTTGTCCGTTATTGTCTTCCTGTTTATTAAATGTATTACTAAACACACGTGAGTCATTATATAACTAAATATACAAGAATCCTAAATATAACATGGTGTCAGGTGTGGGGTAAAAAGTGAGGTTGCCATATAGGTAACAGTAACTGGGCAAAAAAAAAGTCAATATTCTGGAACAATTCCAATCAGAATGATGGAGGATAAAGTCTGTCAAGAAGGGCCAGGTGAAGTACAGCATAATAGTAATCGAGTTTCCCAATCAACTGGCATTGGAGGAAGAGTTTTACCACTTGTATTAGAGGGTAACTTGAGTCAAAAATGGAAATGGTGGTTTAGAAGTTTTAAACTGTTTTTGGTTGCTGGAAATTTTTCAAATGAGTCGAATGAACGTAAAGTAGCATTATTATTGCACTATATTGGTGAATATGCAATGGAAATTTTTAATTCTTTTAACGTCGAACCTGAAGAAATTACTTTTGAGGATCTTATTGCTAAATTCGAGAAGCATTTCAGTCCACAAAAGAATATCATAATGGAAAGACATCGATTCCTCACAAGAATTCAAGGTCCAGCTGAAACAATAGATGACTTTGTCACAGCTTTAATTAACTTAAGCTTGTCATGTGAGTTTGGTGAACTACGTGAAGATCTTGTTAAAGACATTTTAATCTGTGGCTTTACCAGAACAAATAAAGTGATTAAGGAAAGACTACTTCAAGAAGATCAGCTCACTCTCGAAAAGGCAGTACGTATTTGTAAGTCTATGGAACTAACGCAATATAGGGCTCAAGAACTGAACAAGGAAGAATTCGTCAATGTAGTACAAGGTGAACAAATTCGTCATATAAGAAGCTCGAAATCACCGAAAAGGTCAGTTTATAGTCGAGATCAACGTCGAAATAGATCAGGTAAATTCAGTCCTAATAATAATGATAATAATAAAGAAATTTGTGGCAGATGTGGTCAGATCCATAAATTTAAATGTCCAGCTTTTGGTATAAAGTGTAATAGATGTCATAAAATTAACCATTATGCTAGATTTTGTAAGTCTAAATTGAGAAATGTCAGTTCAGTCACTCTTGAAATTTGTAATAATGATAATAGTAGTGAAAAGGATGAATATTTTATTTCTAGAATAGGTTGTAGTTTTCAAACAGACAAAGATTGGTTTATAAACATAAAATAAATAATGTGTCTCTTAGATGTCAGTTGGATACTGGTGCACAAGCCAATATTATGCCTTATGAGCAATTTATAAAATGTAACCTCAATTATAATGTGATAAAGCCATGTTCCATTAAACTTTCGTCAGTGGCTGGTACAAGTATTTCCTATTTAGGTATGTGCAAGTTGAAATGTCTTGTAAATGATAGTCTTTGTGAAATATAATTTATAGTTGTAAATATAACATGTAATACGATCCTTGGTCTTGCTGCATGTCAGGAACTTGATTTTATAAAAATAAACAACAGGTAGAGCAACTTGCTAAACCTTACTGGAGTTTTCACGAAGAGATTCATGTCATAGATAACATTGTTTTTAAGAGCACTAGTGTTATTATTCCTAGTAAATTACGTCACGAAATGTTACAGACTATTCATGAAGGTCACATGGGCATTGAACGTATGAAAAGTCATGTCAGAGGTATAATTTTTTGGCCCAACATATCAGTCGATATCAAAAACATTTCTGAACAGTGTCATGTTTGTAAAAAATATAAAAGAACCATTGATACCGTATTCACAACCAGATTTTCCTTGGCAAACAGTGGCAGCTGATTTTTTAGAATTTCGTAATAAAAAGTATATAGTCTTAATAAGTATATTTCAAAGTATATTTCAAAGTATATTGAAATGGAACTATTATCGTCTAATGATGCAAATACTGTCATACCACATATTAAAGCAATTTTTGCACGTCATGGCATACCATGTAACTTGATAACAGATAACAGCCCACCATTTAATTAGTCTAAATTCAAAGAATTCACAGATTCGTGGAATATAGATCACATCACAAGTAGTCCTCACTATCCAAAGTCGAATGGACTAGCAGAAAGTGCAGTCAAAATTGTTAAGAACATTCTTAACAAATGTAAAGAATCAGGAAGTGATCCATATATAGCACTACTTCAGCAGAGAACAACTGCGAAAGAAAATACAGCTTCACCAGCACAACTTTTGTTCTCAAGAAATTTAAGAACGAAAATTCCAACAATAGTTCAACATTTTAAGCCTAAAGTCGTTAAATTTGATGAACATAGAAAAGCAGTCAAGTTTAAAACGTCACAATATAAGTACTATTTTGATCAACATTCAAATCCTCTTTCAGTACTACACATAGGAGATGAAGTATATTTTAAATTAAATCCTGATAGTCACTGGCAGCCAGGAGTTGTTTCGAAACTTGCAGATACTCCTAGATCATACATACTTAAAGCTCCGTCAGGTACTGAATATAGACGTAATAGAGTTCATATACTGAAGGCATCAGCTTCCATATTAAAGAGAAAATTCCATAGTGATCAACTTTCACCACAGTTGAGTTATAATCTTCCAACAGATATAGGTCCGTCAAATCTCATTAGTAATGAGAATACTAATAACTCAGTAATGAGTTCACAGTCACAGTCAGGTTCCGCAGGCAGTATACCAAGCGATCCAACTAGTTATTATTGTACTAAATCAGGGATAATTGTCAAACCTCACAGGAGATTTTCTTCTAACTAAATTAAGATATTACTTAGTGAACTAAAAAAAAGCGTGTTATACAATGTAAATTTACTCTGTGCTAATGACAGTAGTCAGTGAGTAGAGACACATGACAGATGGTTGAATGTCAATGTGAAAATGTATTAATTATTGTAAATGTACTAATTAATATTTGTTATAAGGTTTTGTCCGTTATTGTCTTCCTGTTTATTAAATGTATTACTAAACACATGTGAGTCATTATATAACTAAATATACAAGAACCCTAAATATAACACATTCTAGATTGTCATATGTGAGTCAGCCTCTGGGGTTCCTCAGAGTTCAAATATTGGGCCAATTTTATTTTTATTGTTTTTTTAATGAGCTTACCAAATGTTTATATTCTGGATAGATAGTGTTTGAACTATAGAATAGAATAGCTTAGCTTTATTAGCCACATGATCACATACAAAAACGAAATTGGCCAGCCTAGATAAAAAAATACATCAAACACATGCAAAGTTAAAATTTTAAAATGCATATATAAAATCAACAAAAACACAGTAACATTTAACATACACAATATCTGCCGATCATTAAAAATAAATAATCACCTGGCCAGTGAAAATCTCAGCTGCTGTACTACATCAAAATATTCCCCAGTTCTGTATAGACTGGTCTGTATTAAAAAATCTTGAATGATTGTTTTCAATCTGTTGATATGTTCATTCCTCAGCCACAGTGGCAGTGAAAGTCCACCCTAACAGTTTTAGTTTTACCTAGTCGATGCCATGTCTGGATTAAATTATCTCTGTGTCTGATCTATAACTATGCACCTCAGCAAGTGTATCAATATTGTTACTTTTCTCTTTCAGCACCTACAATTGTCTGTAAACCATCAGTGGATATATAGTGACATTATGTTAAGTTGCTGAAAAATGGGCTTACAGTGGGCACAGCGACCTGCACCAATACCACCTCGGACTGTCACCTTTTGCATCACAAGGAGCCTACTCAAGTGTGTGCTTGCTATGTTCCCTCATGCTAGCAAACCATAATTCAGATGAGAATAAAATAACTCATAATAGATAATAGGTGATCAAAGCTGCCTCTGGTCCAGGTATTGTAGAAACAGCTGTTATATTGTTTTTGCCAGAAGTTTCCAAGATGATTCCAAGACTATGATTACTAAGAAACCAACTAATGCAATGTTAAAATAGATAAACGATCTAAGCCTGGTTTGAGTTGATAATTTTAGACTTTCACAGCTGATGTACACAACAGCCCGGACATAATTTTGTATTCCAAGCAAAACTGGTTCTGAAAGTCTAAAATTATCATTGACAAACGACTAGGAAGAGGTGCGGTTAGTCACGAAAGTAGTCCACTACCTGAAAAAACTGAGGAAGAAACCGAATCATTAGCTCAGTAATCTCACATTCCTGTATCGTTGCAGGGACTGAAAAGTGATACTAAAATCCTTACAAGAATACTAGAACATTAAATCAGCAGCAGCTTGCCATACATACAAATAAACAAGCAGAGCTTTACTGATGGAGCAGATAAATTCCACAAGAAAGAGTCTGGACCAGACTTCAACAGATCTTTACAGCTGTCACTTAGAGTTACCAGCAAAATTGAAGGCCAAGCACTAAGAGATTGTGGATAGAATGAGAGCTAACTCAGCAATGTATCATTTTAAAAGATTTAACAGATAGACAGAAAAGGAAATTCAATAAGCTACGCTCAAAAACACAGCACAAGACAACAGCACAATTTTGAATCTGTCAAGCCACCTGATTTCTAACGATTGTAGATAGGCCTCTTACCTCGCAGCACTGCGACCCCAGTGGATCTTTTGTGCATGACTCTATTTTCCTAATATGTAGTTGCCCAAAAAGTTCAGATCCTGGGGTGTTAAATGTGACCCCTCCCAAGGTATTTTGGCGTTTTGCAGAACTGAGCCATGCATTCGCATAGCTAATGTTCTGTTCCCCTGTTTCAGTGCAGTATTTGCATTTTCACTGTCCACCTTACCCATCTTCATAAGGTTATACCTTACTGGGAAGTGCCCTGTGAGAAGTCCTGTGATTAAGACTTCTCTGATAATATGATGATGAGCCTTTTTGCCTGCCTTAAACCTGGCGTGTTTCTCCTGCAAGGCAGCATTTGGTTGCTCCCCCAAGTAGCAAGTTTATACCATAGATAAGCCACAATAGGACTCAGGACCACAAAATGGTGTCGATGCCCTTTCTGCAAGGATATCTGCTTCATTTCCTTCAATGCATTGGTACCCACATCAAAGTTACTTTGTTGTTTGCAGCCCTTATTTCAAGGATTTTTTACGGTCCCACATCAGTTTAGGTTTATTTTAAAATTATTCCAGAATCTTCAGTGTTGCCTGGCTGTCTGAAAAGAAATAAATATCTGTATTTTGGAATCTTCTTTGTATGCACTCTTGTACGCAGAGATTTAAGCAAGCATTTCTGCTTGGAAAGTGGTGGAAGCTTTTCCTAGGGACTTAGCTGAAGTTAGGTCCTCTTATTCCCAGTCCTGCTCCTTCCATTTGTTTAGATCCGTCTGTGTACCATACGGGTGAGTTATTTGACAGCCTTTCACTGTCTGTCCTATGCTTGGTGGTGACTTATGACCATGTCGAATGGAACTATGAAGTCCAGTTTAGCCGGTATCTGATTGTTGGTTTGGCAGGTGACTTCAATGGAATAATTTCCAGGGTTCTCTAGTGGCCAACAAAGTTTCCTGATTTGAATTTGTCTGCTTGAAATGGTCTCGAGCCACTTGGTACTGCTACCTTCTTCATCCACATCTACAGTGGAGTCAGATTCAGCATTGCGTCAATTGCACCTGTAGGGCATCATGACATAGCGCCTGTTATTCCAAGACAGATCAACCTCTGTAGTTTTTACAATTTGCTTTATGCTGAGGCTTGTTCCGTTTTTGGGCACCTTAGTATAGATGCATATGTGACCATGGGTTGACCAACAGTTTGGTATATCCAATATACCATCCTGGGATTCAACCACTATGTCTGTTCTAGGAGTCTACAGCATCTCCAGATCACCATTATGGCCCTTGAAAGAGTTTTTTCCAAATGCATGTTCCAATTCAGTTGTTGGTCTAAGATCTCTAAGAATGCTGAAGCAGCTCTAGCCAAAGGCCATAACTTTGCATTGACATCGAAAACCATAACTGCTGAAGAAATAGTGACTCTAAAGACCGCAATCTGTAATCTATCATATTTATTCTATTCAAGCTGAAGAATTAGAGTCCGAGGCAAGCAGAGTAATACGGCAGGCAAAACCAAACAAGAGAACATCAGTACCAGAGAAAGGACAGCTCTGAAGGAACTCAAATTAAACCAAGACATTGTCACATCACCAACAGGCAAATGAAATGCCACTATTATTGACACATACGAGTACCATAGGACAATAGTGGATTTGCTTTCACCGGATTACATACACATAGGAAAAACATGATGCTGAAGCAGCTCTAGCCAAACGCCACAATTTTACATTGACACCTGAAACCATACCCGTTGAAGAAATAGTGACTCAATTAAAGACCGCAATCTGTAATCTAGCGGTCATTCAAGCTGAAGCATTAAAGTCCGAAGCATGTAGAATAATACACCAGGCAAAAGCAAACAAGCAGAACATCAGTACCAGAGAAAGGACAGCTTTGAAGGAACTCAAACCAAGACACTGTCATATTACCAGCCGGCAAAGTATATGCCACAGAGAAGTACCATAGGAAAATACTGGATTTGCTTTCACCGGATTACATATTCGGAGAAAAAACATTTTTAGTTGTTGATAATAAAACATAGATCATTTGTACTCATTGGTTGTGAACCTCTAGGAAAAAGAATTATATTGTGTGTGAACCTATAGGAAAAAGAATGTAATAAGCCTGCTTCCATTGAGAAGGAGAGACATTATGATGCATAAAATATACATTTTCCATATGTGTAATCTGGGGCATAATATCCAGACAACAATATTTTAAGATTAACAGACTTATACCACCTGTACCTATTGAATGTGTATTCATTTTATTTATAATCTGTAAAACCTTAAACATCCACCAGATTAAATTGAAAACAAGGTTTAATGTTACGAATGATATTTATATAGTAGTGATTACTTACCTGATAATTATTATTACTGGATTTGGGTATATTATCTGCAAAATAATTGTTAATGTAATTAGTGTCTTTTAAATGTCATAGTAAGCTCTTATGACCTCAGTTAAGGCTTTTCAATTCATGCCACATTATTCTTGAATCTAAGTTCTTGAATTTATAATCAGAATGTATGTTCACATGTTTCAAAATGTTTGCAGCTGATTTTGGACTTGCCAGATGGTTTGGAGTACCTTTGAAACCAATGACACCACACGTTGTGACTCTATGGTACAGGGCCCCAGAGTTGCTGCTGCAGGCTCCCACACAAACAACAAGTGTTGACATGTGGGCTGCAGGTTGTATCCTTGGTGAACTTTTAGGTCACAAACCTTTACTGCCAGGAAAATCTGAGATACAGCAGTTGGAGCTGATCGTTGATTTACTTGGTAAGTATCATTAAATATTAAAATTAAATTAAATTGAAGTTTGTCTTGGGATTACCGAGGAGTGTTGTGGGTTCACTGCTGTTTATTGTATATATAAATTATCAAAATTGCTCAAATTTCTTAACCACACGATTGTTCCTTTTGCATACAATACAAATCTCTTAAAAGCTGCTGGCTTGCATACAGACGTTGAAGATGTAAAGGGTTAGTTGCAAAGGTTTACCAACAGGTTGTAATGAACAGAGACAAGACTCGCTTACTAGCCAGCACACAGAAACACCAAGTAAAGCAAATTGGGGGTGATGAGGTACAGTTTTCAAGAGCCTCAGTGGTACAGTGACAAGAACGTGTGCCTCTGAACAGAAGGGTACTGGATTAGATTCCCAGGGTTCCCCTTTCACTTTTTCAGTACATATTGTAAAAATTAACATCAACTGAGGGGGCGTAAAGCCGTCGGTCCCGTGTCCATGCGATCTTGGCATGTTAAAGAACCCTACCCTCCTCACAGAAAGATAGGGGCTTGGCAAAAATGTCAGGATAGTGAGGTGAAACTGCGCCCTGGCGTCGGTGATTGGCCATAGTCTCGGAAGTAGACTGATGTTAAAGAAAAAACACACACATTTACAATTTTCTACACTGGTTTCTTACGTGTCACCGTTGATGAGATTTTGGAATGGTTATCACATATGAAGCAGCTCTGTATAACACAATAGAGTTTTGTATTCTATGTGAATCATTGGTAAATGTGTAGATTTTAGAACATGTAAAATAATCTTATTATGCAAGCTACCACTCCCGACTTTGCTTTGATATAATCTCGTGGGGATGAGTTATTCTGTTCACAGTCTATTTTCTATAAAATTCAAAGTGCTAATCAAAGACTATATGACTCAAATGGGATCTGATTATTGTGATGTGTCAGTGCACCAAATTAGAAGTTGTATTAGAACAAGAATGAGTGAATATGAAAAGCATGGCCGCGTTAAAAAAAACCATTTTATATATATATATATATATATATATATATATATATATATATATATATATATATATATATATATATATATCTATATATATATATATATATATATATATATATATATATATATATATATATATATATATATATATATTGTTTGATCTATATGTTCCCATGACTGCTCCAAGAGCATGTAATAGGTATTCCCCATGGTTTTCTAAAGAAATTAAGATTATTATCAAATATAAATATTCATTATGGTGTAAGTTTAAGAAGTCTGGAAGTGTGGAGTTTCTGGATAGATTTAGGGAGCTGAGACAAACACTTAAGAGAGACATTTATCTTTCTCGAGTAAACCTTTCAGGGGGTTGAAAGAGAGATTAGGTCTAATTCTAAAAAATTCTGGAACTGCTCTTCTCGGCGCCGTCAAAACTTTTCTATTGGGAATTCATCTAACCGGCAACAGGCAGTTGACAGTTTTGCTTCTTATTTTGCAGGATGTTCTGGTTTCACCCCCACCTCATCACCTACAACCGCCAGCCTGGCTTCGGGTGACATCACAATGTTTTTTGTTGATGACTTTACAGATGATGAAATTATTACAGCTGCTAAGAGAATCAAGGCTAACATGTCCTGTGGACCTGATCTGGTTCCTTGCTTCTTGGTGTGTGACTGCTTATATGCTTTCCTGACTCCACTTAAGAAAATTTTTAAACTGATTCTTAGATCTGGAACATTCCCTGCGATTTGGAAGCTGTCACAGGTTTTCCCTGTCTTCAAGGCGGGGGATAGTGGTGATCCATCAAACTATCGACCAATAGCCATACTATGTGTCTTCTGTAAGATTTTCGAGGCCTGCCTTTTTCGGCGAATACTGTTTCACATCAAAAACAGACTCTCTATTTCTCAGCATGGTTTCATTCCAGGGAGATCGACTGTAACAAATTTAGTTGACGTTACACAGTTCATTGCGTCCGCTCTTCACAGGTTGATGTTGTGTATACTGATCTATCTAAGGCCTTCGATTATCTAAATCACTCTGTTCTGATTAACAGGATGAGGGCTATCGGATTCTCCGAGGGCTTGCTTGGCTTATTCAGATCTTACCTGGATGGAAGGAGGCAATTTGTTGAGGTTGGGGGCTTCAAATCTTACACCTATCACGTAACTTCGGGAGTACCGCAGGGTTCCATACTCGGTCCATTACTGTTTAATATATTTATTGACCCAGTTAAACATGCTTTACATGTTCCTTTTTTAATGTATGCAGATGATATTAAGATTTTCGCAAATATTTCGAGTGTTGATGACTGTTTGCAGCTCCAGAACTGTCTTCAGATCCTTGATGAATGGTGTTGTCGGAGTGGTGTTTCTATGAATGTTTCCAAGTGTTGTGTGATGTCCTTTACTCGAACTAAGCACGCAGTTATTTTCGGGTACAATATAAGAGGGCTTCCACTTGATCGCCCCGGGACAGTTAAGGACCTTGGAATTGTTTTTGATCGTACTTTATCTTTTAAACCACACTATGAGCATTCGGTCAGTTCCGCTTACAAAACTCTTGGGTTTCTGATAAGAAACAGCAAAAATTTCTCACAGACTGACACCCTCCTCCTGATCTTTAGTTGTTTGGTTAGGTCCCGACTTGAATATGGCTCAGTTGTGTTGGGCTCCTACTTATGAGATACATGTGGCAAGTCTGGAACCAGTGCAAAGGAAATTTCTTAGCTTTCGTGAGGATGGTCGATATCCATCTATTGGTTTTCCTCAGGAAAGTTTACTTCTTCGCTTTAGTCTGCAGAGTCTGTCGATGCGCAGGCAGTGCAGTTTCATTATATTTTTATACAAACTGGTTAATTCTGTGTTCGACTGCCCTAGTCAGCTTTAGCAACTTAATTTCAATGTGCCTCATATTGAAGCACGTTTTCCAGGCACATTCTATCTCCCGACTGCTCGTACGCAATTGCTGCACTCGTCTCCAATTTACCAGATGTGCAATGATTACTCTGTACTGCAAGACCGCCTAGATATCTTCTCATGTAACATATCAGAGATAAAAATGTTTTTCAAAGCGATCTAATTTGTGACTCTCTTTTGTATAGTTTGTTTGATTATTGTTTGTTATTATGTTTTGTGTATTGGCCCATCCTTAATTTGGCTTTTAAGCTGTTATATGGTGTGTGAATAAATAAATATATATATATATATATATATATATATATATATATATATATATATATATATATATATATATATATATATATATATATATATATATATATATATATATATATATATATATATATATATATATATATAAAGTTTATTATGTTCATATTATCAGTGTTGCCGATCCCCGCATTAGGCCGGATAATCGAGAGTATCCTGTCTCGATTATTTGTGTGCGGATATTTATGAAAATTTTAAATCAGGAATAGGACGAAATTTCCATATTTCTTTTTCTATTCCTCATACAAATATTATACATATTCGTAATGAAAACCAACGATCTACCTATTATAGTTACTATGTTGCAAAAATCATGAGGAAAATAAAACTCTGAAATTCGTTTGAACCTGTAGTGTAGTAGTGTGCATGTAGAAGCAAAATGAACTGTCACAGATCGGTTATTCTATTGTGATGAATTCTTATTTATCTCCAAATGTGCTACTACATTAGGAATGCTGAGAAGGATCCATATCCGGGAATTTTTATGTTACGGTTAGAAATTTTAATTGCCCCTATGTTTTCACACTTGATCTCATTCGAGATTGCGTGGGCGGCATGGCAGAAAGGAACAAGATAAATGTTCCCTGAGAAAGACACAGCTGTTTCAGGTTCCAATTATTAGTGTTTTTCAATTATCCATACTGCTGATCGCCCCCATTAGCCTAGCCCATATACCACACAGTTTTATTAAATTTTTAAACTTTTGACGTTTTCTGACAATCTTCAAGTGAATAAATGGCTATGCATCTTTGTCTTTTATAGGATTATATAGCTTTATTATGGAATAAGTATTGTAATTACGGTTATTATTGGTAAACAGTACTTTCATTAAAATAATATTAGGTTATTCAATAACTATACGCCTATACTATGAGTTTCATCGATATTTTCAAAAAATTGTGGATAATATTATAAATATTGAGATTACTATAACCTTTTTTGAGCTAGTTTATCCAAATCTACAATAATCAGCAATTTAGAAAATATTTTTTGACTACATCAGCCCCGTTTTCGTTTTATTGTCAAGTATTTGCAAGTGACTGGCATCTGACCCATCTTTTGTGATCTTCATGGGGTTTCTTTAAAGTCGATCATATATCTAGCAAAGTTTTTTTATTATTTACCTTAGCAATCATATTTATTCATAGCTTAGCTTACCATGGAAAGGAAATTATTATTATTTTGAACTCAACTTTCTTTTTAATCGACATTTCAATAAATGGAACAGTCTACCCAGTGAGACGGTGGCGGTGAGAGCATTGGTGCCTTTATTTGAATGTCAACTCGACCAGTAGCACAATGAACTTAGTGTTACACTGTTACTTTTTATATTGCAGTATAGACATTTGTCTCTGTAGTTTATGATTCATAATAATAACATTTCTAAAAGACTCACACATATTTAACAATCTTCAATGTTTGCAAACCTTTCATACATTTGTCAATTATTTGCTGTGTTCGGATGAGATGTCTGGTAAAAAGTTGGTTTGTTTTTGGTTTATGTAAATAGAATACAATAATTTTTATTTTATAAGAGATTACAATATAGAGATGCTACGTAGGTGCTACAATGAAAAATAAATAGGTGTCATAAACCAAATACAGAAAATGTCGGAACGCAGCAAGTGCGTTATTGTAGTGAATTTTCATGTTTTGTAATAATAGACCACAAGCGAAGAGAAGTATGTAGAACTAGAAATTGTATGAACGAGAGTAGTAAAGGTATTTTGTGGAGTAGGAGCATCCTGAAAAAGCTGGAATTTTAACAAAATTGGTAGTGACAATGCCAGAAAGTTTTTGACATTTATTTTAGGCATTACATTCCTGAACGTCACAAGGTCTGGTATAGACATAATTAAGGTACTTAATGAGAAGCTTCATCCAGACAGCAAAATTTATTGATGGGGTGTCCTACGCGTTTCGGCTATACAATAGCCATCATCAGGGGCAAATTTTCTAATTCTTCAAAAAATTAGATTCAAACTATACACAGGTTGTCAAGGCTGGAGCCTTCATCTATTGCATCAGCGGTCCAACAACAACATACCCAAATGTGCCGGAAAATTGACTCATGGTGTCATTAGAACAATACAAACGACAACTCAAACACAAGACGAGAGTGAACGTCGGCCATTAATGAAAACGCAGTACATTTGGGTATGTTGTTGTTGGACCGCTGATGCAATAGATGAAGGCTCCAGCCTTGGCAACCTGTGTATAGTTTGTATCTAATTTTTTGAAGAATTAGAAAATTTGCCCCTGATGATGGCTATTGTATAGCCGAAACGCGTAGGGCCCCCATCAATAAATTTTGCTGTCTGGATGAAGCTTCTCATTAAGTACCTTAATTATTTTAGGCATTATATCTGTAACTAAATTGTGTTGCTTATATGCCAAGGCTTATTTATATAACACATTATACTATTTACATGTAAAATAAACTATATTATATATATATATATATATATATATATATATATATATATATATATATATATATATATATATATATAATGCAACTTACTTTGTCTCCTAAGCATATCATTGCGCCAGTAGAAACATCAGCACAAGAGCAATTGTATGGAAGAACCTGTGCAACGTAAGAACTTTGATTGAAGAGAAGGAAAGCCATCCATTCTGCTGTCATTTAACCTTATTTATGTTACATTTGAATAGCTGCTTTTTATAATCAATTTGCTCTAAAGCATCTGAATTTTTCTATCAATTCAATATGAAAAGTCACTCAAATCTTGTGACATTTCGTGGGTTTGGAACACTGAGAACGACTAAATTATTTAACATACCCATCTTTGTTTATTCTCTTTACCTTGATCCTGCACAGTAATGTCCTTTTCTGATAACAAATACCATTCGTGGCATTTTCAGAAAAACATACGATTACAAATATTCCGCAAAATTGAGTTTTAGCATATTGCATCTGTAGTTTAATGACAATATATAAGTATGAAATGCTAAAAGTAACCATAATTTGTATGTAGAGAAGCTGTCTTGTTTAGTTAATGAAAGTTTGATATGTTGATGTTTCTTAAAGTAAGGTTACAAATTTTCAAACATTAATTTACATTGTGTAGGTAGTATGTAACATTTCATAGCATTCTAGTGATCTTCTTAAATCATTTTGTCACTATTTGGTCAGTAAGTATTTGGCATATTATGATTCAAAAAATTTTCTCTGATTTTGTGATCCAGGAACACCATCTGATGCTATATGGCCAGGATTCAGTCAACTACCTGCCCTGCAGAATTATACACTGAAGCAGCAACCTTACAATAATCTGAAACAGAGATTCCCATGGCTATCAGCTGCAGGTCTGCGGCTGTTGAACTTTTTGTTTATGTACGATCCACGTAAGAGAGCCACAGCAGAAGAATGTTTGCAGAGTAGTTATTTCAAAGAAGCACCTAATCGTAAGTGATAACAAGATGAATAGATTAACTAATTAAACTACAAAAAAGGTTTCAAAAATGTTTGAAGGCCGTAGTTTTATATTCATATGACTTTTTTTGGTTCTATTCTTTTTTTATTACTAGATATGTGGGTGAATCCTTATGCTTTGCCTCTGACTATATTGAAAGCCTAGAAACATTTTTTCTATTTTTAGCCAATTGTCTTTAAAAAAAATCACTAATGAGGAGATCCCGACTTTTGAATTTCCAAATGAGCGCAAACTAGGACCCCTAAAACCATGTCCAGAGTCAGTTTCAATTTCTCTCTCTCTCTCTCTCTCTCTCTCTCTCTCTATATATATATATATATATATATATATATATATATATATATATATATATATATATATATATATATATATATATATATATGTGTGTGTGTATGTATGTATGTATGTATGTATGTATCAAATCGATAACTCAAAAAATAATTGGCCAATTTTGATCAAATTTTGTGACTTTTTGTAAATGGTTTGGATAAGTTCGTTAGGCAGGAAAACCAGTTAAGGTTTTCCCGGAAAATTTTGGGTTTCCTTTCTAAAGAAACTTCATATCTCCGAAAATGAAAAAGCTATCGTAACCAAATTTGGAACACTGGTTTCTGTCATAAAGAGTATCCTTTGTATCAAAATTCGGATCTCGAGGTTAAAAGACAAATAAATTACAAGCTTCTGATTAAAAAAAGTTGAAACGTCAAAATTGATAATTTTGGTAGTTGTACATTTGTACGCATTAGCGCTTTACGAGTTAAAAATACTGCACAAAATGACTAACAAGCTCCTAGATCCGTGTCTCAGCCGCCATTTTCCTTCATTTCGTTAAAATATGATAAAAAAAATCAATTTTAAACAAAAATTGTATGGTGCAAGTAATCAAGACGTTAGAAAAGTATTATACTAGAGTATATATATATGTTAGTAGATACATCTGTCATGTCGAGAATGGCCTAGAGGTGAAGGCAGCGGTGTTGATTTAATAATGGACTCCTATAACACGCGTTCTAATCTCAGTTAGTGACTTTTTTGTAGTCATATTTGATTTTATTTTATTTTTTGATATATTTAAATGCCAATCTAAAGTGATTCCTATTAGTAACTCCTAAAGGTATCTTATTCTACAGTATACATGGGTATCTTAAGTTCAGATTAGTAGTGATTACAAGGCAAATAACAAACAACAACATACCACCGTTATCTGATCAGATTGTGTAATTCCGATGAATTTTTTAGCAAGTTTTTGTATGAAAAATTCAATTGGGATGAGATGAAAACTTTTAAGACTTAATTCAATTTGAATAGCACATCTGGTTGTTTTTATTGCCCTAACTAGTGAAACCGTTCCGTACTTAATACAGCCGTAGACTTTTCCCGTGGCTTCACAAGTGCTTGTTCTTTTCTGCAACCGATTTCAATTTTAACTGGACGTAGCAAGTGCCTTATGGTAGCGAATTTTCATTAAAGTTTCAAATTTCAATAGCTCAATTTGCTATTAACCTAACGTTCGTTGGCCAGGAACTAGTTCTTTCAGGAACATTTTAAGTTTATTTTCGGAAATTTTTTGTGCATTTTCAAACAATAAAGCCATTTTGATGAAATATGGTACATTGTTTCTCCTATATAGGTTATACTGGTAACCAAATTTCATGCTTGCTTTAAAAAAAAAGACATATTTGTCATTAAAAACAGTTTTATGGAAATAACTAGAGGTGTGCGAAGCTTCGAAATTTCGAACCGAACCCGAACTCGAACCGAACCTTCAGTTCGAAAATGTGTTCGCACTAGCGATGTTGAAGTAGTTCGAAGTTCGAAATATGTAATTCTCCAAAATAGTTCGAAGTTCGTTGCTCAAAAATTGAAATTTAACTATACGGGCATTGAATGCTGCCAAAGGTAGCGAAGTTGCGGCCCCTTTAACTCGGTAGCGGCGTTTTAAACTCGTTATCGGTGTCATTGAATCGATAGTGTAATTTTAGGAGATATCATTTATGCATATTTTTGACAGTTGGTGGGACACACTGAGACATGATGGAGCCATTTAGCAATCACAGAATTATTTTTCTTATATATATCCTAGCCTCCCAATACATTTTTCAGTAACAACATTATGAGAGCGTTCGAAGGCGATCGGTTACGTAAATTTTCAGAATTTATGAGAATTGCAGATTGCCTTTGGAAAACACTGGTTTCAACATGCTTTATTTCACAATGAGCCAAAACAGTTACATATTCACAATCAGGAGACAAGTTCGGGACGCAGCAAGTGCGTTCTGGTAGTGAATTTTCATAAGAATAATATATAATATATTAAGTTCAAATTTTAAGTGGTTATGTTATAACTATCATGCTCACTTTGAAACCTTTCAATTTGTTTGCTAAAACTGCCTAACCAATGCCAAACAACAATAACATATTTATAATTGAGCTTATCTATAGGTCTAGAAATCTAAAAGTTTCAAATATTTTTTGTTTTTGTATTTTTGATTTAACGTTGACCCATCTCCACAATGATTACCACCGGAAGGCATTTTCACCCAATCAACTTGCAAATTTGTCGAACCCTTGCTTTTTGTAAAAAGAATCTTTTGCATATTAAATATTGTATGTTACAATATTCCCAAATTTGGTATTTAAGGAAATGATATATGAACACTGAAGAATTTTGGGTAGTTCGATGTTCGATTTTGAATTTCTAAGAAGTTCGAAGTTCGACAGAGAACCTTAGACATACTATTTCAGAAGTTCGAAGTTCGAGGCAACATATTTGCTTGGGTTCGTTCATAGTTCGGTTCGAACAAAACATGGGTTCGCACACCTCTAGAAATAACCATAACGTACTTGCTGTGTCCGGACTTTTTTCAACATAATCACCCTTAACTTTTAACACGCTTGTCTGAACAATGCATTTTTACAGCTTCTTAATCAAACATTTTGTTATGGTATAATTTGTTCTTAGATGGTTATCATGTAAAATTTATCTGATGGTAGCAACATTCTTAAGGGAATTAAATCAGCGGCTACTCAGTGGTGAGTGAGTGGGTCCAGGGTTTTTAATTATTAGGGCGTCAGGGTTTTTAATTTTTTAAGCGCCAGGCAATTTCAAGACCCCTGAATCCTCAAATAATTTAAGTATACTCATACAAGTTACCAAAATATGAGTAGAAGTCGTCCAAATTTAACACAATGAGTTATAAAGTAGTAATACACTCAGCATTGATAAAATAATCAGTTTAATTAGTTATTAGACAGTTAGGAAAGACAAAGTGAGGTGATAATATGACAAATTCTCACAATATGTTGTTAGCTTAAGTTTACAAATCAATAT
The DNA here is from genome assembly GCA_964006375.1 of Tillus elongatus. Lineage (NCBI taxonomy): Eukaryota > Metazoa > Arthropoda > Insecta > Coleoptera > Cleridae > Tillus > Tillus elongatus. The sequence goes on along the minus strand of OZ023263.1, from coordinate 170,915,871 downwards.
CACGAAATTATGAATGCACACAGTCACATTACAATGCTTAAATTATTTAAAAATGTAGCAATTATTAATTTAAATAATCTCAATGGGTTTATGTAACACCTGTAAAGTTTTTATGTTACACTCAATGATTATCAAAAGTTCTTACTGCGCGGCAGTTAATGCCAATAAGTTCTTTTCTTTAAAAAAGAAATATTGCAGGTAGTAGAGAATGTAGTTGAGAAGTGTAGCGACTGACTTCTCGACAAATAAAACATCAGCAAAGGGAAAAGGCAAAATACTTATTCAGTTTCCTGTGAAGAAAGAGGACAGCGAACAGAAGCCAAACATTAACTAGCTTTGGTTCCAGGGACTTTGCTCACAACTTGCAACAAGAAGTCACAATGTGTCCAGTGATATGGCTGGCGGATATCTTCCTATCGACTGTGTCCTACTTCTTATCTGCTTTGACCTATTTCCGTTTGATTATCAATACCTATTTTCATTGTTCTTTCTGGTTCTGTTTATCCATTTACATTTCCCGTTTGCCTATAAATTCCAAGAAAATATGGAATAACAAAGAAAAAAGAATGAATATGACTAATAAACCTTACCGAAAGTTGTTGATTTAACAGCGTTCTTGGTTTTCTTCTGTGATTATCCTGAATAATTTCAGACTCTACTACTGCCAACAATCAATATTTAGACTATACCAACTAATCTAATTCAAACCAAAGGACAGCAATATATTTTTCAACCACCCAAATACTAAATGCAAATGAAATTTGATAGAGTAAAACTCTTAACGGACTGGACGTGGTTTCCAGAAGAAAAGCCAAAATTTAAAAGAGAACCAGTATAGCTTTTTAACTATCAGCACAAAAAAATACTTCTTCCCAATTATTTTTTTGTTTTTCAAATTGAATTTGATGTGCAGTTTTCATCCCCTGAATCCTACGCTATACCAACTGACAATTAAAATGCACCAGAAATGAGAGCCGATAAATGCAGATTTAAACATGTAGTGCATACTGTATAAGAAGAAATAACTGCTAGTATCGTGTATACAAACAAAACAATTCCCCATACAAAACTATTCTTGGAAATTAAAATTAAAAGAACAATATATTACTACTTATCTAGGCGGAGGGCATCTCAATCTCAAGTTGGCAGTTCTGACAAGTCGAGATTCGACATGACAACTGGCCAGTTGCCTGAAACTTTGAGATGAAATCGAATCTATCCTGTCATTTGAATGTAAACAAATCACAGCACTTCAGTAAAATTGCAAACATTCCAATTAAATACAAAACTAAACAAGATGTAGCACACATCCCATCATAACAAGGTAGGTTTTAAATGCTATGTTTCTTTATCTTAACCTAACACTTCGCAATAATGTGGTACAAAACACATCAGGAAAATTGACGACAAGCTGCTTGGAGGAGAATCAACTTAACCTTAAATGACATAAACAACTACAGGATGAAATCTGAAACAAGAGTCGACATCATCTTGAATTTTACCTTTAACTTTAACTTTACGAGGTTATACTCAGCTGCTGAAACGTAAAATACTTATGATTAACAGAAATGCATCCTTTCTAAATAACCAATATAGAAAATAAATTTATCGCTACAGTTTCCGAAACTTCTTCAAACTACAAATTTAACGCCACTTCAACTTCTTTGTCAAATCTCTTTCCCATCAGTAGTCTTTGAAGTTTGGAAAATAAGGTGGATGTTCTAATAAAACCCAGTGCTGTTGATGGCAAACATTGTGATAACTGACTTATGATTTGGTGCATTCTCTTGGTGAACGAGCACCCATTTTCCCAACTGTCCACAATGTTTAGTGAATTTTCTTAGAAAAAATTCACTAATGGGAAGATCTCAACTTTTGAATTTTGAAAAAATTTCTTATATATATATATATATATATATATATATATATATATATATATATATATATATATATATATATATATATATATATATATATATATATATATATATATTGTATTACTATTTAAAAAGATTAAACCTGAAATAAAAACTTAAGAAGTAGGCATTTAAAACTAAAATACCGTTAACTAAAACTAAGTAGTCGGAAGTAAAGTGCGACACAGCACGGACGCGGCCATATAATTCTAATTGGTTGAGAAATTGGCAGCATATCTTGTACAACCAAAGCACAAGCACTGTAAAAGGCAAGTAGTATCTTGTGTAATACTGACTTTAGTGGAGACATGTGCTTCACAGGACAGTTTTGAGTAATAGCATTGTCAATGGAGTCTTTAAAAATCTGAAAAGTAGAAATAAAAATCAAGGCAACTGTAGTAACAAGAAATCTAAATAACCATGTTTAAATTAATAATCAAATGATGTTATTTATATTGGGGACAGGTAAAATGAGTAACACCGATATATACACACACTTAAAATATACAGACATTCATCTAAATTACATAAACCAACATCTAAAGGTAATGTGAAAGTAAAAATAATGTAAAACATGTTACTGAACATGTAGACGATCTGGTATCGAGTAGAATTTCTGTTTTGGACTATAACTAGACGAGTTCTAATACTGTTTCTAATCCACAAGGATGGAGAGCTGTGAACAAAATGAAAAAATAATTAGAAACAATGTATAGGAGAAATTAAGCCTAAAAAAAAAAGAAATATTAGTGAAACGCTGAACGCAGCTTGAAAGTTAAAACAATTTAACGTTGAATAAAAAAGGGCTTTTCTTAAGTAAATAATAGTAACAAATTTGTTTGTAATCTAAATATAAGCAAGTGATCAAACTTTTAATCAAATATGTACACTGAAGTGAAGTCCGAAGGAACTAGGTTGAGGTTATATATATATATATATATATATATATATATATATATATATATATATATATACTTTGAAAGTCCATAAGGTAAAGACCTGACACCAGTTTTGTGACAATTAAAGTGTAAATGATATAGACAGTGTTTTTGAACTGCACAAATAACCAAAAATGTTTATCTAGTTAAGTTGTAATTTAAGTTTTATAGATAATCTTGGTCATGGTTAATTGTAAACTAATTTTGATGTTGAGTTAAATATATCTTTCAAAGCTTATAAAAGGGTTGATAGCTATAAAACCACTACTAAAAACAAGTTAAATTAATGTAATATGTAATTTCAGGCATTTAAAAACAGTAGATTGAATAATTTATTTTAAAATTTATAAAAATGTAATAATTTTTCAAAGCTGTCAAGTGCATTGAATTCTTTAAAAACAGTCAGATTCAACTTAACCTAACTGAAATAAATATGTAATTAATAGCTTACCGCTCATTAATAATTAAATTTGTTAATAACAGTTTAATGATGTAATAAGCTAGACTTAAAAATTTGCATGTAAAGTTGAAATTTTTTAACTGTTTGTAAATTTGACATGAACGTCATAATATGTCAAAGTAGACCGGCGTTCACGCGAAGCGGTTCTGAAGAAACAAGAAATGAAACGTAAAGGGAATGCTTTGGAAATAAAATTTGTAATTATTAGATGAAAATAGATGACAAACTCTCTTGTGTTTTGGTTTTTGGAGAAGTAGGACGCTAAAAGGCGTTGCTTCCAGAAAACAGTGAAAATTTTGAATTAATTAAAGCAAATAATATGTAAATGTAGTAGTGAAGCTTAGAGTACAATACAAACAAACGTTTAAGTGAATGATTACGTGAAAAGTGTTTAAAATGACATAATTCAAAGATAAAATTTAAGTGATGCTACAACAGCATCAGTTTCCAGAAAATATTATTGTAACAGATAATTTGTGAAAATTGATAGCCGGAAACTGTATAACTAGGTCAATAGACCATTTGTAAACGTGTGTGAGTAAACTTTACAGTGTAAACATCAATTAAAAGTGCAAATCAGACAAGAAGCTACATACCTGGCTGTTCCCATAGTAACCAGAATGCTTGGATACGAATCGATTCGTTGCTAGGGACAGAACTGATGCGTTTTTGTCTACAAACTACAATTGAAATTGAAATTAGGAATCCACAAATACAGGTTTTATTGTCAAGCATGAGATCTGTTAATAATCAAATGTCAACCAAGGAGTGACAGCTGAAATTAAAAACACAGGTACCCAACACTTAAATAACTAAAACCTTGCTTATGAGAACTGTCAAATTAAAAAAAAATTTGAGGTTAATTATTGTCATTTAACATAAAGAGCATGCATAGATAAAAAGAGATCTCTATTAAATTTATTTATAAACTGTTTTGTAGTGGGATATTAATATTAAGGTTGAAATAAATGTATGTACAGGTGTTAAAAAATATTGTAACTAATATAAAGTTGTTTGGCAAGATCTTTACATTTATCTCGAAGATACCTGAGGTCCTGGAGATCTGATAAACTATGGAAGTTCCTATATTTCTTTATGAGCAGCTTAGTTACTCTAAATAAGAGTTTTAAATTCTTTACTAAACCATTTAGGTAATAAACTACATTAAAATAGATATTCCAGGTCTCTGGATTTAGTAGTTCGTTTTCAATCCAATTTAAAGCACACCCTAACCTAAAAGTTGCCAACTTTGGAATTGAAACTGACAAGTATAGTTTATAAGTAAACTTGAACTAAACTTTCCCCAACTTAGTCACTGGTAAGTTACTGACTGGAGTAATTTTGTGAGTTAAAAATAGACTACATTGGGAGCTGCATTCTCAAATGTGTAGTAATTATGACAATCAAGCCGATATTTTGGTTAATTATGACTAAATTACAACTTTGTTAGGTTGCTTGAATTCACATGCTAGTAAAATGCCTTTATTTGTTGCTTGGGGTTGATTACTTTTTGATTTATTAGTGTGATAATTTGACAGAAATGTCAATATATATCTAGCAAATAAATGTCAAAATATGACAGTTGTAGTGTATCTCTAAATAGGTTAGGCATGGAACATAAGGATCCGCCTGTGTCAGTGCATAATTCTTAATTTTTCAATAACCCTCCATAGTTTTTAAGCAGGATTTATCGAACTTTTTTTTTTTTTTTTGTCGCAATCTGTTAAGCAAATTAAAATATTTTAAAATTATTTATAGCTTGTGATCCTAAGTTGATGCCAACATTTCCTCAACATAGAAATATCAAAGGAACCAAGACTGCAGCTCCAGAACCAGTTAACACAGGAGCAGGTGATCAGACAAATAATCTCCCTGCAATTTCTGATTTGGTAAGTATTTGTTACCTATTTTACAAACTTTATTCCTTATCATGGATCAAATTAGAGAGGTAAACTGACGATCAATGCATTCGTATGTGGCATAAGAGTTGGTCTATGTGCCAAACAGGGATGACCACACACAGGTGATTAGCTTAGTGTGAACGAGACAGATAATTCGATGCTACTATGCCACACATAAATTATTACTGTGTGCCTGACAGTATCCATGTAACGTTCATGTGTCAACCTGACATATACTGACTTTTAAAAAAATCTGAGCACCTAGTAAGAGTTGGTCAATTTTAATACAATTTATACATAATGTGTATTTAATCAAACTTAAAAACTGATTGCATATTCAAACTAAAATATTAACACACAACGTTATTTAATAATGAGTGGGTCCACTGCAGTTTCTTATGCATTTCATAACTCTTCAAGGCATGCTTGAAATTAAATGATTTATGGTAATGCTTCTTGAATTTGGTGACGAAGGTCAAGCAGGTTATTTGGTGGTTGGTGTAAATTACCCCGTCGATTGCCAATCATATCCCATACTTATTGGTCACCAGTCTGGGGACCCAGAAGGCCATGGAATCAGGATCACATTATATTCTTGTAAAAAACCTGTATGAGGCCAAGGGTTGTTTTGTTAGAAAAGGGGTTGAATTAACCCTCGCGTGTATGGCAGTGCAACAGACTGCAGTATGTTTCTTGTGTAATCATTTGCATTCAAAGTTCTGCCAATAAAAACTGGAGGTTACCTGCCACCATATGTTATCGCACCCAATACCATCAACCCTGTGTAAGGGTCATATGACAATCCACAGCATATTTTCAATTTCTGCGTTCTCCTCGTAATCGTCTTACTCTTTTGACTATCGTTGGCCCACAGAAGGAATCAGACTCGTCAGAGAATACAACACGTTTTCATGCACCATCCGAATTTGATCTGCCGTTACACCACTCAAGCCGAGCAGCACGATGTCAAGGTGTCTATATGAACGAAGCCCAAAAGTAAGCATTCCGCGATATGTCGTTGCCATAGGGACTCCTTGTTGTAAAACAGCCGACCAAGCATTTCCTATCGACTGTGTTGTCTTGTAAAGCTGCAATCTTCAAATAATAATAATAACAATAGTAATAAATGACATCCTCCCATATATAAGCTCCGAGCAGCTTGTGAGGTGGGAGGTTACTTGTAAAGACAACAGACACACTCCCAACAGACTGTGGCAGGAACTTCCACCACTGTGTAGCTACCAAGCACTTGTTCCACTACATCATTGAGGTGTGTAAGATGATGATCTTTCCGTGCTGAAGTTGCTCGAGGTCGTCCAGATCCATGACGAAGGTTATGGATTCCTTCTACATACCACCTGGATCAACATTGTAACACTGTTGACACACTGTGTCCCACACGGTCAGAAATTTGTCTGATTGAAAAACTGGCTTCCCGCCTACCAACAATGCGTCCTCTTTCGAATTCACTTAAATGATTGTAATTGTTCCGTAATCGGCGCCTAGGCATAATGACGTCGAAAATTAAGCACAAATTGCTACGAATTATTGCTTCAAACTCAAGAAATCGCAAATTTAAAGAGATGCTTTTTTGATAAAACAAAATTAAGAAAGTGTACACCTGTTAAAATTTGTTGTCCACATTGTTATCATTTATTATCAGAAACAAAACAGCGTACCATAGAAATTACATTGTAGTTGGTCAACTCTTATTTGGATTTTTTGAAAAATATATGAACTTGACATGGCTCTGCCTCTGTTTCAGAAATCGAACGTTTATACTCAATCATTTATATATTATTGTTTAAAATGTGGAATTTTTGGCAATGGCATGAAGGTACTGTTTGGGACCTGAATGCCATAGTGGCCACATCGGTAATAAAGTGAAATTTTCCTTATTTAAAGTTCCTAAAAATCAAATAAAAGGGGCCGATTTCTCTCCTTTCAGTCGTCTCTAAAGTGATGGAAAAGTATATAAACACCGAACTACTAAAATTTCTTGAAAAACACAGTCGAATCCACGACAGGCAGTATGGATTCCGTCAGCGCAGACCAACTGCCGACCTCCTTTCCTTTGTCACCAATTCTTGGAACAAGTCTATGGAACTACACGGTGAATCCCAGATTGTCGCTCTAGACATATCCACAGCATTCGACCAGGTCTAGCATGCAGCGCTGCTTAATAAATTTCCGGGCTATGGCCTGCCACCAAAACTCTGTACCTGGTCAGCAAATTTCCTCTCCAAATGGAGCATTTCTGTTGTTGTGGGTGGCCATTCCTCTAAACTGTATCCAAATAATGCAGGAGTCCCTCAAGGTTCAGCTTTAGCCCCTACTTTGTTTCTTCTCCACATCAATTACCTCCTCTCTAGCACATCCAACCCAATTCACAGTTACACGGACAACAGCACCCTCCACTCAAATACAATATTCTAAGCCTGTCTCTTTAGCCCAATTAGATGAGGATCGCAGACTCATGGAGGGTTCTGTCTCTGTGGAGCTCCAAAAAATATTAGACTGGGGAAGTAGAAATCTTGTACAATTCAACTCCACCAAACCTCAGTCTTGCTTTATATCTCATAAGAGATACACCAGCCTAGACCCATCACAATGAACAACCAAGTTATTCAAAGTAATGAGTCCTTTTCACTTGTTGGCATTTCTGTGGATCAAAATCTCAATTGGCACCAACATGTCACATCAATTGCAGAAGCGGCTGCTAAGAAATTAGGTTTCCTCTTCCGGGCTCGCATATACTTTTCACCAGCTAATCTGTATACCTTATATACTTCACAGATCAGGCCAAACCTCGAATACTGCTCCCACATCTGGGGTGCCGCAGTCGCTTCTAGACTCGCTGTCCTGGATTCAATTCAGAAGAGAGCTATACGTCTCGTCGGTGACCGTACCCTCACCCAAAGGCTGTCATCCCTTGCCCACCGACGTGCCGTTGGTGACCTCTCTCTCTCTCTTTTATAGATATCTGCACGGGCAGTGCTCAGAGGAGCTTTCTTCCATAGTTCCTCCACCTGCTGCCCCCAACAGATCTACCAGGGGAACAGAGCGAATGCACCCTTCTACTGTCCAGGTCACCAGACGTAGAACATTTTGTTATGCTCGCTCTTTTGTCCCGAGGACTTCCAAGTTGTGGAATTCCTTGCCGGCACATGTTTTTCCTTCTCCTCCGAACCTCCAAACCTTCAAGTCCAGAATTAACAAGTTGCCTCTTTCTTCCTTGTCGACACCCACGGTACAATAGTATTTAGGCTGTAAGCCCTCGTGGTGTGTTATTGAAATAAAAAAAAAAAAATCTTCACATATAAGCAGTGTAGGAAAACACAATCCACCTTGAATTGAAACAGAATACATCAAACCAAGTAATCGGCTCTAAGAGTAAAGACATCATTGTATTATAAAACATTCTGGAAGTTCATAAAGCTCTCAACTCTCCAGTAGTTCACACTTGTTACCAGAACCACACGAAGTTTTAAAACTAGGCTAATTAAAATCACCCAAAAAGGGTACATTAGAGTGTCTACAGTGGTAATAAATATAAAGTGTCATTATTTAAAATCCTCAAAAACAAATTAAAATATGAAGTGATGGTAGATTTTGTAGATAGTTTAAGCAGTCGTTTAGGCTTTTGGCCTCTCAGTGCTGCGACGATAATTGTTTTTTTGTGCATGACTATTTTTAATAGTTGCACAAAATGTTCAGACTTTTCATATAGTCTACTATTTTTTTGAAGGCTATTTTACCTATTTCCTGGTGTGTTAGAGTCACCCCTCCAAGGTATTTGTGCCTTCTGCAAAACCTAGCCATACAGTCACATAGTAAATGAGAATGAAGTGATACATTGTGCAAAATGATAATTGACACTTAATGATGATTTATGTGAAATGTTTGACAGAAACTTACTGATTAAGTTTTGTATTACATTTTGTGGCAATAAATACCTAACGTTGTTTACATATTCAAATATCAAATTCTCTATCATTGAATACACTTCAGGCTGTGCTAAGCACATTGTCCCTCCTAGTCTAACATAGCTGGCGACATTCAGCACCATGATGTCAAAAGACCGTCGCATTACCTCTCTAATTGTATATTAGTAATTGCCACCTAGTACATTTGACACCTTATAATTTATTTACTACTCCAGAACTAGATTATAATCGGAATACAAGTTTCCACTGAACTATCACTAATTTGTTGAAACCCCCAGTGTATCTAAGGGAAAAATGATCAATTGCATTAGTAATTTGATTTGGTTCTCAATCTTTTTATTAGTTATGAAAGCGATAAAAGCTTTGGTCATTGTTATGTTAAAGCAGTGATGAGTTATTTAATTTGTTTTGCACCATGTTTTTACTCTTCTAAGGTGTGCTTATAATTAATCATCAATATCTTCTAAATCTACTACATCTCTAAATTTGTTTTCAGTTAGTTCAGCATAACTGGTGGTTGTGATAATAACTGTTGCAGAATTATGTGTTTTAGTGTTGTGTTTTCATTTTAATTTTATTTTTCAGTTGGGATCTCTAGTCAAGAAGAGGAGGATAGAGTAGTAAATATTACATTTTGCAAATACTGTATTTTAGAATATAAGTTTGGTATGAAAAATAAAACAGTAGATGGATTATAACGTGTTTTAATATCACAAGTACTGTGTTGTTAGTAATATTATTGAAACTCACTAACTTGACAATTATGTAGAATGCATTTTGACCATTGCCAGGAACAGGCTGAATAGCTCAGTTCGTGAGGTGAGTAACCTCTGGAATCGGACTAGGAGGTCGCAGATTGTAACGCTTGTGTTTCGTTACTGCTTTTATTATCCAAAATAAAACCGTAACACACCTAATTAATAGCCGACAATCCAATATCTGTAAGGCAATTCATGTTTTGATATCAAAAATTATCATTTTAAATGTGTACATTAAAATTCAATATATGTTTGCCATGGAAAACTACCTCACATTATTCCTGAACGAATATTTACAAGAAATAAACATCGTTGCTACTGGCCCTGTAATTTTCCGATCGGTGATGTCACCCAACGACCGTTTTAAAACCGCTGAACAAGCTCCCGGCAAGACCTTCAACTCTAGACACAGGAGGTGAGACGTGAGGAAAGCAGGGCGAGAGCGGAACGACTTAGACGTTACCTCGCGGACTCTCTGCCTGCCGTTCATGGAGTAAACACCCTTCAGTTTCGATGGCTATTAAATTATCTTAAAACGGGGTTGTAATGTTCTTTCTGTTATCTGTACTACCTAATAATTATTGTCAGTGATTGTTCGGAGTAATTCAAGTGATTTTCGAGTTTAAATAAACATCGTATTCAGCATAAAAACGCGAGCTAACTCGTGTTTCTTTGTTCCGGCCTGTTGATTTCTTGCCGTAATCAGAAAGAATTCCTGGTTTTTATCGAACCTTAAGTCAATTGGTAGTGAATTGCTTGAGCAAATTCACATTTTAACTGCGATTTGCAAAATTTCATCAAGCGAATTCAGAACATCGACATAGGTGTCAAATGGTCTTATAGTATTGGAGCAATAACATCCACCGGCCCAATAATCGCTGTTGGGAAGTCCCAGTCGTTTTCCCCAGCTTTTCCGCTCTTATTGGAGTCTGGAATCTGTGTCAGGCACTCATAATTGATCCCACTTGGAAAGCATCTTCACAGGGTCATCAGGTAACTTAATACTGGAAGACTGGTGAGTCTAAACAAATCTTTTCTCTGAATCAGCAGAATTTTCATGCCGAAATCTAACATCTGAAGTTTTAATAACCTGAACTTTAAAAATCACGTAATCAAGTTTGAGCTTAAACAATGTCGGGGAGGTGCTGTCAGCATAACTATATATGTCCTGTTTAATCTCTAAGATTTTGTAAATTTAAACAGTCTTTTTTTAATTGTAATTAGCAAATTTTGTCTGTAAAATATCTAACCTATACATTTTCTTTAATATATCTTATTTTTCATAATTAATGTAGAAATTTCACGTAGGAATATATGAAATAAATTTCTTTTTTGAGCCTCACTCAAAGAACTGGCCAGTTAATTCACTAGAAAACCTAGCAATTGATTGACAAACGTCAAGTAATTTACCTAATCATTTGTGTTTATTTTTGTGCGATATCCTAAGTAATTAACAGTAACATTTTAGTCATATGCAACTATCTTTATCTTATTGTTTTGGCATATGTATGTAAATTAATAATATCTTGTTCTTGAAATTCTTGCTGTTTATTTGATTTCCATTTGTGTGCAATCAATGTTTATTTGAGATTTATCAATCATTCTATTTCATTGTATTTGCTATTCCAAATTTAATTTATATGAATAAATTCAATATTTTGTTACATTAACATATCTGTTTAATTGAAGAGAAATTCTTCCCTAGTATCTACTTTCTTTTTGACGTCAGCACAAACAATTTATTCTTACTAACTATTATCTAGATGTCTAAATTTTTATGTAACCTGGCACTAGTCTGGGGCACCCAGAAATATAGGACTCCATGCAGTGCGAAGCAAACAAAGGAAGAGAACGTGAGTATCAAACTACATCCAGATCTGTCAACCTCCTAAAAAGTGCTGCTAATCTTAATAAATCTGATAATCTGATAGATAGCTACTTTAGGGTAGGGTGTTATAGGCAATTGTGACCTCACCATTGAGCATATCTATATCCACCTGAGGTCAATCACAATATACCACGGTTCTTGTACTTAAAGCTTTTCATTGAAGGAGATAACAAGATTCGAGTCCCATACTCAGACAGTCAGTCTTTTTCACTCGAATGTGGAAAGGCTGGTTTCTGATGAGCTATGGGTGGTATTCAGTAATTCTGGTTGATAGATACTATTTTCCAAAGAACAATAAGGAAGGTGTAAATTTTCTACAGAAAACAGTGAAAGAACTAGAAACATAGGAGTATGTGTGTCTCAGTATGAGTGTTACAACAGGATATGTATTGTTCACTGGAATGTTCAGTGTCTTAGAAATAAGATTTTTATATTGGATCACATGGTCAACGAGATAAAAAATGCTAAGGTGGTTATGCTTATGGAACACTGGTTGTATCAGGCAGAGGCTTTTATTTACACAATAAATAACTTTCACCAGGTAGGTTTATTCTGTCATTCAAATTTCTCAGATGGGGGTGTGGGAATTTACATACATAATTCACTTTTTGGTCAGGAGATAAAGTATATTAGAGATCTTAGCATTGAGAAAATATGTGAATTAACAGCAGTTTATACAAAAAAGTTTAGGCTCATTTCAATTGTGGTATACAGACCACCCGGTGGCTTGTATGGGCAATTTTTGGATATTCTTAATCAGGCACTTCAGTATTGTAACAATAAGTATAATAATTGCAAAATTGCCCTTGGAGGAGATTTTAATACACAGCTGTTGATAGACAATGATAATAAGAACAACTTAATACAGTTGTTTCAGTCTTTGGGCCTTCAGCAGACTGTGTTCTCTTCTAGTAGACAGTTTAATGGGTGCAGCGGCTGCATCGATAACATTTTTGTTGATTTTGATTAGAGGTGTGCGAACCCAGCTTTTGTTCGAACCGAACTATGAACGAACCCAAGCAAAAATGTTGCCTCGAACTCCGAACCTCTGAAATAGTATGTCTAAGGTTCACAGTCGAACTTCGAACTTTTTAGAAATTCAAAATCGAACATCGAACTACCCAAAATTCTTCAGTGTTCGTATATCATTTCCTTAAATACAAAATTTAGGATTATTGTAACATACAATATTTGATATGTAAAAGATTCCCACTCTTTTTACAAAAAGGAAAGGTTCGACAAATTTGCAGGTTGATTGGGTGAAAATGCCTTCCAGTGCTGATCTTTGTGCAGATGGGACAACGTTAAATCAAAACACAAAAACATAAAATATTTTAAACTTTTTTAGATTTCTAGATCTATAGATAGGCTCAATTATAAATATGTTGTTTGGCATTGGCCAGGCAGTTTTAGCAAACAGATTGAGAGGGTTCAAAGTGAGCATGATAGGTATAAAATAACCACTTACAACTTTGAACTGTCTCCTGATTGTGAATATTTAACTGTTTCGGCTCACTATGCAATAAAGCATGTTTGAAACCAGTGTTTTCCAAATGCAACCTGCAATTATCCTCAAATTCTGAAAATTTACGTTACCGATCGCCTTCGAACACCACCATCATAATGTTGTTACTGAAATAGGTGTTGGGAGGCTAGGATATACAAGAAAAATAATTCTGTGATTGCTAAATGGCTCCGTCGTGTCTCGATGTGTCCTATCTACTGTCAAAAATATGCATGAGTGAAATCTCCTGAAATTACGCTATCGACTTAATGAGACCGATAACGAGTTTAAAGCGTGCTACCGAGTTAAAGGGGCCGCAACTTCACTACCTTTGGCAACATTCAATGCCTGTAAAGTTAAATTTCGAAGTATTTTTGAGCAACGAACTTCGAACTATTTTTAAGAATTACATATTTCGAACTTCGAACTACTTCAACATCGTTAGTGCTAACATATTTTCGAACCGAAGGTTCGGTTCGAGTTCGGATTCGGTTCGGTATTTCAAAGCTTCGCACACCTCTAATTTTGATTTTATGAGGGCCCGAGATCTCCCGGTAATTGCCTCTGATCATGAAGCACAGTTTTTGGAATACAGAATTGATGCTGCACAGCTTCAGGATGTAGAGTGGAGGAGGTCATATGGCCAGCATAGTTTCAATGATTTTGAACAATCATTCGCTTCCGAGAATTGGCAGGGGGCATTTACCACTGATTCTGCAAAGCATGCTTATAGCTCATTTTTTGATATCTTTCGGTATCATTTTGAGAACAGTTTCGGGTTGATGTGTCGTAGGTGGGTGGTGAAACAATCGAGTATTGAGGATCGTAACGCATCAGAGCAAAGGGAGTTAAAGGAGCAAGTATTGTTCTTACATTATGTTTATAAGATGCATCCTACGCCTTGAATAAACACCTTTATGGAGAAATAAGGACCAAATATAATTTGCTTTTGAGGCAGTCGAGAGCTAAGGTGGCAACTGAAGCTATCCAAAAGTCTGACAATAATGCAAAAACAATTTGGCAAATTATAAATCGTGAAACAGGTAGAAGTAAGATCTTGAATTCTGAAACTAATATATCAGCAAATACATTCAATGAATGTTTTACATCCCATGCAGAGAGAGGTTGGTAAGTAATGCATTGGGAAATAAATTAAATTCCCTAGAATCTTATCTCTCTGGGATTCAAAGTCCAGCGAACTCTTTTTCATGAAACCAATTGTTGAGGAGGATGTCAGGAATGCTATCAATAAACTTAAAAATACAAAATCAAAGGATATATGTGGTATGGACTCGTATCTCATTAAGATGTCTGGGGATTTTATTACTCTGCCACTGACGCATATCTTTAATCTCTGCATCACGCAGGGTTGTTTCCCTGCGTTGATGAAGTGTGCGAAGGTACTTGCGTTTTTCAAGAAGGGGGACTGCAATGATCCTGGAAATTTTAGGCAGGTTTCAGTTTTGCCAATACTCTCAAAAATCTTCGAATTCCTCATTTTCCAACAACTTTATAGTTACTTTAAAGATAACCATATATTCTATGAACATCAGTATGGTTTCCGCAAGAGATGCAGCACCATGGACGTGATCTAGTATCTTCTAGAGATCGTAAATTGTGCTTTTGAACAGAGAAAACAGTGCTGTGCAGTTTTTTCAGACTTAACAAAGGCATTTGATTGTGTCTCGCACGAAATATGTTTGACAAAGTTGAGTCGTTATGGTATTAGGGGAGCCTGTCTGGAGTTGCTGTGGTCATACCTTGATAATAGAACACAGAGTTTTTCATGGTGGGGAATACAGTGAAGTGGGATACATTCGTAGAGGGATGCCTCAGGGTTCTATACTAGGGCCACTTCTCTTTCTCATATATATATAAATGATCTTCCTCCTAACATTCCTGATGGCATCCAACAGAGCAGGATAGCAACAACCCTCTTTGCAGATGATACAAGTTTTATTATCACTGGTAATGCTGGTAGTGATGTCAATAAGACTGTGGACAATGTTCTTCGTGAGGTGGGAGCTTGGTTTAATGATAATGAACTGTTTCTCAATGAGGATAAGACAGCTTTAATCAGTTTTCATGTCAGGGTAACTTCTAACGAATCTAACACTGCTAGGAATTTTCTCTGTCTCAACATCGACCCTGCTCTTGTATGGAGGAGCCAAATAGACTCGTTGGCTGGTAGGCTAGCCTCATCAGTGTATGCAGTACGTAAGATTTCTGCAATGGCTGAACCTGAGGCAGCTTTGATCACCTATTATGGGTTGTTTTACTTACGTCTGAATTACTGTTTGCTTGCATGAGAAATGCAGTGAGCGTGCACTTGGATAGACTCTTTGTGTTGCAGAAAGCAACTGTCAAAGGTGTTGTCGGGGAGGGTTGCTGTGCCCACTGTAAACCCATCTTTCAGGAACTTAACATAATGTCACTATACTCACTGGTGGTTTACAGACAATTGTTGGTAGTGAGAGAGAACAGGAAAAGTTTTGACACACATGCTGAAGTGCATAGTCATAACACCAGACATAAAGATAATTTAATCCAACCGAGGCATCGGCTAAATAACAATAAAACGGTTATGGTCGACTTTTTCAAGGTGGTTGAGAAATGAACCTATTAATAAATCCAGAACAATTATTAGAGATTTTTTAATACAGGTTTGTCTATGCAGAACAGATGAATATTTTAATGTAGAGCCGCAGTTGAGATTCTCGATGGCCAGGTGATCCACTGTTTTAGTGATATGCAGATATTGTTTGTTTTAGATGTGTATGTATTTTTGTTAATTTTTAGTTTCACATTTACATGTGCTTTATGTATAAGTTTTTATCTTGACTGGCCAATTTCCTTTTTGTGTGATTTTGTGGCTAATAAAGTTATTCTATTCTACCCTTTGTCTATATATGTATGTAAGCTCCCCCCGCATGTGTTAAAGACTCCTGGGTGCGGAGTTTGTCTAATGTGGTGTTATTATTATTATTAGGTGATGTCAGAATGTGTTTAGCGTTACATATTTGTACATTGATCCTTCATTGATTGTTGTCCTTACTTAGTGAAAGTGTTGCATATTACAGGCAGGCATAGACTTTTTCAGGCTTAACAAATGCTTGTTTTCATCTCTGCAATTGGTTTTGTCTTTTATGGCATAGCCCTACTGTGCCATGAATTACAATAAATCTGTAACTTAATTTTAATTATCAAGAATATTCGTTCTAACCATCTCCAAATCTAATTAATTAATGAATTTTAAGGTTATATCTAGAGGTAAACTTTACCATAATGGACCACATTAGGCTAGGAAATTTCTTTCCCGCTGATTAATAGTTTAAATTTATTACCATTGATGTTATATTGTAGGTACAGTTTCATTTCAGTCTAAATTAAGCAAGTCTTATACTTAAAACGACCCAGACTTATAACTTTGATGTTTAACTATTGATTTCCAATTTTAAAATAACATTTTAGTACGAACTAGCAAAAATTCAAATTAATAATGTACGACTGGGTGACTATGTTGATGATTACTGGTTGACATTCCAACAACAATATCATTGATCCTCTAAAAAACTGTCTAAGATGACAACCGTTTCAGTAGCAATTTGCAACATTTGAAAACTAGAATTTTTGCCTCACATCATGAATAATATAGTGAATAAAATACTTTACTAACAGCTATTCACAAAGATGACAATATGATTTTAATATTGTATAATATAGGTAAAAACATGTAAAATGTCAACAACGATACAATGTTATATAAAACTAGGTACAGGGTCTTCATTAATTCCCGAACCCACGTGACTGGATTCTGTCTCTCTCTCTTAGTGGAATATGATTTTATGAGTTGGCAGTCAAAAAGTAACCAAAAAAAACCACTAGACTAGGGACCCTAAACTTACTAAATCAATTGACAGTTCAGTCCATTGGCGCTCAATTCCCTTTTGACGGTTATTTTGTATGTATATTGTGCATTTTTCAAGTTCATCCAGTGTTTACCTTCTTCAAATAATTTTCTATCTGTTGGACAATAAAAATAAACAGTTTTTATCAAAACTTAGCATTTTCATTGCGTTTTTACGTAAGTTAAAAGTGTAGATATGTTAAGGTTATGTTGTTGACGATATTCGACATCGCATGGAACGAAGCCCTACCAAATATGTTTATGAGACAGGTATATATTTATTACATGTTACACAATACACATTCCTAAACCGTAAATTAGAAGTTAAATAATCAGACCTCAATTTGTTTACATACATACAAAGTTTTGATATCTATACAAAATAAAAGTAATATTTTATTATGTTTTCATTTATTTTTTTAACAATCAATAACAATAAACCATACATGAACAGACTTGCTGTTAAAAATACAAAATAATAAATACATTTAAGTCATTTACTGTTTCAACTTATTATAATATTTACAGACACAAAGGTGCTGTTAATTTTGCAGAACATGCATACTCTACGAGGTACAAAAATATTGTCACGAAAAAGTACAGGGCGGAAAAAAGGATTGGCCAGCGTAGTTTTGTGTATATTGGTTTGAGACTCTTTGATACCCTGCCCCTTGATATAAGATCTACGAATTCTTATAGGCTTTATAAAAAAAGGATTTAACTACGGCTGCTTAATACACCGAGGAGTGTTATCGGTCGGATGGTTGCCTTCTCTTAATTGTCGACCCTTCTAGTAGATCTTGATTTTAATCGATCATTGTGTGCATGTGTGCTAGTATGGACGTGTCTGAGACTATGTGTGTGTGTGTGTGTGTGTGTGTGTGTGTGTGTGTGTGTGTGTGTGTGTGTGTAGGTGTGTGTGTGTGTGTGAGAATGAAGGTGTGAAGTTCATGAACGAGCGCGCACGAGCAAGTATGTATGTGAATGGATGAAATATAACTGAGTATGATTTGACCACAGATTACTGAGTGAGTCTGTATTTCTGGGTTTTTAAAGTATCTATACCTTTTTTATTTTCTGTCTCTCGTTTTGCAGAGGGAGTCGTTAAGTTTTGTGGCGATGTCGATTGATCAATGGTCGGGGATGGCCGGATGCACCTTTAAAATGTTGGGTTATTATGCTTGTGTTGTTGTTGTTTTTTTCGAGGGTATTTTATCTCCGGACTGTCAATTACTCTGGGTTTTACTTCCTTGACAGTCATAATTCTGTTGTGTGTTGTGTTTTGTATGCTCTGGGCATGTGTAGTTAGTTTTGTTGTTTTTCACTTTTATTAATTGTAGAACGCGGCCACAAATTGTTTACTTTATGATACTCTACACTAATATTACGATAGTTTTTTGTGTTGTATTTTTCAGTTTGATTATCATGTCGCATAGACATTTTCGCTAACAAGCAAGTTTGCTTCTGTGAAGATGTCTAAGGCTTATAACTATTAAGATCATTGTTAACTGATTACTTTTGAATGTACGACATGCACGTTTATTGATTTGATTTGGTATAATTGTTATATTTTTTATAAAACCTCAAAGGAAATATGAGACAACACTGGCATGTTAGGGATTTCATTAATTCAGGTTCTACAACTGTGTATGCTGGGTTGCCTAACTTAAGCGGTCACGTGGGGTTCGGGAATTAATGAAAGCCCTGTACTTTCTCTTCTGCACGATCTTCTCAGGTGAAACGTAAGCGAATTGTTTTTAATGTTATGTTAAAATATTGGCTTGTGGTCATTGTTTCCATGTTTGAAGTGGCAACTACAAATTTCACCCTCCTTAAAAGTGCCTGCAAGTCATGTTGCCATATTTATTGTTACATCTTAACTCACCTTTGAAAATAATTATTTTTCTTTTTGTTTGAGAGGCCGATTACACAAGTTCTGACCAGGTGTCTGACACAAGAGATTTGACTTTGATAAACAACGAAGTTACACTAATAGTATCCCCCAAGAAATTCTTTTTTAGAAGTGAAGACAAAAAATCCTTAAATATATACTTTGTAAACATTCAATCCCTATGCAAGAACTTTTCTGAGGCGGTGGAGTATTTTCCGAGGGTATGGTTAAGATTTGTCGATGATATTTTTACCATATTTGACCTCAGTAAAGATAAGATCAATAATTTTGTTAATAAGCTGAACAGAAGATTCCCTTCAATTAAGTTTACTTACGAAATGGAGAACAATGACCAGTTACCCTTCCTTGATACTCTTGTCATCAAAAATGTAGATAGGTTAGAATTTGATATTTATAGGAAAGAAACTTCTACAAATCGCTTCCTACCATCAGATTCAAATCATCCTTTCGCGCACAAAATCTCTAGTTTGAGCTTTCTTGTTCGGAGGTTACTCAGTTTTCCTTTGAGCAGTAAGCGATACAATCCAGAGATGAACAAAATTATAGATATTCCGATTTGTAACGGTTTATTTCCAGATATTGTGTATAGATTGGTTATTAAGCATAAGTGGAAAATGTCGATAAGTAACATTATGACATTGAATGAGTCACTCAAAAAGTTCGCTGTACTTCCTTTCTGTCCTTTTTTCACAAAAGGGTTAGAGAAAATATTCAAAGATAACGACTTGAGAGTTGTTTATTAAGTTGATAATTTGAAGAACCTTTTGGGTGAACCAAAGGATACTATTGACTTCCGACAAAACAATAAATGAGGCATTTATCAAATGTCTCATAATAATTTCGAGAAAATCTATATTGGGCAAACGCGGAGATCAATAACAACAAGATTCAAAGAGCACATAGCTCATTTCAGATTCAATAGAGCAGAAAAATCTAGCATTGCCCAACATATGATTGAGTTTGGAAATCCACAGAATTTGATTAATTCAGACGGGTCTGGTCAATTCAGCACTTTTTGAAATAGCACGAAATAATCCATGGTTGCTTTTAACAAAGGCACAACGGGTTGTGCGTATCCACTGACACAACAATAGTCCTTGAATTACGTCACCCGATGTTACGTCATCCAGTGTTATATCACCTGGTAATGAAGCATCTGATGTTGCTTCATACGGTGTTGCACTATCCGGTATTGCATCATCAGGATTACATCATTTTTAGGGTATAGCTTAGGTATATAAATAGTATAATTTTGCCCATACAGTTAGTTTAGTGACAGCTACTGATGAAGACAGCGTCGTTATCGAAATACATATCTAGTGCATAACTCTGTTATTATTTTTGTGGCTTTTGGGGTGATTCTGCTTTTTGCTCTGTAGAGATGTGGTGTACTGCATTGAATGTGACAACAGCCAGCTCAAATATGTGGGCCAAACCTCACAAGTGCCATAGCGCCAGGTGCATCTTAGCCCAATACATAAGAAAAGTGTAGATATGATTTACTGCATTGAATGTGACAACTGCCACCGCAAATATGTGGGACAAACCTCACAAGTGGCATAGCACCAGGTGCACATTAGCCCAACACGTAAAGAAAGTGTAGAGATGTGAAACATTTGTTAAGGAGGAGATGGCGATTTTTAAATTTTAAAATGATTTCTTCAAATGAGGTCAACCTAGGCCCCCTAGAACCCATATCTGTGTTTAGTTTCAGTTTTGATCTGTTTAGATATGTACAGGGTGACGCATTTCTATGGTAAAGCTAAACATAATTCTATATGTTAATTATAGGGTGTCTTGAGTTGCATCTTATAAAATTATTTTGACAATCACAGGACGGTCCATAAATTATTGGTGATACATACAATTTTTTATTCGAACATCCTTTATATTATTGCATTTTTGCATTTTAATCGAAATATGATGCATGTTTGTAAGAAAATATTGAGACTCAGTAAGTGCGTTTTGGTAGCATTTCATTAAATGCTTCAAACTTCAATAACTCAATTTGCAATTAACGTAAGGTTCATTGGCTAGGAAACCAGTTTCCTCGGCAACATTTTAAGTTTAAATTTATTTTCGGAGACTTTTTGTACATTTTCAAACAATAAGTTATTTTGATAAAATATGGTACTTTGCTTCTACTATATAGGTTATACCGGTAACCAAATTGATGTGTACTTGCATTAATTTGCTAGTAAAAACGCACTTGCTGCGTCCAGACCAGTGGCGGCTCGTGATTGTCGCGGTAGAGGAGGCAGTAACTTTTTAAATTTGAAAGGTCACACGTTTTCCTGGCACTTCAGAATTTCAGTTAAAAATCTATTTATACAAAAATATAGACTTTCACAAGAATAATTTTTGAAATTTGATACCTTTTTGAAATAATTTATTCACGAATTTATTATATTGTTTATAGACCAAAAATAAATTTCAATATAAATCCTATATACATTATACATAGTTCAATAAATAAATAAATTTAAACGAGTGATCCAATGAGTGGTCTATGACGAGATGCTGGACGTTGGGGTGATGGGCGGTTGTCCTCAGGGCAGCTGCCTTTCTCCTCATCTATGGTGTCTGGTCATGGACAGCCTCTTGGAGCGGCTCTCTGAGAATGGCTTCTACGCCCAGGTGTACGCTGATGATGGGCTGGTCTTTTTTTTTTCTCTCTCTCAGGGCTCGTCCGCGGCCTCGCTGCCTCGATAGCAGTGCAACCTTTGGTTTGGGCTGGTCTTAGTCACCGGCAAATTCCTCGGCGTCGTCTGTGAGTGCATGCAAGCTGCCTGTAGCATAATTGAAAGATGTTGTGGTGAGCTGGGACTCTCCATAAGCCCGGCGAAGACAGAGATGGTCCTATTCACCAATAAGAGGAATATGGAGGGGTTCAGGGCGCCCGTGATGTTTGGAAAACCTTTAGCTTTAGTGGGGGTGGTCCTGGACTCCAAACTAACATGGGGGTCGCAAATAGAATGAGTAGTGAGGAAGGGAGTAGCGGCCCTCTGGCAGCTGCATCGAGTGATATGGAGGACCTGGGGACTTTACCCTTGGATCCTTCATTGGATTTACACTGCGATCATCAGGTCGAAGATCCTTTATGGGGCGTTGGTCTGGTGGTGTGGTATGAACCAGACTACTACCAGGAAGCTGGCCAAACTCCAAAGGCTGCAAACCTGAGTATCACAGGCGCTATGAGGACGACACCGTCAGCCGCGCTAAAGGTCTTGCTGATGCTGCCACCGCTTCCCATCTGTATCAGAAGGGAGGCTATGGCGTCGCATCTTAGAATGCGAGACTCTGGAAACTGGTGCAGAAAGGGAGCAGTAATGGGGCATGCAAGAGTTACCAAGGAGGTGGAAAAGGAAATTCTGATTTCCGCCATCAAGGTACGGAATGCAGAGGACGATATTAGGTTGACTAGGCCATATACCCTCAGGATCCCCAGTAGGGATCAGTGGAGGGAAAATGAGGTTGCATTCCAGCCTACAAGCCTGGTCTGTTGTACCGACGGATCGCGGCTGAAGGATCAACGATCCCCCGGGGCAGGAATATAAATCAAGTGTCTGGGGGTGCGCGAGAGTTATACTCTGGGCGCAAATACCAGGGCATTCGAAACGGACGTGTACGCTATCCTGTCTGTGGCCAATAGACAGGATGTGAGGATGAGCCCTGAGAAATGTGTATACATTTGCTCGGATAGCCAGGCGGTCCTCCGGGCAGTTTGCGCGGCCAGAATTAGGTCAACACTGGTTCAGGAGTGCGCTGACGCACTTGAAGGACAAAGGAGGTGCAATGGGTGTGGGTTCCGGGACACTGTGGCATAGCGGGGAATGAGGTGGCGAATGATCTCGCAAGGCTTGGTTCCCGGCGGCTGTTCTGTGGCCCGGAGCCTGCGATAGGCATAAGTAGGAAGACGGTCTCTGTCGTCCTAAACAGGTGGACTGAGGAGGCCATGGAGAGGCACTGGGGGTCGGTTGGTGGCTGTAGGCAGGCGAGGGACTTCGTGGAGGGGCTGGACAGACATAAAACTGTCCGGCTACTAGTTACGAGTCGACTTACGCTTCGCCGCATCCTTGGGGTGCTGACAGGCCATTGCGCCATTAGAAGACACCTCACATTGATAGGCGTAGAGAGGGATCCCATTTGCCAGGAATGCGCCGAGGATGAAGAAACGTCTTACCACTACCTGTGTGAATGTGAGGCTTTTGGGAGTCTTCGAGCAGAATTGTTCGGTTCAAGGACTCTGCAGAGGAATCAGGTCAGTACCGTCCAATGGAAGACCGCCACGGCCTTCATGTCGAGGTCGAGGCGGTTTGGCGACGGAACCGAGGAAGTGTAGAGCATGGTTGCTGGGGTTGGAAAAAAGGGCCCATTGCGGCCTACTTGCTTGGCGTTAGCCTCCCACCACTGCTACTACTACTACATGACGAGATGCAAAAGCCCTGGTTCTCTAAATCCTGCGACAAGGCCAGACTTGAAAAGGTCAAAGCTCACAAAATGCTTCTACACAATCCCAGTCAAGAAAATCGTCAAGCATTTAACGACGCAAGAAACCGCATTCTTTCTGAGGCAAAAAACTCGTTTAATAACCACATCAAAAACAAAGTCCTCCTAAGCTCCAACGGCGGCAAACCCTTCTGGACTCTTGCTAAATCTATTGGGAATAATTTCTGCAAAAGCACGTTCCCACCTCTTGTCTCGGGGGATGAAATTGTTTCTACCGCCCTGGGCAAGGCTGAACTTTTTGCTTCGTTGTTCGCCGGCAATTCTACTCTCAACCCACCTCCAAATGTTCAACCACCAACAGTCCCCAATATCGCGCAAAAAATGACGGATATCATTTTCAAAACTAAAAAGGTACGAAAGATGCTCTCTTCTCTTAAAATCAGGAAAGCCTCTGGCCTTGACGAGACGCCAGCAATTGTTCTCAAAAAATGCGCACCAGAGCTTGCTCCTGTCCTGACTCGTCTGTTTCAGATATCTTATAATAAAGGCATATTCCCTAGTAACTGGAAAACTGCTCGAGTACAACCCGTCCCCAAGAAAGGATCCAAAGCGCTTCCTAGCAACTACAGGCCTATTTCTCTCCTTTCAGTCGTCTCTAAAGTGATGGAAAAGTATATAAACACCGAATTACTAAAATTTCTTGAAAAACACAGTCTAATCCACGACAGGCAGTATGGATTCCGTCAGCGCAGATCGACTGCCACCCTCCTTTCCTTTGTCACCCATTCTTGAAACATGTCCATGGAACAACACGGTGAATCCCAGATTGTTGCTCTGGACATACCCAAAGCATTCGACCAGGTCTGGCACGCAGCGCTGCTTAATAAACCTCCGACCTATAGCCTACCATCAAAACTCTGTATGTGGACAGCAAATTTCCTCTCCAACAGAAGCATATCTGTTGTTGTGGATGGCCATTCCTCTAAACTGTATCCAATTAATGCAGGAGTTCCTCAAGGTTCAGCTTTAGCCCCTACTTTGTTTCTTCTCCACATCAATGACCTCCTCTCTAGCACATCCAACCCAGTTCACAGTTACGCGGACGACAGCACCCTCCATTCAAATATACAATATTCTAAGCCTGTCTCTTTAGCCCAATTAGATGAGAAACGCAGACTCATGGAGGGTTCTGTCTCCGTGGATCTCCAAAAAATATTAGACTGGAGAAGTAGAAATCTTGTACAGTTCAACCCCACCAAAACTAAGTCTTGCTTTCTTTCTCACAAGAGATACACCAGCCCTAGACCCATCACAATGAACAACCAAGTTATTCAAAGTAATGAGTCCTTTTCTCTTGTTGGCATTTCTGTGGATCGAAATCTTAATTGGCAACAACATGTCACATCAGTTGCAGAAGCGGCTGCTAAGAAATTAGGTTTCCTCTTCCGGGCTCGCAAATACTTTTCACCAGCTAATCTCTATACCTTATATACTTCACAAATAAGGCCAAACCTCGAATACTGCTCCCACATCTGGGGTGCCGCTGCCGCTTCTACACTCGCTATCCTGGACTCCATTCAAAAGAGAGCTATACGTCTCATCGGTGACCCAACTCCCACCCAAAGGCTGCCATCCCTCGCCCACCGACGTGCCGTTGGTGACCTCTCTCTCTCTCTCTCTCTCTCTCTCTCTCATTTATAGATATCTGCAAGGGCACTGCTCAGAGGAGCTTTCCTCCATAGTTCCCCCACCTGCTGCCCCTAACAGATCTACCAGGGGAGCAGAGCGAATGCACCCTTTTACTGTCCAGGTTACCAGACTTAGAACATCTTGTTATGCCCGCTCTTTTGTCCCGCGGACTTCCAAGTTGTGGAATTCCTTGCTGGCACATGTTTTCCCTTCTTCTCCGAACCTCCAAACCTTCAAGTCCAAAATTAACAACCTGCCTCTTTCCTTCTTGTCAGCACCCACGGTACGATAGTATTTAGGCTGTAAGCCCTCGTGGTGTGTTGTTGAAAAAAAAAATACAGGTACCCCATGTGACAAAACGCCACTGCCAAACGGGAAACATCTTGTCGCCATTTGCAACTTCCTATTTAAGTTCCAACTAATGTTGGATAATGCCCTTTCTATTGATTTTGAGTTCTTTGGTTTTTTATCTTTGCACATAAAGCAAAGATTAGTTAATCTTTAACCATAGGTTTACCACCTGTCTATGGATATAACCTTAAAACTTAAAATACACAGCCACAGTCATTCGCCGAAATCGGACATCGTTTAAAAACGTTTAGCGGCATTTGTTTTCGTTTAAAATGTGTGTATGTACTCCGTTGTGTACAGTGAAAGCAATAAAAGAAATAGTACCTGTTTGAACTTAAACGTTTCTAGAACTTTATACACTCGAAACTGTATTTAAGTAAGTTACATTTTACTTTTGTTTAGAAAAAGTTAGGTTATCAACATGGATACCAAATTGGATTTTTCAATAATTGAGGAAAAAATACTAGAAACCAGGTAAGCAATTATCTGTTAAAAAAAATGAAGTATCAATCTTGTAATAATTTTTTAGTCAGCTGCTCAGTTCACTACAGGATAAAAGCGAAGAACTAAGGAAGCTTCAAGAGGTGTACATAGAAGTAAACAACAATTATGACGTGATAAAAAACGAAAATTACAGTTTAACTCTAGAAAATGAAAGGTTATCATATAAACTTCAGTTATGCGAAACCAAGTTTGCGAATTTAGAAGTAGCACATGATCAGTTAAAAACTTCACACGATCAATTACTAAGTGAATATCATACAAACATAAACAGCCTCCACATAAAGCATCAGTCTGTCAGTGCAGAAATTAGTAGGTATCAATCAATTTGTAAATGCGACTTAAAACCAGATCAAATGCAAAGCAAGGGAAGTAAAGAACAGGAAAATGAGTTGAAAATCGCAGAGTTGGAAAAACAGTGTAATAAGTTAAGTAGACAGTTGAAAAATGCCAAGTGTGCTAATTCAGTGGAACTGTCAACCTTATTGGAAGATATAACTAAGCTAGAACAGAAGCTTAAAGTTTGCCAGGGGACACATGAAATTGAAATTAGTATTTTGAAAGAAGAAAATGGAAAGTTGAAAGCAGAAATGGATTCCAGGGTAACTATATATTTTTGGTATCTTTAATATTGATGTACAAACTTTGATGTCGAAACTTTAAAAATTTGGTAAATTTGGAGATTACCTCCCAAACGCTTTTCAAAAAATTTATCTCAGAAATATGCCTAAGACCCCCTGTAGGCACAAACCACAAGAAAAATTTCTGGTAAAAGTTTACTTTTGGGGCACGTGTTCGATTTCTATAAAATTTTGTATATAGACATGTTTTAGGATGTAGATGACGAAAATCTCAATAAAAATGAGGACAGAAGCCAACTTTTGGAGTTATTTGGAAATTTTTTTAGAAAAAAAAGTAAGTTGTACTCACTTTTGCGACATGTTTTACACATTTTTGGGGGTCGTTCATTTTATATCAAGCTAAAGAATGGTGTATTCCACTATTCTAATTTATTTTCACATAGTGCACCCCCCTAACTGTTTATGTATCTCTCAAAATTACCCTTCTTTTCATCCTATAAGTTGAAATTTACATTTGACATTAAGTTGGCTTTATATGTCAAATGTCAATTTCAACTTAGGATTGGTTATATGATGAAAAGAAGGGCAACTTTCAGAGACACATACAGTTAAGGGGTGCACTATGTGAAAATTAATAAGAAATGTGGAATACACCCTCCTTTAGCTTGATATAAAACGAACGACCCCCGAAAATGTGTAAAATAAGACAAAAACCTGCCGCAAAAGTGAGTACAACTATGTTTTTCCTACAAAAATGTCCAAATAATTCGAAAAGTTGGCTTCTGTTCTCATTTTTATTGTGATTTTCGTCATCTACATCCTAAAACACGTTTATATACAAAATTTCATAAAAATCAAACACACGCCCTGAAAGTACACCTTTGGGCGGGGTAGGTAGTAAAAAGGAAATATGAGCAGAAAATGCGAAGAAAATGGCTTGAAAGCTGTCTTTTTCCCCATCTCGAAGCCATACCCTCATAAACCCTGCCTACCATGCACAGCAGCCCTATTCGCCCCAGGTCCAGTAACTTCCTTGGGAGGTATGAACAGGAAATTTTTGTCATGGTTTATGCACTGAGGGTGGTTGTATGCACGCGAGAGGAGAAGGAAACTCCCCTGTGCCCCATTATTACAAGTGGAACGTTGGAGGAAGGAAAATCCATGTTACAATATAAGTACCCAAGTATGTAAAGTGAAAAGAGAACATACCATAGGAAATGCTGTCAAACGATCAAAATTTAAAAAAGACAACAATAAATTTATATAACACTTACCTCTTGCATCTCAAGCAAATGAGGTAAGCATCTCTTGGTATAAACAACCCTCGACCTTGTATTTTAACAGCCTGTGATATAGCAATTTCCTCATCACAAAAACAATGTAGGAAACATAACATATCACAGACCAAGAACAGACCACACATGCACCTCGAACCACTACAACACTAATGGTCATTAACAGAATAAGGTAAAAAACGCACAATTTCCGAAATAACTTCTGCAAATACAGGAATATATAAGAAACCATCTAAACACGTAATACACATACTAGCCGCTTACCAAAAGCTAAGTGATAAACTAACTGCAACTGCCAGTTGATGTGGATGGTCCATGTGTCTAGAATATTCCAGTGATTCCCAAAATCAATGTGAGCTTTATGTCAAATGTAATGGGGTGCCACAGAACAGGACCGTACTGGGAAATTGTTAAAAAAGTGTGTAATGTGTAAGGAACTTTAAATGTAGATAACTTTGGAATAGCAAGAGAACAAAAGGTAAGAATAGTGTCAGCATGCATGTAAGACACCAGACTATTTGTATCAGTAGTCATTTTATCTAAAACTGTTCGGGAGGTAATCTGCAAATTCACCAGAAACTAATATATATATATATATATATATATATATATATATATATATATATATATATATATATATATATATATATATATATATATATATATAATTCTCTAGCACCTCGACATAAGCAATTTTGATGAAATTTTGCATAAACACATAATTTTGTGCATAGATGATGAAAATGACAAAGAAAATTGCAGCACACCTGTATTTTTCAAGATAT
Organism: Tillus elongatus; assembly: GCA_964006375.1. NCBI lineage: Eukaryota > Metazoa > Arthropoda > Insecta > Coleoptera > Cleridae > Tillus > Tillus elongatus. The sequence continues at coordinate 170,887,089 of OZ023263.1, read as the reverse complement.
TGTTTTTACGACAGAAATTGTCATCAGTTTCATGATTGTGTTTTTCAAATTTTGACATCACATTCATTGCTCATTATCACTAAGCACAGTATGTCTACCCAATTATAACATACCTGTTTGATATTTTTCATTTTTTGTGCATAATTTCTTCAAAAATGTAGATAAACCACATAAAAATGCACTCTATATGCAAATGTCTAATTTAACTAAAACGAATTTGCAAGACTGTCTCGCAACCCTAATTAAGATGGCTCGCAACTCATGCCGTTTTAACAAAATAAAAGATCTCCCTAAGGTGCTGTTAACACACAATCATGCCACCTGACCTTCCCGACCAGCCCTGACATCAGTTTGGTTAATTAAAAGCTAAAAGAAGAAAAAGTATGTATTATGCTCGAAAGACCTTGATGTATGGCACAGTTGGTTTTTCCTTCTTTTAGCTTTTAATTACGCAAACTGATGTCAGGGCAGGTCAGGAAGGTCAATTGGTAGGATTGTGTGTAAACAGCCCCTCAGGGAGGTTTTTTATTTTGTTAAAACGGCAAAAAAAAACCTCATGAGTCGCAGCCATGGTAATTACTCCAGCGAAAGGCTCGTCTAATACCAATACGCCTGACTTACATAAAGCCAACTTCCGTGTTTGTTAAATTTGACATTTAATAATAATAATAATCATAATAATAATAATATTTATTGCACTCACAGTACAAATGGATATGTACAGCGAACTGTTTTTCAACAATATCCAGATACAGAAAAAAAATTTAATACGGTAATATCAAGTTCATGTGTCCCAGCTAACAGACTCTGTCCCTAAGCATATTTTACAGCCCTTATTGAAAGGGAAGCTATACCCTTTCTATGCAGATAATTGAATACGTAAGATATTAAGTAACAAACGGATCGTTTAAAACTTGCAGCTCTATGTATAGGAACAGTCAAGTAACTCGTGCCTCGCAGAAGTCTGTCATGTACATCAGTTCGAAGGCTGACACAGTCATATGGGTAATCAGGTTTCCTTTCTCGAACAAACTTGATTACTAAGGTGGCATAGTGAACAAGTCTCCTTTCCTGCATGTTCAGCCAGTCCAGAGCCCGCATGCACAGCGTAACGTGAGCAAAACGGGGTACGTGGAGAACAAATCTCACACACCAATTCTGCACCTTCTGGATACAGTACCTGTCCAGAAGCGTCAGGCAAGGACCATACACACAATCACGGTACATGAACAGTGACAGGATTAGCGAGTTCACCAAAAGTTTACGTGCATCCTGGGGAAGACAATCACGGTACTGATCCAGGTGTCACAGTCTATAGAACTCAGAGCGGCAGAGATGGTCCACATGTCTGGAGAACTGCAGGTCCCCATCCGGTATCAATCCCAAATTTCTGGGATTATCCGAATGGGACAAGGCATCAGACCCAAGCAACAAAGAGAGTCGAAGACTGCGGACCTGTCGAACATTATAGGAGGTGCCAAGAATGAGAAAATTGCACTTCTCAGGATTGAAGTTGAGGTTGTTGCTCTACGCCCACGTCTGAACTCTCTGCAGGTCTCCATTTAACTGCCCAATCTGTTCAGCAGCATTAGATACACTAAGAGGAATATATAATTGCATATCATCTGCAAAACAGTGAAGAGTCGACAGTAGAGCTATTCACATCAACGGTAAACAAGTTAAACAGAATTCGACAAAGTATTGATTCCTGGGCACCCCCACCGATACTGGACGGAGCTCAGAGCAAGCTCCATCATCAGGTCTCACCATCTGCGATCGACCACTAAGGTAGCTGGCAAATCATTGTAAAAGGCGACCAGAAACTCCATAACTTAACAATTTAGCAAGTAAAAGAGAATGATCAACAGAATCAAAGGCCTTAGTCATATCCAGCATAACTAGAGCAGTAACATAGCCCTGATTCTGATGAGTGAGAATATCATTAACTACAGAAAGTAGGACAGTTGATGAGCTATGACTGCATCTAAAGGCAGACTGTTGGGAAGGTATAATGCTTTCAGCAAATTCCGACAACTGTTTGTTAATCACACCTTCAGCAATTTTAGAAGGCACAGATTGCAAGTTTATAATACGAAAGTCACTTAGTGACTTTGGAGAGTTATTCTTCGGGATCGGTATACCCACTGAGACCTTTCACAAGTCAGGAAACACACCACACTCCACAGAGTAATTTATAATATGTGCCAAAGGAGCAGCACAGAAATCAACAGTTAAATGCAACATCCTTTAACTGACACCATCAAACCCAATACTAGATGACTTTTGCTTGATGATGAGGTCTCTCACCACCTCACAGGAGAAAAGGTTATACAATCATCGGTAACATCGTCTGTAAGACATTGATAGTCAGTTACCAACAGTGAGGGAAGGCCCTCAGACAGAGAAGTAAAATAGTTATTGAAAGCATCCGCAGAAAAAATGTCACAAGGGATAGATTGTGTGGAGTTGGCAGCTACATCCCACGTTTTCAAAAAAGACCAGAGGTTTTTAGAATTTCCTGCCCTCTCATCTAAAGATTGTCTGAAGTAACATTTTCTCTCCTCTTGTATGGCAAAGTTATAATAATTCCTCATCTGACTCTAAGTGAAGCATTTCCAGAAGCAAGGAATTTCACACGAGCCTTTTGCTTGATTTGTTTCAATAACCTGAGAGTCTCTGTATACAACACTGATTGCCACCTTCACATGTGAACCCAAGCTGAGTAGAATCCAAAGTTGCTCAACTTCAGGATACTGAAGGCTGCAAGGCACATTTTAAATTTTAGCTTTAAGATTCCTGTTAACAGAGCAGCAAGCCACCTGCCCTACTCAACCAATCCTTGCGAAAAGTGTTAAACCTAGTTATCGCTATTTCTGGGTCTGGGACAGATTCTGCTAACCAGGACTCACATACTGCATAAATGTTACATCCACTGTTAATAACAAAGTCAACAAAGCTATCAAACTTGCAAAGTATTGAGTGTGCATTAAGATGAAATGAATAAGCTTTAAGAATGTTTTCTCCACTGAGCTATCCACCCCTAACCGAAATGCTTCCCTGCACTGGAGTGTTCCTTCCTCGAAAAAAGTGTAATTTCTTCACATTAACACCTTCAGGCCAGTTAGAAAGCGTCAGTAGTTGAGCAGTTAAATCAGCTTTCACCTCAACACGAAAGGTATTGTAGCTCCCAGATGTTACAGGTTGCTGAATAACAGAAAATTCTTCATCACTTCCAAAGGTTGAAGACAAGTATTCAACAAGGTCATCCTGAGTAACATCAGTAGCAAGTCTTGTGACAATGATCGATGTCCTAGGTATCAGGTTCGCAAGACGCACCCTCGTGCCAAGCAGCTTACGATCGCCAATAATCATGCCCGTCTTCTTGTTAACTGCTCCGCTAGAAGGTAGAATTTTGGAAACATTTCCATAAAAGGATTTCTTTGACTCCGTAGAAACTCCACATGGAGCTGCTGGGTCCAGTGCATCTGAAGGAATGGTATACGTAGGGGCTGAAGAAGCAGGGGGGTCAGCAATCCAACACCCAAGGCACCAGTTGTTGGAATAGTCAGCAATCCAGTCGATACAGCAGACCAGCTACTCTTCTTTCTTTTCTTATCCGTGGTCGAGCTTGTATCTCCCTGCAACACTCTAGACTGGTTGAGACCATCTGGCATCAAATTAGAGCTGGGCATGGAACTGCGATACAATCCATCAGAAGACCCAATTGAGTTGAAAGAAGGCACATTCCACCAGCAAAAACACCATCAACAAGGTGAAGCAAATCCAAGCTGCTGCCCCTCAGAGCATCAATTTGTGATGCAACAGAGTGCAATTCTGCGGCTAGGGTTTTCATCATATCCTGTAGTTTTGAATCAATCATTACAGTGACATCCTGTCGAAAGGCATCAAGTTTGGCAGCAAAAGTTGGCATAGCAGTAGTCTTGATACTTGTGCCAGCCTGTGAATGACAGGCCACACAACTAGGACAGGAAAAGATAATTGATCTTTTCTTTAAAACAGCAGCCCTCATTTCCGTTGTTGAGAGACCTGCGCAAGACTGACAATATTGACTATCACACCAGTCACACTTTGCAAGCTGCACGTCGCCCGATTATGCAAAACAACCGCACTTAATACACTGAGCCATAGTATAAATCAGGAGCCCCCAGAGAATCAACAGGTGTATTCCACTGGCTGAAATAATTTGCAGATCAGATAAGGTTCGGAATATCAAGTTCTCAGCTGAAATTACTTATCACCAACAGACTATTTATCAGTTTTTCATTATGCTTGACAACAATAACAATGCACTACATGACGTTCAATATAAAAAACGTCACCCTACAATCCATTTACAGTTAAAATAATATTGGCATTGAAGAGGTGCATATAGTTAACTCCCAAGGAAAAAAAACAGATTGCATACCAAATGCACTTTCATGTGGTTTCTCCGCATTTTTAAGGAAATTATGTAGAAAACAAGTAACAAGCAAATATATGGTTTTTTTTTTTAAGAAAGCTGGCCACAAATTTGGTTACCAGTATAACCTATATATAAGAAACAATGTACCATATTTTATCAAAATAACTGTATTGTTTGAAAATGTACAAAAATCTTTCGAAAATAAACTTAATATATTCCAGAAAAAACTGGTTTCCTGGACAACGAACCTTAGGTTAATGGCAAATTAATCAATCGAAAGGAACAATTTGTGAAAAATAGCTACTATAACGCACTTTCTGAGTCCTGGATGTATTTTCTTTGAATATGACATGTACCGTTGCCATGGAGTATTATGCACTATTGTATTACGCCTTATAAGAATCTGGGTTTTTTGGAGTATCAAAGCTTATTTTACTGTTTTAATATTTATCGACCCCTTAACCCAAAATGTTTTTTTTTCTATAAAATTACATCAATTGTGTTTATAATACAAAAATATTTCGTCTTGTGTCATCATTTGGCCTCTAGAAACTGAAATTTTTCAATTAAATGCCTATAACTTTTTTTCCTTTTAACTTTGAAGTCTAAATTTCGGTACATAGTTTAGCTTTAATGATATAAACCCGCATACCAAATTTTAATACTATAGCTTTGTTATTTCCGGAGATATAAAAAATTTCTGATAGAAAACACAACCTTTTCTGAGAAAAACTGGTCCGATTTTCTTGACTAACGAACTTATCCAAGCCATTTGCAAATGGAAGGTATGCACCAAATTTTATCGAAATCGGTCCATTAGTTCTTAAATGACTTCGAAGAAAGGAGGATGTTCTCAATTCGCCTGTATTTTTTTATGTATGTTAACTTAGAACTTTTTTCTAGGTCAACCAATTTTGATGATTTTTTTTATTTGAAAGCTGGTGCTTCTCATGTGGTTCTATATAAATTTGATCAAGATCTGACCAGTAGTTTTTGAGATATCCTTAATGAAGTCGGTTTTCTATTTTTTTTTTAATGATCGATGTGACACAATATATATATATATATATATATATATATATATATATATATATATATATATATATATATATATATATATATATATATAAACAAACAAAGATATAAAAATTGACACTGACCCCGGATTTGTAAACTCCAAAATTTTGACCATATTTTTTTTGTCTTTAAACTTACAGACCTAAATGTTGGTACATGGTTCACTTTACCGTACCAAATCTGGTTGCCTTTCTTTGTTATTTGCGGAGATATAATTTTTTTCCTAAGGAAAACAGCAAATTTTCTGGGTACCAAATCTGGTTGCCTTTACTTGGTTATTTGCGGAGATATAATTTTTTTCGGAAACAAAACACGAAATTTTCCGGAAAAACCCGGTCCAATTCTCCTGGCTAACGAACTTATCCAAGCCACTTGCAAAAGGAAGGTACTCATCAAATTTGATCACAATCGGCCCATTATTTTTTGAGTTATCGGTGTGATACATACATCCATCCATCCATACATATATATATATATATATATATATATATATATATATATATATATATATATATATATATATATACATACACAGGGTGTAAAAAAAAATGTGGGCCAACCCGCTAACCACGGATTCCCACAAAACACGAAATTTTCCGGGAAAACCCGGTCCAATTTTCCTGGCCAACGAACTTATCCAAGCCACTTGCAAAAGGAAGGTACTCATCAAATTTGATCACAATCGGCCCATTATCTTTTGAGTTATCGGTGTGATACATACATACATCCATCCATCCATTCATCCATACATACATACAAATATATATATATATATATATATATATATATATATATATATATATATATATATATATATATATATATATATCTATATATATATATATATATATATATATATATATATATATATATATATATATATATATATATATATATACCACAGGGTGTATAAAAATAGTGGGCCAACCCGCTAACCACGAATTCCCGAAACGAAAATTTTATGACTTTTCTTATAATATTTTTCTTCTGGGGGCCCCGTTTTCGGAATACATAGTGTTGAAATTGAACTTAAAAAATAATTTGCCATGTATAATTTTTATGTTTTTGAAGTTATCTCGATGAAATTTTGCACGTAGTCTTATTTTAGAACTAGACGCCATCTGTGTAGATGAGGAGAGAAAAATCAAATCGCAAGGGGGGCACAGGGGGGGATAAGTATTGACCCTCTAAACTTTTTTGTGCGCACGCCAATAGTTTCAAAACAAATGGCTTTTGTTAGACAAAATAATTTTATAACTTTGGTTTCTCTAGTTGAATTTTGATAAAACGACTAGTTTATGAGTTATTGTAAATTGTATGGTCGGACCCAAACAGATGAGAAAGAACCTACGATACCTTTTTTCATTTCTAATTTTTATGTCTTTGAAGTTATCTCCATGAAATTTTGCACGTAGTCTTATTTCACGACTAGACAACATCTGGGCGAATAAGAAAAATCAAACCCCAAGGGGTATAGGAGGGATGGTATTACTAATAGTCCCCTCAAAAACCAGAAGGTGCATTTCCGAAGAGCTTTAGTTTTGAAAAAAGTAGAAAATGCAGATAAAAACATTGAGGCAAAAATAAATTTTCTCAACACCATTATGAAGATATTCAAAGCATAGGATGCTGCTTCAGAAAAAATAAATTGCACAGTGTTTTTGTCATGCTGTATTTTGTTCTACAGCATCTCTCCCAGAACAAGTGTACGATATTGATGATGACGATGACGTTTCTTTGTGCCAATTAATCAGAGAAATGAATATGGCGAACCAAATTTCGAATGTTACCTTTGACGATTTCGTTGACGTTGATAAAGATGTGGTAACATGGGGAGAATAGATTGATAAGGACTTTGTTGCCAGCTGCAATAGTTTACAAACATAACTAGGGACATGTGATGCTGAAGAAGAGAAGGATAACCCGAACATATAATTTGAGACGCTATCAACATAATTAGAGGCCATTGAATCTTTAAGAGTTGTGCAAAACCATATATCATTTAATGACAAGTTAAATGAAGATTATATTAAGAATGTAATAATATTGGAAACAGCACTGGAAAGAACTATTTTCTACAATCCCATAAGCAAACAATAAATTACAGACTTAAAAAAAAAAATTCATGTATTTACTTAAATTTTGTTTTTCATAACTCCTTGATTGTATATCTCTAACTAAACTTGTTATAATTTGATATGCTTGTGTTTCATTATTATTTTTTTATATAAAAAAAACTCCAGACCTATATAACAACGTCCATATATAATGACGAAAATTCGTCGGTTCCTTGATGGCCGTTATAAGCGAACTTCTCTGTATATATATATATATATATATATATATATATATATATATATATATATATATATATATATATATATCTTTTGTCAATGGATGCTTCAAATGATCATGCAAGTTCCACAGTTTTTATCTCGTATTTTATTTACTGATGAGGCCAACTTTTCACGAGAATCTATTAGAAATTTTCATAATAACCACATATGGTCTGAAGAAAACCCACACGAAATTACGGAATCTCATTTTTAACACCAGTTTTCATTAAATATATGGCTTGCTGTCATTGGTGATGACTTAATTGGACCATATTTTCCTCCGATAAGACTAAATTGAGAAGTGTACTGTCATCTACTCCAAGAAGAGTTGCCCCTACTTCTTGAAAATATTCTTTTACAAATTAGACAACAAATGTGGCTCATTTTAGTATCAACGCTCGTAACTACTTGAACGAAGTTTACCCAAATCGTTGGACAGGTCGAGGAGGCCCACAGAATTGGCCTGCTCGATCTCCTGAATTGAATCCATTGGATTTTTTCCTGTGGGGTTTTCTGAAAACCTTAGTTTATTCAAGTCCTGTTGCAAACATTGATGACCTCAGAAATTGTATTTTCGCATCATGTGATATAAGAAACACACCCGGTAATTTTCATAGAATACGAAGTTCAATGAGAAACAGACTAGAGTCATGCGTTGTCTCCGAAGCGGGGCATTTTCAACATTTATTATGATGATACGTACTGACATTTTGTTAATATTTCTTTTCGTTTCTTAGTTTGTTAATTATTAATTATTAAATAGTAGTACAATACCTAGTTGTTGTTTCTTATTATGAATTTTTGGAAATTAGTAAAAGCCAGAACAATACATATTAACATATTACTGTAATTATGACGTTATTTGACAGCCTACCACGTACTTGTTTTTTCAGCAAATAAGAACCACTCTGTAAATACATGTGACATCGATCTGAGTAATATTTTATTTTTTTGTGATGAAACTAACAATTTTATGAGAAAATGTCAAGACATAAAAAAGTTGCTAAATGAATCCTTCTTTCTAAATCATTTTTTTAAAATAGAAAACGGTACACACAATAAAAAGTACTGATAAAAATAATATAAGGGTAGGTTTTTTCACCCCCTTGTGATAACATTATAGGGTTATAAAATCCTTAGGCTTATGCATCTGCAAAATTTCGTTTTTTAAAATTATTCCATAATGGAGAAATTTAATGAAAATTTATTTTTGCCAACATTTCAAAGGGCTGTAACTTGGAGGAGAAGGGGTTTCAAGAAAAACTTTATAAGAAAGACCCCCCTTATTTAGAAACACCCTATATATATATATATATATATATATATATATATATATATATATATATATAAGTATAAATAAACATCTAAAAACTTAAACTGTCCCACACACTTGGAGAACCCAAATCACCACAACACGTTTTCAAAAACCGGACGATCGTTTCACTAACCGAGTTAGCGTCATCAGAGGATGAACAATTCTAAATGATTCATCCTCTGATGATGCTAACGTGGTTAGTGGAACGATCGTCAGGTTTTTTTTTAATGTGTTGTGGTGATTTGGATTGTGCTTATCAGTGCTTGTCACAGGTACCACTCTTAGTACCAATCTTAGTGGAACTGACCTGAATATGGATTATAGGGATCCTAGTTCGTGCTGATTTGAAAAAAATTTCAAAATTTAAAAGCTGCAATCTCATTAGTAATTTTATTCTACGATAATTCACTAAAAATGACAAACGCATGGTACACCTATGGAAAGACATATAAAAGTGTGCTAGAAGAGGCGTGAGAGAAGAAATATGCTTTCTGAAAGAAATAAAGGGAAAAAGGCAAACATTTTTTGGACATAGTCTGAGACATAGTAACTTTCTGATCACTTTATTTTAAGGATACATTCTTGAAAAAAATAGAAAGAGGTAGACCAAGGGTAAAAATTCTGGAAAACCTGACCCAATCGATTAAGTGTAGAGGCTACAATGAAATGAAAATAGCTGCTGAGGATAAAGAGTCATGGTTGCGACAACAAGGGGACATTGCCTGTAGACTATGATGATGCTTTTTAATGTAAAAAAAATCACTGAATTATTAACAATTTACATTCTTATCTCTATTTTCAAAGACATATATTATGTTTGGGATGAAACTCTTGGTTTTAAACAAGGAATCACAATTAATTCTTCATACTGGAGAAACACTCTGTATAAGATTTTTATACTTTAAGTTTCATGAATGAATATTAATTCCATTTTAAATTCAAATTTATCTTTCTTTTTTTTTTCTTACAAATATGGTAGCTTGATAAAGAACATTATCTTACATTGTATTATTTTATAAACTGATTCAGTTTATTTTTTTGTGTGTTACCTGTGAAATATTACAAACTTTCTGGTTTTCTTTTAAACTGATGTAAGTTATCACTATATTTTCTAAATATTTGGGCCCTGATTTGATGGCATGCATTTTTGTATTTATAATTTAACATACATTTTTATTTGGTATTATGGATTCTAATTTAATGTCTACATTATGTTCCGCCATTATTGCTGTTTTAGTTGTTAAATATATTTTAGAGCTGAGGTGTTCATTTATTAAGAAGATCTACAGGGTTTTCCAAATTTACTTTTATAGGGTAAATAAATAACCAGTAGCTTTAGCCATGCAGCAGTCATGGGCTCGATTTTAAAATTATTAATCGTGGTGTAGATAGAATTCAAATTTTTGTTTTGTTTTATAGATGCCGGGTGAAAGAGAAAATTCTTCATTTTGAAAAATGTAACTTTTTGTTTTGAGAGTAACAAATAAAAACCATTTAATGATAAGTACTACTATAATATTTAGTGTTACAAAACAACTTTGTTATTTAAAATAATATGCAGTTTTGAATATTATTTACAGTTATAGCACACACACAAACAAATGTGTGTGTATATATATATATATATATATATATATATATATATATATATATATATATATATATATATATATACATAGTGTATAATAATAACAGGAACATAGTACGACAAGAGTAATTACTGTTATTATTCTGCAGTAGTATCATTAAAATATGCTTATTGTCATGATACTAAGTAATTCATAAATAACCTAGAAAATAGAGATTCCTTTATACCTATATATATATATATATATATATATATATATATATATATATATATATATATATATATATATATATATATATATATATATATATATATATATATATATATATATATATATATATATATAGGGTGAACCACCGGGAACTGCATTGATTGATGATGGGGAAAACCATCATCAGGAAAATCACAAAATTTGGTACTGTACTAATGCAATTGGGGGACACTCGCCTAAAATATTTTCAGACTAGTGGTATTTCCGGTTATCCTGGAAGTAGATGTCAACTTTCTTATTTCAAATTGGACACCCAGTATATTATGATATTTTGAGATTCTGCGTAAAATTCTGAATCCTTTTAGTGAATTTTCTTATTTTCTTTAAAAAATTCACAAATGAGAAGATCACGACTTGAATTAAAAAAATAATTTTTTAAATGAGTGCAAACTAGGCCCCCTAGAACACATATCCGGGGTCAGTTTCAATTTTTATACGTTATATATATATATATATATATATATATATATATATATATATATATATATATATATATATATATATATATATATATATATATATATATATATATATATATATATATATATATATATATATATATATATATATGTATGTATGTATGTATGGATGGATGGATGTATATATCACACCGATAACTCAAAAAATAATGGGCCGATTTTGATCAAATTTGGTGACTACCTTCCTTTTGCAAGTGGCTTGGGTAAGTTCGTTAGCCAGGAAAATCGGCCCAGCTTTTCTCAAAAAATTTTGAGTTTTCTTTCGGAAAATTTTTATATCTCAGGAAATAACAAAGCAGGGCAACCAAATTTGGTAGGCGGGTTTATTTTATAAAAGGTAAACTACATACAAAAATTTAGATCTGTAAGTTAAAAGGAAAAAAAGTTATAGGTTTTTAAAGAAAACATTTTTGAGGTTTTCCACTTAAAACGTCAAAGTCGCGATTTGAAACGTCAAAATTGGGAACTTTTCGGCAAAGAACCTGAAAGGAATACAGGTTATGTAAAGAAAATGTTGCAAGAAGAGTGTTTTACAAACGTTTAAGGTTTAGTTTCAACCATCATTGTCCTTTATTTTACTAAAATATATCCAGAAAATTCATTTCAAATAGACCCTTTCTCTGATACTTTGGCAGTAGTTTTAGTTATAGAATTTATGGTTTAATAGTCTTGCAAGAAGAGTGTTTTACAAACGTTTAAGGTTTAGTTTCAACCATCATTGTCCTTTATTTTACTAAAATATTTCCAGAAAATTCATTTCAAATAGACCTTTTCTCTGATACTTTGGCAGTAGTTTTAGTTACAGAGTTTATGGTTTAATAGTCTTAAAGTTTTTGCGAATTTTCGTAGGAAAAAATCGTTATTGAAAAGAAGGCGACTTGTGTATTTTGAAAAGATTTCTTCAAATGAGCGTGAACTAGGCCCCCTAGAAACCACATCCGGGGTGAATTGCAGTTTTTATCTGTTTACATATATACAGGGTGATGCATTTCTACGGTAAAGCTCAATATATCCGTTATTATACAAGATACAAGAAAAAATTGTATATGTTAATTATATGGCATCTTGAACTGAGTCGTTGGTGATACAAATTTTCTTTTTTTTTTTCTCGAACACCCTTTATATTATTGCATTTTTGCATTTTTCACTGGATTATAATGCATGTTTGTAATAAAAAAATTTGATAGCGTTCATCGTTGGCGATACTAATTTTCTTTTTTAAATCAAACATGATATTATTGCATTTTTGCATTTTCCATCGAATTGCAATGCATGTTTGTTTTCGAGTTATTTCAACTGTTTTGCATTTTTTCACATTTTTGGGACATATCAAAAATTATCATACGGCGTTTTAACCAATAGATAATAGAGTCTTATAAAACTGACGCATTCAGAGAGGTCTTCGTGTATGTTATTCATCGAAAAAATCGAAATGCCGTATACAGAGCCGCTCTCAAATAATTTTAAAAAGGTCAAACTGCCATAACTCTATTGTTCCAAATGAAACATCCTGTATTTTGTGTTTCAGAAATGGAGGGCATAATAATATAATATAATAATATTTAATAAGTTATTGTAAAATAATGTTTTGAGATTTTCGTGCAAAAATTGTTGATAAATTTTCATGCAAAACTTTTTTGCCAGTTTTGTCAAAAAGCTTTTTGGAGTTAAATAGCCTGAAGAGGTTTGTTGGCCAGGCAAATCGGACCAGTTTTTTCAAGGAGGTTTTAAATTTATTTTTGCAAAATGTTGATACTTTTTCGAACAATAAAGTTATTTTGATGAAATGTGGTACATTGTTTTTACTATATAGGTTAGACTGGCAACCAAATTTGATGTCTGCTTTCATTAAAGAGTAGTCGTAGCAGTGGTGGGGAGGCCAACGCCAAGCAAGTAGGCCACAATGGGCCCTTTTTGCCAACCCCAGCAACCCAGCAACCATGCTCTACTCTTCCTCGGTTCCGTCGCCAAACCGCCTCGACATCGAGATGAAGGCCATGACGGTCTTCAATTGGACGGTACTTACCTGATTCCTCTGCAGAGTCCCTAATCCGAACAATTCTGCTCGAAGACTCCCAAAAGCCTCGCATTCAGACAGGTAGTGGTAGGACGTTTCTTCATCCTCGCCACATTCCTGGCAAATGGGATCCCTCTCTACGCCTATCAATGTGAGGTGTCTTCTAAGGGCGCAGTGGCCTGTCAGCACCCCGAGGATGCGGCGAAGCGTAGGTCGACTCCTTCCGAGTAGCCAGACAGCTTTATCTCTGTCCGGCCCCTCCACGAAGTCCCTCGCCTGCCTGCAGCCACCAACCGACCCCCAGTGCCTCTCCATTGCTTCCTCGGTCCACCTGTCTAAGACGACAGAGACTGTCTTCCTACTTATGCCTATCGCAGGCTCCGGGCCACAGAACGGCCGCCAGGAACCGAGTTTTGCGAGATTATTCGCCACCTCATTCCCCGCTACGCCACAGTGTCCCGGAACCCACACCAGTTGCACCTCCTTCGTCCTGGCTAGTCCTTTGAGAGCGTCAGCGCACTCCTGAACCAGTGTTGACCTGATTCTGGCCGCGCAGACTGCCCGGAGGACTGCCTGGCTATCCGAGCAAATGCACACACATTTCTCGGGACTCATCTTCACATCCTGTCTATTGGCCACAGACAGGATAGCATACGCCTCTGTTTCGAATGCCGTGGTGTATGCGCCAAGAGCATAGCTCTCGTGCACCCCCAGGCGCTCGATATATATTCCTGCCCCGGAGGATTGCTGGTCCTCCAGCCGCGATCCGTCGGTGAAACCAGGCTTGCGGGCTGGAATGCAACCTCATTTTCCCTCCACTGATCCCTACTGGGGATCCTGAGGGTGTATGGCCTAGTCAACCTAATATCGTCATTAAAGAAAGACATGTTTGCTATGAAAAACATTTTTATGAAAATTCGCAAGACAAATAAAATTAGAAACCTGGAAAGCACACAACATTTACATAATCGAGAAAAACCTCCCCCACAAACATAAGTTCTACAAAATATTTGAAAACCTAAGCGATACAATTTTTACAACTCAGTCCATCTTACAATAGGGAATTCCACTCCTCTTTCCTGTGGGGCCCATGATGGACTGATATAAGGTGTTGTCAAAGGCACCCTCTATATCAATTAATGCACTGAGAGCTACTTCTTTGACCACAAAAGTTTTTTCTATATTCCTCCCTACACAGTGGCAAACAGGCATCTAATGTGGATGTGCCCGCCTGAATTGTTGGACATGGAGCGCTTTCCTGGTTAGGGTTTCGCTTTTAATGTATTGATCTAATGCCCTCCCCATGGTTTTTAGGAGAAAGAATGTGAGGCTAATGGGGCGGTGTTTCGTCCCTAGGGCGACCTCCTGTTTTTTATATAAACACCACATTTGTGTGCGGTATATAGCCTAGGATTAAACTAGCTTTGAATATTTGTTGCGGGTGGGGTTTTAATATGTCAAAGCATCTCTGTAACAAGACCGGAAATATGCCGTCTCTGCCAGGGAATTTACAGGGTTTAAAATATTATCGCCCATTTATTTCTATTAATATTTAAGATTTTATTTGCCAGTCTTCCCAATTCTCACTGGGTTTCTCAACCCTTGATCAGCTGGGCTGCTATGGTGCTAATTATCTTCTGTGTTTTGTGACCTTGGAAAGTGAGCCTGTTGGAGAACTCTAGTACTTTCCTCTGGGCTGTTTGTATATTCCTCGTTTGGCTTTTTAAGGAGACCAATGCCGTTTGGATGATCCTTTGACAGGATTTTCTGTAGACGCTGTGCGGGGGCCAGTTCATTTATGCCTTCGCAAAACTGTCTCCAGGTTCCCCTTTTGGATTGTCTTATGTTCTTTGTTATATGAAGTTATGGCTTGTCAGTATTCCTCTCAGTCGCCAGTCCTATTAAACAGCCTTCTGGGCTCCGCTCTAAGCCAGTCCAGTTCACTGTTCCACCCAGGCACGTCCCTTTGGGTTGCCTTTGGCTTAACAGGGCAGACAGCTGCTCTCATAGGCAAACCTTATAATTAGATTTAAGTGACTTGGGGCTTCTTCAAGCTGCTCTAGACTGTCTAGGTCGCCTGGAGCCTGGGTCCCCGTGCTTCCCCACAGATCTAATCGCTGCCTCTATGTCAACCCACTATGTGCATGGAATGTCTTATTCACATTTACTAATGTTCCACAATTCTATAATCATCTTTCAGTTTTTCGTTTGACTGCTTACATTATAAATAAATAAAATACTATTTTCAAAGTCTTTATTTTTCCTCCCATAATATCAATAAAAAATTCGGGACGCAGCAGGTGTGTTATGGTAGCGAATTTTCATTAAATTCTTCAAACCTGCATAACTAAATTTTCTATTAGCCTAGAAAGTTAAGTTTTGGTATGTAGTAAGGTATTTATGAAAGAAACGTACCAACCAAATTTCATCAAAATAACATTGTGTTATTTTGTGAGATACAATTTTTTTTTCGGAAAAAATATTTTTTTTAAGAAAAACTGGTCCGAAAGGTTCGGCTGACGAACTCATCCAAGCCATTAATAAAAGGAAAATTTTTGCCTAGTTTAATCAAAATTGGTTAATAACTTTTTGAGTTATCTTGTGGATATATATATATATATATATATATATATATATATATATATATATATATATATATATATATATATATATATATATATATAAACATATAAACATATAAAAATTCAAATGGAACTTGGTTTCGGGTTCTGGGGGCCCAAATACGCGCTCATTTAAAAAATTGTTTGCAAAGTCTCACTATCGATATACCTCTCTATTGGCGAATTTTTTAAAATAAAAATTCGCCAAAAGCTAACATAATATTTTGACTCCCAGTGGTGATAGACATGCAATTATTGAATACAATCATTTTATATTTGACTGCCTTTGTCTGGCTTTAATTACATTTTCATCTGACAGTCGAAAATAAGTGACATGGCTACACTCTAAAAATACATTCTCAGGCATAATCAACTGATAATGACGAAACATATTGTCACATCCGTCTCTATGAGAATTAAGTTTAGAATTTGTTAGTTCTATGGTCACAGGCAGCTTTTAAAGTGTGTTGGTAACAGCGAACACTCTGGAATTATATTGCTAGAAGGAACCAGAAGTGACAGGTATGGAACAATGCAGAAAGGTCTAGAATCTCTATAGATAATATAAATAGGCGAGCCACAGATAGAGTGAGTCAGTCAGTAAGGAGTTAGTATTAGTGAAGAATAAGTAATCATAGAAGGCAAATAGCGAAATATAGTTCTATGGAGATTTGTAATAGAGAAATATTTTAGTTGGTGTGTTTATGGTCGGAAAATAGTTGGCTATAATTAATTAGTAGTTTGAAAAGCTGTGTTTTGTTAGTCAACAAATCCATAACACCGAAGAACGTAACAACTGGTGTCAGACGTGGGATTTTCAAGCTGCTAAAGAAGATATTTTTCAGAATATTCGTTCAACAATATGGATATTTCTAGAATATCTGAAAGATCAGCGTCAGCATTAATTCATAACTGAATATGTTTTTAAACAGAATAAACTGTGTACCCGATTTAAACATGTCTATGCCTAAGACACATAGCGCATCAGCCAAAATGGACACCCAGCTATTAGAAATGATTTTAAAAAATGGATGAAGGCACTAAATTAGCACGAGAAGAAGCAACAAAAAGAGAGGAAGAAACAAAGTAAAGTCTACAAGAACAGGCCAGCAGAATGGAGAATATTACTTTATGTGTGGACGAACGTACGAAGCAAGTAAAAGACGACATCTTCCATCAAGTAGAACGTCGAGTAAGGGGTATCTGCGACGATGCACATGACAAGCGGATGAGTATACAAGAGGAAGTACAGCAGAAAATGCAATCACTAGAAAATAAGTGTGATACCCTAGCCAAGGGAAACATCAGACTGGAAGATAGTCCGAACGTAAGAATTAAGGTCCCCACATTTGATGGCTCAGTCCCATGGGGTATTTATCTATGCCAGCTCGAAGCCGCTGCTACAGAAAATGGTTGGGGCGAGAGTTAGAAAACGACGTTAATAGTAGCTCTCAGAGGAGATGCCCTAAATGTGCTCCAAGGTATTCCCTGGGAGAACAGTTCAGTTTTGACAGCACTACACATTAATTAGAGACGAGGTTTGGCGACCAGCATTTACAACAGCTGCATCGATTTCAGTTGAAAAATCGCTGTCAGAAATCGGGCGAAAGTTTTCAACATCTTCACGCCGACGTCAGACTGATACGACTCGCCTATCCTATAGTTCCGATGGAATTTTTAAACCAGCTGTCGCTGCTAACCTTCATTGATGGCATCAGGGACACTGACATCCAACAGGCCCTGAGGATGGCGAAACACAAAAACCTGAACGATGCTTTGACACATACCCTGGCGTTTGAAGCAGCAAACCAAGCATCAGAATGTCATGTCAGTGTTCTCAGTCTCCAAGCACCGGAAGAAAATAAAATAGAATCATCCGAGGCCGTGCAGCTACTAAAGAACATTGTAGAGCAGATGCTTACGCCTCATGGGAAGCCAATTAAGCTCACCATGTAAATGTGTTGCATTGTGGGAACTGCGGCAAGGTGGGACATATGAGGGGCGAATTTTGGGCTCTAATATCACGTGTAGGGAAGAAAGTTAAGCTAAGGCCAGTAACTGTTTCTCAGGTTAGCGATTCTGGCAGCGCTCTCGTCTTACATGGATACGTAAGCAGCAAAAGACCCAGATGGTCGTCGACACTGGCGTAACTAGGACGATTATTCGCCATGACGTGGTACCAAGATGGCGAGTAAGAGAGCCAGGCAAAGTGTACAGAGTAAATGCAGCCAGTGGTGATCAGATCCAGGTATTTGGCGAAACTGACGTCGAGCTGCAAATTGGCACATGGAAGGCAAAGCAGAGAGCCATAGTCGCCGCCATATCAGATCCGATTATAATTGGATTGGACATTCTCTAAGGTCAGTGAGTTAAATTTGATCTGGGCACTAACATCCTGACTATCGGCGATGAAGAAATAGTAATCTCGTCTGGCAGTAACCTGGTAGTAATATTTTAGTTGGTGCGTTTATGGTCTGAAAATAGTTGGTTATAATAAATTATTGGTTTCAAAAGCTGTGTTTTCATAGTCAACAAATCCAGAACCCCGAAGAACGTAACAATATGTCTTCATATCAACACATAGCATTTAAAGTGTTAAACATTACAAAGATGTTAAGTCTCTTTCTAAGTCACTGTCGATAAATTCAACTTAAAAACATATTAAACTATACTACCATTTCATTAGATTAGGAAAAGCAAAAAAATAGTTTGTCAGTGATAAGAAGCAAGTTGAGTGTGCAGGCTTACTTTTACAATAGTAGACATTTCTAAAAAAAATTAAGGTTTTTCAAATACAATGCAAAATGGTCTATAGTGTATTTAAAAGACTGATGTTGGACACTGTGGCTGGAAACTGAAACAAAAAGCAGAATTACCCCAAAAACCACAAAAAAATAACAAGGAGCTACTGATGAAGACAACTTCGTTGTTGAAAGACGTATCCAGCGCATAAGTGTTATGTCTTTATGGTTTTTGTGGTTATTCTGCTTTTCGAGAATTTTTATTTAAAAAAATGCTAATACAGAGGCAGCGATGGTGACACAATTTGCAAAATTTTCTTAAAATCAGCGCGAATTTGGGCCCCTAGAATCTGAAACTAACTCCGTTTGAATTTTTATATGTTTATATATATATATATATATATATATATATATATATATATATATATATATATATATATATATATATAATATATATATATATATATATATATATATATATATATATATATATATATATATATATATATATATATATATATATATATATATATATTTGTGTGTGTGTATGCATGTGTATGTATATATCCGAGCGATAACTAATAAAATGCTAAATTGGTGTAAATGAAACTTGGCCCATATCTTCATTTTGTTACGACCGCGGATGAGTTCTTTAGCCAGTCCGGTCAGACCAGTTTTTCTAGAAAAAAATTGATTTTTCTGAAAAAAATTCTCAAAAAATAACAAAGTTATTTTGATGAAATTTGGTAGGTATGACCTGACCTGACCTGACTTGACCTGACCATTATTACATACCAAAGTTCAACTTTAATAGGTTTATAGCAAATTGAGTTATTCAGATTTGAAGCATTTAATGAAAATTCGCTGCCATAACGCACTTGCTGCATCCCGAATTTTTTATTATAGTGTATTTAACAAAGCTTGTTTATAATTAAACCAATAATCTGAAATGTAAAAATATGTCAGGTATTCTGTATGAAATAACCAATATCTGTATTGTATATAAAAAACAGAACACCCAGTATAAGTACAAATATTTTATGCTAATGATATTTCCAAATGAGGAATATTTTCAAATTTTTTTTTTATAACTGCTCATAGGGAAAGCTAAGAGGGAAATCCTATTTATTTGACTCACATGTATAGTTCGTGTAAAAAAGTTAGTTATTTAGTATTACATTTTCTTATGTGGATGCTTATAGTTTTGTTTTTTAATTTTAGAGCCTTACCAAGAAACATTTTGATAATAGTGAAGATGAACTCAAACATTTGAAATCATTGTTGGAACAGAAAAATGGTGTGTCAAATTTAAATATTTTTAATGGTTTTAAAACAAATGGACTGAAACTTTTAATTAATAAGATGGACGAAGACAAAAGTAAATACCCTACAAAAGAAAAAGATTCTATAAAATGTTTACAAGGAGGCGAGGAGTTAACAAATAGGAAAATGTATGAAGAGAAACTGAAGGAGATCAAAGAACAAAAAGATAAAGCTTTAGAGAATCTATCTATGTGTTTTCAAAGTGGGAATAGTTTGTTAGATAGAGTACTAGAAGAAAATCTGAAACTGAAATGTGAACTGAGACAGTTACAGATGGAGAATTCTGTAAAAAGCTCAAGGCTCAAAGTGGAGGTTGGTGTGCAGGTCAATATTGATATGAATGGTTTGTCAAAATTCCATTCTATACCTTTGAATCATGTTTCCAAAAATACAGTAAAAGATACCACTATGGAATTGGACTCTGCTACTCAAACAGAGGAACATGATTTAATCATGAATGCCTGCTCAAAAGAAGACGAATTTGTATTGGAAAATGAATTGATAACTAATCCTGATGCAGCTCACATTGAGACAGAAGAACATGATTCAATAATGAATGCCTGTTCAAGAGAGAGCGGATTTATATTAGAAAATAACATAACTAATCCTGGTGCAGCTGATACTCACGCAAATGATGTTTTATTAATAAACACCTGCTCAAGAGAAGACAAACTTGTATTAGAAAATAAAATTATTACCAATCCCGAAGATGCTGTGGATTGTCCCAATCAATTTTCCGATAGTGACGAAAGTGTGCATGAAATTTTAGAGATTATGACTTATCTACCACCCCTACTGTCAGATCTAAGTGACGATGGTATGTTTTCGTGTTTTAATTGTTTCGTAGCAAATAGTAGTTTGAAAATATTTTTTAGCCAATACTGTTATAACTGTATGTATCAATTTAGAAAGGTATCTTTGAAACTGGTAAAGTATTATGAAATTTCACATACTGTATAATGGTGGAGTAAAAAAGTGGATGTGATAAATTTAATTTGGAATAGTGCAAAAAAGTTGCCTTTTCTAATTACAAAAATAATACCTAGTTGGAAAATTTTCGAAATCGGCCATCTTCTGCCCTCTACCGGACTTTTGAAATTTATTTTAACATATAGCGCATATGTTACCTTTTAGAATTGCAAATATAAATTCTATTTTCAGTTTTGCATCTATTGGTCTTTTGTTTCTTTTGTGCCGTCTACCAGGCCTTAAAGAATATAATAAGCACATTGAGAACCAATGTGCCAGACATTTAATTGGTCATGGATTACATTTGATACCTGTCAATATCTGAACCGAGAGCAGTTCTTCGCACGTTTAAGTATAAACTCAAACAACCCAGAACTCACCACGGGGAGGTGACTGCTCGGCGAGTTCCACAACCTCCCTCCCTCCCCCATCTATTTTGTAATACAATTCTTTTATTGATGATAATCTTTTTTGTTTTAAACTTGGGCATCAATTTTCATGATTGTATTCTTGCCTGAAAAAGACCATTCCTGTTTTCTAAACCTACTACTGATAAAGATGCTTCAGTTATAAGTTTTACCATCTCTCTACAGACTGTGTGTGACAAGGAAATGATGCGATCTTAATTTTTTTCTGACGAGTCTAGCATAAGCGCTCTTATATTGTCCGGTTTCAAATTTAAAAGTAGTGGAAAGCAAGTTATCTCATTTTTGTGCCTGTCGATCAAATGAAAAGTCCTCTTCTTTATTTGTGGTAGAATAAATTGACAAATATTGTGAAAACTACTTTTACTTTTTGCTTTTAATATACGACGAAGTACAAGCTCCTTGATATGAGGATGATTGTCTTTCAACATACAAATTAAAATGTTTTGCGGATAAATTAAAAGTGTGTTTTGTTGAATTACCATATCTACAGCGTCTTGTAAATTTTGTCTTAAATACCGACTGAGCTTTATTGTTTGTAGGACATGCCTTGCTCCGTTTATGCCCCTTATTTCTAATCACATAGGAGTAGACTGGTGACAAAATGTACTATCTCCATAAAATCGTCGCTGGGATTCACAGTACTAATGTACAGATGCAAAATTCTATTGACAAAAGTAAGCCATTGGGAATTACTTAGTTTTCCAGAGTTTCGGTGTAACAAATCCGAAAACATGCCTTAAAGGTAGTTCATTGCCATGAAGTTGGCAAACCAATCTTTGTAAAGGACGACACACTTTTTGTTCCAGATGAGAAATCGCACCATTCTAATATCCGGCGTGGACTACTGTTCCATCACATCCTACTGCCACTAAGTCACATAAATCATACTCAGCCACCTGAACCCCGAGAATGCTATCTGAAATACTTTTAGCTGATCCAGAATGTGGCACTTTATAATCTAGGAAAAGCGAATCCAGTTCTTGAACTAAAGAAATGTGTTCTTCCATTATAGTTCTTCTATGAGATTTACCTTCGATATTTTCTATTAAGAGGGTCTTGTCCTTTTTTCCATCAAATAGATGGATTTTAAAAGCAATTTTTCTGTTGAACGCAGCGAACAAATTTTTCTTGGTTAGCCCTGGCTCTTCTTATTATGCTTCCATCTACTACATCTGTGGTGCGTTTATTGGCCACAATTTCTAGATCTTGTAACACTGCTGTTGCTACTGCTGCCGCAGATCTATCTGGTAATCCGTATCTGTCGCACACGTTCGCCAGTGTAGGGAGATTTTTTACATTTTTACTTAAATGCAATTTTTTAGAACGAGTTACTTTCGAACTGGTAGGCATCTCACAATCTGATTCAAGAGAACAATCTGATTCCAATGCTACTTTTTCAATTTTTTCAGAGAGATGTAATTTTATTCTCTGCTCCTCCTTTTCCAATATTTTAGCTTTGCTTGCTAATTTTTCACTCTCTTTTGAATCCACAGAATTTATTGCAATTTTTCTATCATCTTTTTCTAAAAAAAGCATGTTTACTTATAGTTATATTTTTGTCTTTGGCACAAGAACACCGATCAAATGTTTTACACTTGCAAGTGCTAATGCAAACACGTGATTATTTTCGTTTCAGAATTCTGTAACCTTTGTTGTTTTTCTTATCTTCTGTGTATCTCAAAAGTTTACTCTAAAAGTACTTGTCATGGTATACCAGATATTTCAAAAATTGTTGATTCTTTTCCGGAATTTTTTAAAAGTTCACCCTTTTTTGGAGGAGTGTTACACTTAAAATCACTAGGAGGGTCAATTAGGGAACAGTCAATGTCTCTTCTAGTATAAAAAGTTTTTGAAACACTCATTGTTTACCAAAAACAATATAGATTTGCATGATACTTATTAAAAGAAGAACGCCAGCTAACGATTGTCACGACAAGACATTCGTTCATGAAGCACTTAAATAAAACTCATTTACAATATGACTCATGACTCTTCTTTCACCTCTGTTCTGGACTTTTGTGAACAATTACGAAGACGGCGGCGCTGGCGATACTTGCCAAGGTCACACGTGTACAGTGGGCAGGATCCTACATAGAATAGTTAATGACATGATAAGTAACGAATAAATACAGAATAAACCTAAAAATTAAGAATAACATATTTAGCCCAACTTTAAGTAATGGCAGAGGGCAGAAGGTGCAATCTAAAAAAAGGAGTCTAAAATAAACTTTTTTTTGGAAGTAACAAAAGGCAAGTTTTGACGGAGGTTCCGAGACAAATCTGAAAATTTTTCAATATTTCCCAGAGTTCGCTCCACCGTATTGTATACATAATGTAACAATGTACAGGTAAAGGCAATAATGCATCTATAACGATCTCAAAGATACATTTTCCAAGCCGATACATACAACCAGTCGTAATAGTAATAGGGTCTCATTCTCGAGTGTTAAATGGGATTGGAGGTAGGTAACTTCGATAATGGAAATCTCAGATCATATCGATAAAAAGGAAATCTGTATGTATCGAGTGGAAGGTCATTCATTTTCAGATTGAAAAATTTACTCATTTTTCGTAGACCATCTGTTGTATATGTGTTTGTACAGAGTGAGTCAACGATTGAATAAAGAAGGGTTGTCGCTTATGGGTAAACTTTTTAAATAAAATGTATATATTGTATTATATTATATGGCTACCACTTGTGTTCTTTTAAAAATAATTTTGGGCTGTATATAGTGTGCAAAAAAAGCAGGGCAGTACAAAGTTGGTGTTTTTTTTAATGGAACACCTGTGTATTATTCGATTTTTGAACTAAACTTGTAATTCTAAAACTTTCTTATTATAGGTTTGATATACAGGTTCTTCAACTGACGACGCAACATAGGGATTTGAGGCTAATTTTTAAATGCTCAAATATTGGCTTCCCGAGTTATTTTAGAGAAAAAAATGTATTACAGTTTTTTTAAAAGCATCGGATTAGAAGTTTGCACTATTTTATTTTATTTTAAACGTCCCATTTAAAAGAAAATCATCAAATCATGTAAACAAAACCAGGAGTTCCATTCAGAAAATTTAGTACTCTAGGCAGAAACACTTTGAATAACTACAAATGTCAAATGAAGAGATTTGTAATTTTCATGATTTGCTGCTAATATCACAAACCTTACAATGAATTACACAATCGAAGAGAAAGTTCAAATTATAAAATTATACTATTCAGGTAATAGTTTGCAAAATGTATGTGATTTGTTCAGTGTTCAATATTCAGATAGACCAATACCAAATAAATCGACAGTTCAACAATTGGTGCTGAAGCTTGAAACCAAGTATACTTTTGAATAACTGCAAATGCAGTAAAGAATTAAATGGAAATCAAGTAAGAGCAAATTCAAACGAAAAGGAACAGAATATTTTCCTGCATAACTAAGCTGAGTATTAGGAAATATGCTTAACGAAACTAGTGAGCATTCTTCAACAATTTTTTGAACATTGAAAAAGCATAATTATGTAATTCAAATATAGCTGCCATCAAGCATTAAGGGATCGCAATAGAGAGCCAAGGGAGCACTTTAATTGTCAACTGATGGAAATGGCAAATAATGACAGTGATTTCATAAAGAACATTTGCTTCAGCAATGAGAATACATTCACCTTGAATAACGAACCTAATGTTCAGAACTGAAGGTATTGGAATACAATCAAATAACGAAGATTTATTGAAACCAAAACTCAATAGCCCCAAAAACTCAATATTTCTTGTAGAATTCTTAGTAGGCATATTATTGGACCATTTTATATTGATGGAAATTTGAATGGGTAAGGTTATTTAGGCTTATTGTAGGATAGACTAGGACCTTCATTGGATGATGTTGCTAAGGAAAATCAAGAGATCTTGTATTGGATAGATGGATGTCCTGCACACAACACCTTGCAGTGCGAGAATATTTACGAAATAGTTTTTAAGGTTATATTATTGGGCCAAACCATAGTGTTTTAAGGTCTCCGAGATATCCAGATCTCGCCCCAAACGATTTTCTTCTTTGGGGCCACATTAAATCAAAAATGTATACTAACATCTTAAAAACCTCCAACAACTTAAAACGCAATTTTGGCAGAATGCGATAGAATCACACAATACCAATTGAACAATGTTAGATCTGAACTTTACAATCGTTTAGAATATTGTTTAGCAGCTGATGGAGGATTATTTGAACATCTTATTTAACTTTAATTCTACGCTTGTGTCTTTTTATTTTGAGTTGGAAATAAACTTCTACACTAAGTACTTGTTCTTGTTCAGTATTCTTGTTTCTTTTTTTTTTTTTAATATGTGAAAAATAAAACAAAATAGTGCAATAGACTTCTAATGTAATGCTTTTTAAAAGGTCTTATACAATTTTGCTCTAAAATAACCAATTTTTGAGCATTTAAAAATTTGCTTGCAAATGTTGTGTCGTCAGTTGAAGAACCCTGTATGTGAAATTTATGGTTTTTTAGAATTTGATCCAAAAAATCACATTTACAAGTATCACTTTATCATGTACTAATCTGTATTTTGCTAGGAAAACTTCGAGATAAATGCTACAGGATGTTTAAAATATACAGTATATAATAACACCACAGTAGACAAACTCCGCTCCCAGAAGTCTTAGACTTATACTGGGGGAGTTTACATACAGGTAGATAAAGGACACCACCCTTAACTCATCAGAAGCCGGCCTTTCCACATCATAATGAAAAAGACTGAGTATTTGAACACAGGACTCGAACCAGCGACCTCCTAGTCCAATTCTAGAGGTTACTCACCTCGCGAACTGAGCTACTCTGCCTGTTTTTCGATTGTCCGGGCTAATGGGGAGGATTGGCAACACAGATAATACGAACATAATAAAATGTGTGTATGTATATATATATATATATATATATATATATATATATATATATATATATATATATATATATATATATATATATATATATATATGAACACACACACAAAATGTGCCTTTTCTGTTTCAGCGACATGCTGTATGTATACCGAATTTAATAGAAAATAGACTGTGAAGACACAAACTTGCTTTGCAATCGAAAATCAAACGACAAACTAAGTCATTTCGGTAGCCTTTATAAACTGAAAAGAAAGGGCATTGACAATGTTTAACAGCTGTGTCTTTCTCAAGCAAAGTTTATTTTGTTCCTTTCTGCCCTGCCGACCATGCAATCACGAATGAGATCAGGTGTAAAAAGATAGGGGTAATTAAAATGTATGACCTTAACATGAACATTCCGGGATACAAATCTTTCACGGCGTTCCTATTGTAGTGAGAGTGAGCTTCAGTGATAAATAGAAATTCATCACAACAAAATAAGCAATCTGTGACAGTTTATTCTGCTTATACATATACTACTACACTACCTACGGGTTCTAAGGAATTTTACAGTTTTATTTTCCTCATGATTTTCGTAGTAATTATAATAGACAGACGTGTACGTAGACAGTCATTGCTCTTTATTCGGGATATTTATTATATTTGTGATTAACAGAAAAATTGAAATTTCGATATATTCCTGATTTCAAGTTTTGATGAATTTCTCAGCACAGATAATCCACAAACCAGATAATCCGCACACGAATAATCAAGGGTATACTCTATGTTCAAATCTGAAAAACTTATAATTCAAGAAGATTACTTTTTTTTAATGTATATATATATATATATATATATATATATATATATATATATATATATATATATATATATATATATATATATATATATACATATATGAGACATGCTTGGTTCTCGGGTTAAACCGCGTCCAGAATTTATGGAAACTCGACGTTTCGGCTCCTGTTTTGGAGCCATTTTCAAGAGGTAAAGGAAATATGTAAGGACACTCTAAGGCCTCAATCTGCCTACTCCTTAGAGTGATGGACAAAGGTGGGTAAAGGAAATATGTAAGGACACTCTAAGGCCTCAATCTGCCTACTCCTTAGAGTGGTGGACAAATGTGGGTAAAGGAAATATGTAAGGACACTCTAAGGCCTCAATCTGCCTACTCCTTAGAGTGATGGACAAAGGTGGGTAAAGGAAATATGTAAGGACACTCTAAGGCCTCAATCTGCCTACTCCTTAGAGTGATGGACAAAGGTGGGTAAAGGAAATATGTAAGGACACTCTAAGGCCTCAATCTGCCTACTCCTTAGAGTGGTGGACAAATGTGGGTAAAGGAAATATGTAAGGACACTCTAAGGCCTCAATCTGCCTACTCCTTAGAGTGATGGACAAAGGTGGGTAAAGGAAATATGTAAGGACACTCTAAGGCCTCAATCTGCCTACTCCTTAGAGTGATGGACAAAGGTGGGTAAAGGAAATATGTAAGGACACTCTAAGGCCTCAATCTGCCTACTCCTTAGAGTGATGGACAAAGGTGGGTAAAGGAAATATGTAAGGACACTCTAAGGCCTCAATCTGCCTACTCCTTAGAGTGATGGACAAAGGTGGGTAAAGGAAATATGTAAGGACACTCTAAGGCCTCAATCTGCCTACTCCTTAGAGTGGTGGACAAATGTGGGTAAAGGAAATATGTAAGGACACTCTAAGGCCACAATCTGCCTACTCCTTAGAGTGATGGACAAAGGTGGGTAAAGGAAATATGTAAGGACACTCTAAGGCCTCAATCTGCCTACTCCTTAGAGTGGTGGACAAAGGTAGGTAAAGGAAATATGTAAGGACACTCTAAGGCCTCAATCTGCCTACTCCTTAGAGTGGTGGATAAAGGTAGGTTGGGTTGTTGTAGCTCGATTACGGGGCCTCAATCTGCCTACTCCCCAAATCTCGCTGGAGATCGTCTGTGAGGTCTCAGTGTGTTCAACCCTAGGCCTCAGAGAGATCTGGCAGTTCGTTGCAAGTCTTATCTTATGTAGGTCGTTTCGTCTACCTGTTGCGTCATCAGTGAAAGTAGTGGGGTCACCGTCAATTAAGTGGGGGGATAATGATGCAACAAAATTGTCTGTGGAATTCATTTCCCTTTTGTGTGTTTGCAAAGAAGATATAATAGGTTTCCAAGTAGTCGGAAGGCGAAGACCATCATCTCTCTTATTTAAACAATCGGGACGTTTTTCAATCTCGATTGCTTCGCGGATAATTCTCGTTTTGAAATTGTAAACCGGTGCTATTGTTTTGGCATTATCGAAGTCTATTTTGTGCCCTGTATGAATATGATGCATGGCCAGCACCGACGAGGGGTCGGATTTTCTAACTGCGAGGGTGTGTTCGTATATTCTATTGTGGATGCGTCTGTTTGTTTGTCCTACGTAAGTTCGGGAACAGTCGGAACAAGGAATTTCGTAAACTCCATGGGATTCGTTTGGAATCGTATCCTTGGGAGTTTTTAGCTAGAAAACGGATACGACAACAATCACATACTACGAAACATTAGAAACGCACAACAACAAACCACTACACCACAACAAGAACAAACAGCGTCCACACAACAACACACAGCGTTTTTACCATACATTAAAGGTGTCACCGACAAAATCAGCCGAATTTTCAGAACCCATAATATCAAAACCGTATTCACAACAGACCAAAAACTATCAAATCTTATAAAAACTCCCAAGGATACGATTCCAAACGAATCCCATGGAGTTTACGAAATTCCTTGTTCCGACTGTTCCCGAACTTACGTAGGACAAACAAACAGACGCATCCACAATAGAATATACGAACACACCCTCGCAGTTAGAAAATCCGACCCCTCGTCGGCGCTGGCCATGCATCATATTCATACAGGGCACAAAATAGACTTCGATAATGCCAAAACAATAGCACCGGTTTACAATTTCAAAACGAGAATTATCCGCGAAGCAATCGAGATTGAAAAACGTCCCGATTGTTTAAATAAGAGAGATGATGGTCTTCGCCTTCCGACTACTTGGAAACCTATTATATCTTCTTTGCAAACACACAAAAGGGAAATGAATTCCACAGACAATTTTGTTGCATCATTATCCCCCCACTTAATTGACGGTGACCCCACTACTTTCACTGATGACGCAACAGGTAGACGAAACGACCTACATAAGACAAGACTTGCAACGAACTGCCAGATCTCTCTGAGGCCTAGGGTTGAACACACTGAGACCTCACAGACGATCTCCAGCGAGATCTGGGGAGTAGGCAGATTGAGGCCCCGTAATCGAGCTACAACAACCCAACCTACCTTTATCCACCACTCTAAGGAGTAGGCAGATTGAGGCCTTAGAGTGTCCTTACATATTTCCTTTACCTACCTTTGTCCACCACTCTAAGGAGTAGGCAGATTGAGGCCTTAGAGTGTCCTTACATATTTCCTTTACCCACCTTTGTCCATCACTCTAAGGAGTAGGCAGATTGAGGCCTTAGAGTGTCCTTACATATTTCCTTTACCCACATTTGTCCACCACTCTAAGGAGTAGGCAGATTGAGGCCTTAGAGTGTCCTTACATATTTCCTTTACCCACCTTTGTCCATCACTCTAAGGAGTAGGCAGATTGAGGCCTTAGAGTGTCCTTACATATTTCCTTTACCCACCTTTGTCCATCACTCTAAGGAGTAGGCAGATTGAGGCCTTAGAGTGTCCTTACATATTTCCTTTACCTCTTGAAAATGGCTCCAAAACAGGAGCCGAAACGTCGAGTTTCCATAAATTCTGGACGCGGTTTAACCCGAGAACCAAGCATGTCTCACATTAAAGACCGCGGAAATCTTTCTGAACATTTATATACATATATATATATATATATATATATATATATATATATATATATATATATATATATATATATATATATATATATATATATATATATATATATATATATATATAATGCCAAAGAGACTCAAAAACCCAACAACTTTTATGAAGTATGTCCTATACATATATCTTACTATTTTTGAGTTATTTTGAATTATTTTTCATACTGGCCATGAAAACAATTGGCCACATCATAAATGTATAAATGTATGAACTGTCAATATAAGCTATAACTATTATTGTTGCAGTTCATTACATTTTCTTTTAAGTTTTGTTTTCTTGTTAATTAAATAAACCATTACTCTAAAAATGAATTAACTCATATGGTTCACATGTTAGGAGAGGCCCAAAAAAATTGTGTTCTTGTCCAAAGGTTATATAGAATGAAATATCCCGATCGAAGCTCACCCACTAGGTTCACTTTTGAAAATTGTGCGGAAAGATTCGATTCTACTGGGAGTGTTGACTATGCAAAATGCAAAGTCGTAACTAGAAATGTTACTAACCAAGAAAAGCAACTTCCGATTCTGCTTCATATTGAAGAACACCTGCAACTCCGTAGTCGTTAAATAGTAATATTATGTGAAACATGGCAATTAACTGCCAATTGAATCACTAGAAAATATAAGGATCATCCTTACCATACAGAATTACATCAATCGTTTGGATAATGTGAACTTCGAAAGGCATGTCAACTTTTGCCAATGTATGAATGCTCAAATTGAGATTAATCCAAACTTGTTATATGCTATTAAGCATATTTGTGTTTTTGATAATGTGTTTTGATAATGTATAGGACTTAAATTTTTTTTTGTTCAGAGCTTTTATTCATTTTGTTAAAAAAAGTATTCATAGTTGTGTGTCGTTCATTTCGAGTATCATGAAAACTTCAGTCAAGGGGCCTGGAAATGGCAGGGAGTTTGATTTTTGATTTCTGCTGGGTATCCTGATTTAGTATTTATCACAATCCTTAGTTGCAAATTTCATGACTACTACAAATAATAACAAGATCATTATGATATTAATTAAAATAAAAAAATGAAAATAACTAGAACACAATAAGATTTAAGTAGAGGACATACTTAAGAAAAATTGTGGAGTTTTTGATTTTCTTTAACATAACAAAATATACAGGTCTTCCATTTGAAAAAGCAATCTTTTGAATTTCAAGTTTCCCAGTTTCGAACATATATTTTAAATATCCTGTAGCTCTTATGTAAGATATTTTTTAGGCAGAGCATCGACTTAAACTTAGACTTCACTTGATCACAATATAAAACTTTTCGGAGCAAAATACGGGTTAGTACATAATAATAAAGCGATACTTGTAAATCTGATTTTTTGGATAAAATTTTAATAAGAAAACACAAATTTGACATATATATTAAACCTATAAGCAAGTTATAGAATTACATGTAGAATTTAAAAACTGAATAATACACAGGTGTTTCATAAAAAAAATAGTGTCGCATAGTTTTCAATAGTGCAACCGGCCGGTAGAAAAGCCAAAAAAACAGCCCTTGTTTTGCTACTTCCGAGGCACACGAGAGTAAATTGAGTCAATTACTCTTCAGACAGAAAGCTACGGTACACCAGGCAAGTGGCATTTTGGCCATTCACGCTTTTTTGTGTAATTATAATTATACTGCCGTCATATCTTTCTTTCGTAAAATGCATACAGTCCACTGAATACAAAATGTCTCTTCTGTTGTCTCTCTTTGCGATCAACACATTTTGATTTCGAAAACTGCATCGCAATATGCACAACGATAAACTAACTTTATTCAATCGTTGACCCATCCTGTACTTGTGAAATGCAGAGACCCCAAAGAGCGAAGAAATATATTCCTTGACATAAATTTTTTGGACACAGGTATATCAAGCACCAGTCGGCTTTACAGTAGTCACTTAGGCATTAAAGTGCAATTGTACCTGTGTGTAGTATGAAACAAGACAATTTTCATTCCTTATAATGTCTCATCTTTCCGTGCTGTAACTCTAGAATTTACTCATGTTTCTGGGTGGCAGAAAACTTTCTTAGCATGCATGTTTGTTTGTTCTTTTTTGTTCTATGAGACTGCAGAAAATGGGCATCAAAAATTAAATTGAAAATATCTGTAGGTTTCCCTTACCCTATAACAGGTACCAACAGCTTTTTCTGTTTAGTAGGTGAGGTTTCTGTCAAAATCCCTGTTCATTCTATTCCATATTTTTTATAATATAGTGCGCTTGGTTTTGAGGTTCTTATACTGTATAATTAATTGGTAGTTGAGACTCCATGTGTGCTAAATGTAAAGTCTCATATTTGTCACCTGAACTAGAAAAGCTGAATTCATCCTAAAAAGTCAAATGGTTTTCGTCACTACTACAATCACTAAGTTAATGTCGTGCTGATTTAGCATCAGCTAAATATCCGTATTTAAACTCATAAATGTGTCTGTGTTCAGTCTTTATACATTTTCAACCAGATCGAGAAGGTCTTGGTTTATCATGGTTGGCTAAACACGTTATTCACATAAAAAATTGAAAAAACCGTGTTACTACGTATAAAACATGTTCTCTGTTAATGATGCCAAGTCAGAAAACTTAACCTATTATAAGTCATGTTAACGCTGTGCTGAACTGTAACAATGCAATATACAAACTATTCTGATCTTTCTGAAAAAAACGACCATCTGATTTCTGAATATCCTTCCTCCGAGGTCACTATTCTTGATGACTTCAATGTCCATAATAAGGAATGGCTGGGATCTTCAAAAACCGATCCACAAGGAAGAGCAGCGGAGGCCTTTGCAGTCAGCAATTCTTTAGCCAATATGGTTCAGCAACCTACTTACTTTCCTTGCATCCTAACACACAGCTCAAATCCCTTGGATCTCCTTCTTACTACAAAACCTGACTGCTATAAGATATCAGTCACACCCCCCCCACCCCCCCCCCCACCCGGGTCGCTCAGACCATGGCATGGTCACTGCTTCCTGCGCAGTGCAACCCGAGGTCACACAGTCATCACACAAGATTACTTTTCCTCATTTCCATGGGCGTCTGTCTGCTTCTCTCATCCTGACCCCTCTGATATCTCACAAAACGTCACCGAAATTATCCAAGCTGGCATCGAATTATTTATTCCACATACATAGAAAACCTCTGCAGCCACTCAAAAGCCCTGGTTCTCTAAATCCTGTGACAAGGCCAGACTTGAAAAGGTCAAAGCTCACAAAAAGCTTCTACACAATCCCAGTCAAGAAAACCGTCAAGCATTTAACGACGCAAGAAACCGCTATGTCCGCATTCTTTCTGAGGCAGAAACTCGTTTAATAACCACATCAAAAACAAAGTCCTCTTAAACTCCAGCGGCAGCAAACCCTTCTGGACTCTTGCTAAATCTATTGGGAATAATTTCTGCAAGAGCACGTTCTCACCTCTTGTCTCAGGGGATGAAATGCAGTTGTTCGCCGGCAATTCTACTCTCAACCCACCTCCAAATGTTCAACCACCAACAGTCCCGAATGTCGCGCATAAAATGACGGATATCATTTTCAAAGCTAAAAAGGTATGAAAGATGCCCTCTTCTCTTAATAC
Organism: Tillus elongatus; assembly: GCA_964006375.1. Classification (NCBI taxonomy): domain Eukaryota; kingdom Metazoa; phylum Arthropoda; class Insecta; order Coleoptera; family Cleridae; genus Tillus; species Tillus elongatus. The sequence goes on along the minus strand of OZ023263.1, from coordinate 170,853,120 downwards.
CAGAAAATCCTCTGGCCCCGACGAGATCCCAGCAATTGTTCTCAAAAAATGTGCACCAGAACTTGCTCCTGTCCTGACTCGTCTGTTTCAGACATCTTACAATAGAGGCATATTCCCTAGTAACTGGAAAACTGCTCGAGTACAACCCATCTCCAAGAAAGGATCGAAAGCGCTTCCTAGCAACTACAGGCCTATTTCTCTCCTTTCAGTGGTCTCCAAAGTGATGGAAAAGTATATAAACACTGAATTACTAAAATTTCTTGAAAAACATAGTCTAATCCACGACAGGCAGTATGGATTCCATCAGCGCAGATCAACTGCCGACCTCTTTTCCTTTGTCACCCATTCTTAGAAGAAGTCTATGGAACTACACGGTGAATCCCAGATTGTCGCTCTAGACATATCCAAAGCATTCGACCAGGTCTGACATGCAGCGCTGCTTAATAAACTACCGGCCTATGGCCTGCCACCAAAACTCTGTATGTGGACAGCAAATTTCCTCTCCAACCGGAGCATTTCTGTTGTCGTGGATGGCCATTCTTCTAAACTGTATCCAATTAATGCATGAGTTCTTCAAGGTTTAGCTTTAGCCCCTACTTTGTTGTTCCTCCACATCAAAGACCTCCTCTCTAGCACATCCAACCCAGTTCACAGTTACACGGACGACAGCACCCTTCACTCAAATATACAATATTCTAAGCCTGTCTCTTTAGCCCAATTAGATGAGGATCGCAGGCTCATGGAGGGTTCTATCTCCGTGGATCTCCAAAAAATATTAGACTGGGGAAGTAGAAATCTTGTACAATTCAACCCCACCAAATCACAGTCTTGGTTTCTTTCTCATAAGAGATACACCAGCCCTAGAAACATCACAATAAACAACCAAGTTATTCAAAGTAATGAGTCCTTTTCACTTGTTGGCATCTCTGTGGATCAAAATCTCAATTGGCACCAACATGTCACATCAATTGCAGAAGCGGCTGCTAAGAAATTAGGTTTCCTCTTCCGCGCTCGCAAATACTTTTCACTAGCTAATCTCTATACTTTATATACTTCACAAATAAGACCAAACTTCGAATACTGCTCCCACATCTGGGGTGCTGCTGCCGCTTCTACACTCGCTATCCTGGACTCCATTCAGAAGAGAGCTATATGTCTCATCGGTGACCCTACCCTCACCCAAAGGCTGCCATCCCTTGCCCACCGATGTGCCGTTGGTGACCTCTCTCTCTTTTATAGATATCTGCACGGGCACTGCTCAGAGGAGCTTTCTTCCATAGTCCTCCACCTGCTGCCCGCAACAGATCTACCAGGGGAACAGAGCGAATGCACCATTTTACTGTCCAGGTCACCAGACATAGAACATCTTGTTATGCCCGTTCTTTTGTCCCGAGGACTTCCAAGTTTTGGAATTCCTTGCCGGTACATGTTTTTCCTTTTCCCCAGAACCTTCAAGTCCAGAATTAACAAGTTGCCTCTTTTCTCCTTGTCGACACCGACAGTACGATAGTATTTAGGCTGTAAGCCCTCGTGGTGTGTTGTTGAAATAAAAAAATAACAAAAAGTTGGCACTGGAGGGGGAACCCACACTATTCTGTTCGGAGTGACTGTCAGTCAACTTTTTAAACTACAATCAAACCCAAACTTTTTTAAGATACATTTAATTGACACCCCAGCACGTGTAGCCTCTGAGACATTCAAGGTCTGAGGAAAGTATTGTTCAAAACTGAGGCTAAATGACTTACTTACATGACTCTCTTGTCTCCAGCAGCATTTCATTGTAGGTTTGGAACATCATCAATTGGGCCAAGTTTTCTTTAGCATTTAAGGAACATAAAATATATAATATTTATTAATTAAAAACAGCAAGACTTCAGTTTCTAACAAAAAAAAAAGAGATTTAACTTTGCAAGTAAAGTAATAAAATATTTTTTGCAGCTGATGGAAATAGTACTTCTTATTCTTCAGAATCCTCTTCTGGAAGTAACACTAAACAACTCAATACTGTCGATAATCTATCTAGTAAAAAATTAGTTTTTGAATCGAGTTTAAAGGACCAGAAAGTAGACCCAGTAGAAAACTGCCACACAAACCAAACAAGGACAGAGGTACAGTATTCTGATACAGTTGAATACACGAGTGATATTGTTGTATGTAGCAAAAATATTAAAAAGATTGAATTATTAAATTCAGATACATTTGAAGAACCTATATTGTGCCACAGTAAGGAAAATAAAAATAAATCTCACACTAGGTGTGATATAGAAAAAATAAGCAGTGTTGTATCAGATGTACAAGATATTAATGTTGGTGAACGTTTAAATGAAAATCTGGACACTTCACCAGATGATACCAGCATTGACATTGCAGAAAATGTAATTCCTACAGAGAAGCTGGTATGTGAAAAAGGTGAGACTAATCATGGTAATCAGTGCTTGCTTGAAAAAATTGAAAGTGGGAGCATTGAAGAAATGGCAACAGTAGCTTGTGCAAGTTTAACTTTTACACTAGAAAATAATTTAATAGGTGAGTTTTTGAAAAGTATCAGGTTGATGCATAAGCTCTTAGCATGTTTATTGAATTCAAAATTTATTTCTTCTTAATAAGCAAAACCAATCAATAATATATTTTCCTTCATTATTTACGATTACCTCTTATGATAAATATTGTATTTTTTCTGTTCCACACCTAAAGAAATTCGTTGGTTTGGAAGTAAGTCAAGCCAATTTTGAAACGCGATATTTATTTATTTATTTATTTATTTATTCAATATGCAAATACACAGTTTATAAACCATTTACGTATTGCATAACAAGATAAACTATAACTATGGTGTACACCTATAATTCTACAATCTCACTTATTACCCACATCAAATCAATAACAATACAAAACAAGATTTCGGCAAGCTTAGATTTCATTTTTAGGCTTCACAGGCAGTCCATCAATTGTACGAAACTAATATCAAATTCAAATTTATTCTGTCTATTCCAAATTCATATCTCATTCAGTACAAGTAATTTGAAGACTCAACAAAGTCAACAGGACAACGTTCAGGCATGTATATGTTCAGTCAATGCGTTCTTAAATGCTCTTAAATTCACGTTGAAGATGTCAACATGCTTACACAGTCTGTGTAACTTGTGCACATTCTATAAATCGGAGAACTGAACAGACTATTCGTTCTGCACCCCGGTATATAAAACAGTTGCTCCAGTCTACTATCCCTCTGAGGAACCCTAAACTGAATGCTGCCCAAAAATTCAGAAAAATCTACCAAGTTCCTCACGATTTTAAACAAAAACACCAGATCAGCAACTATGCGCCTGCTCTGAAGACTGGTTATGTCAAACACAGCAAGCAAACTCACATAGGGTGTAAAATTGGGATAAGATCCAAAAAACTAAAAATGCAGAAAACGAACAAACCTCTGCTGAACTTTCTGCACCACATCCGAATGAACCTTGTAAAAAGGATTCCACATCACCGACAGATACTCCATTTTTGGACGTATATATGCATTAAAAATAATTTTAAGTGTTGCAACTCTACTGAATCCTTTCGAGTTTCGCACAATAAAGCCCAATGTTTTCAACCCCGAGACAGCAATTTTTTCCACGTGCTTCACAAATGATAATTTAGTATCAAACTCAATTCCTAAGTCACCAAACTGGGTCCTACGCAAAAGTTGGTCACCTCCAACAGTATATTGGTACTCAACAGGGGCAAGACGTCTCATGAATGTAGAAACAAAACATTTCCCAATATTCAGGAACGTTCTATTCTCAAAACACCATTTTGACAGTGCATCAATGCTCCTCTGCAGTTCCTCACAATCACTAATGCTAGAAATAACACGAAAGATCATCAGCAAACAACAAACAACGGGGGTCAGCTATACTTTTCGGCAGATCATTGACAAACAATAAAAACAATAAAGGTCCCAAATTTGACCCCTGGGGCACCCCAGAGGGTGACGAAAACAATGAGGACTCGCTCCCACCATAAACCACATATTGTACCCTTCCAGTCAAATAAGATGCAAATAACTCTATCAGGTCTAGAGAAAACCCACACATAATAAAGCTTCTTCAAAAGAACCTTGTGGTCCACCTTATCGAATGCCTTCTGAAAATCTGCATATATGGTGTCCACCTGATCACCAGCATTGATTGTCTCGCTTGCCACCTGAGTAAAGAGAGCAAGGTTGGTAGCAGTAGACCTGCGCGGCAGAAATCCATGTTGTTCGTCTACAATCAGATGCTGTACATGTGAGAATACTTTAGAATACAAAATACTTTCAAAAATTTTGGAAAAATTGCACAGTATCGAAATAGGTCTATAGTTTTCCACGAGTTTCCTTAAGCCAGACTTAAAAACTGAAATGACCTTGCTGACTTTCCATAATAGGGGATACTGGCATTTCACCAGTATTAGATTAAACACATAGCATAGTGGTGCGATTAAAATTCCATACAGCCCCTAATCACATACGAAGGAACATCATCAACACCCAATTGCACCACCAATCTTTAATTTCTTGATGGCGTCTTCAACGTCCCTGGGCGTAATTTTCTGAATACGAAGCAGGTCAACATCTCCACCAACCGTTACATTCCGTAAGTCGTTGAGAAACCAGGACGTGTCCCAATCATGTTCCGGTTCTGCATACACTGAGGAGAAATACACAGCAAACCCATCAGCTATGCTTTTACTATCACGTAAAACTTCATCACCTACTTTCATTTCAGACAACTTGTCATATGTATTCCTGCAGCGCTTTACATGTTCCCAGAAAACATCTGGATTGGTCACAATATTTTCTTCCAGACCTGACACATATGCCCGATGTGCTTCATGAATAATCCTTTTTATTTCCCTTCTCAACTGCCTGAACCTTGAATTAAATTCTGTGTTCCCCGTTCTCATAAATAGTTTTCTACACTTATGTTTTTCCCGAATACAATTTATTATTTGAGGCGTAAACCACGGCGGGTAATTCCTTCTGTGCTTTGTAAACTTAGGAACTGTTCTATCAAAACCCTGATAAAACACATCATTCAGCCAGAGAACCGCTGATTCCACATCTTTAATAGCATATAATCCATCCCAGTTTGTATCCTTTATGTAATTATACAAATCTAAATACCGACCCTTTCCGAAATCATAGGCATCTTTCCTTACACCCAAACATTTTATGGCCCTAGAAAGGCGTAACACACATAACAATGGCGGATGATGTACGTCCTCCTTCTCAACAATAGACTCCTCCAGAGAAAGCTGATATTCGTGTAGATTTGTCAAAACGAGATCAAGTAACCTACCGTTTTAATTCATTACAGTATTTATCTGTGTCAATCCCATAACATCAATAAAATTGAGAAGTTCACTTTTTATACGCTTAGCTCATACCGATAATCAACAACTTTCCTACCAAATATAGGAACGTTAAAATCACCCATGATTAAGCATTTAGAGTCATCATCGATTTTGGACTCGATTATGTTAAAAAGACTCAGGTAGTCATTTACATTATATCTGCTATCAAACAGTTCCGAATCAAATATATCCGAGCCCAACCACGTCTCACTTATAGCTATTATATCGTAGTCATTAGACAAGATACCCGAATAAAATTCATGACTTTTTGTACGTAAACCCCTCACATTTTGGTAAAAAATATTAATTGTATTGTTCATGGAAATATTTGTGTGTGCAGTATATTTCAAAATCCAATAGAACAAACTAATGCAATCTCATCGATAAACTGCCTGAAAAGCCCAATCACAAACGTTGCTTCCATAATTAGCTGATACTACAATTTCTACAATACTATAACACTACACTAAGCCTATACACAAAACACAAACAGAAACTACAAACTAACAAGAAAGGACAAAAGAAATATATATAAAAAATCATAAGCAGTACTAAATCTCTGGTGACAAATGTCTGACTTATGACAGACTAACTGGCAGCACAAAGAAACAAGTAAACAATCAATTGATATAGAGCAGTATAGATGGAAATCTAATGAAATAAGAGCGTGGGGCAGATGTGGAATGACTTTGCAATTGATCATAACGGCACAAATACTTATAGCGGCTTTCAATGCCCTAACTTCTCTGTTAAACTCATATAAATGATTTTTCTATAATGTTCATTTTTCCACTTTACACTCAACTTTTTTTGGTCAGTTATGATATTGTGGAGGTCGTTACTTGATGTAAATCCATTGTCAACTTGGATAAACAAACAAATGGATTTACACTATGTTATATTGGATGTATGACTACAGTTTCGCTGAAATTCTCAGCTTAGTCAAATACAGATTGAAAGTAAGGTTTTAAAATGCCAAATATCTACTCCATGTTGAATTAACATTTCTAAGAATTGAGACGTTCTGTCTTTTTAGGTAAACTAATAGTGGTATGGTGGCGAAATACTCTCGGAAATACCTGTGTATGAGGGCATTTATGACATACTGCTGTTCTATAAACTCTCCCCGCTTAATTATGATTTCGTGCAAAAGTGTTTAATAATGGGCTATTGTTAGTTTGGTCAATTTGAGCGTTTAGTAAATTTCCGCTATTTTTTTTTTGTGACCAAACTAACAATAGCCCATTATTAAACAAGTTTGCACGAAATTATAATTAAATGAGGAGAGTTTACAGACCTGCAGTATGTCATAAATGCCCTCATAAAAACAGGTAGTTCTGAGCGGATTTGACCACTATACGGTTATTAGTTTATCTAAAAACAGGAACGTCTCAATGCTTAGAAATGTTCATTCAACAGGGAGTAGATATTTGGAATTTTAAAACAACAAACAACCTGGAGGAGGTTCTGTGGAGACATCTCTAATTTGCCCAGCAGTGCCAGAATCTACTGGATTCTCTCACGCGACCGTGTTCAGGAACTGGGATCGATAAAACGACCAGATGGTTCCTTTACTAAATCTCGGAAAGAAACGTTAGAGCTCTTAGCACACACACACTTCCCAGATTGTCTGATCCTGAGCAGCGAAGAGGTCCTGCCAGCTGAGGGTCGATTTAAATGCCCTCAAAGGGAGGGTTGCTCGGCGAATAGTAACAGTTTCGGCAGTGGAGTGTGCTGTGAAACATTTCCAACCATTCAAGTCGCCAGGGGAGGATGGGGTGGTACCGGTCCTACTACAAAATGGACTGGAGATTCTTCTACCTTTCCTAATCAGGCTGTACAGAGCCAGTCTGGCTTGGAATTATATTCCATCCAGCTGGATGGTGATTAGGGGGGTTTACATTCCCAAATTGGGAAAGGAACGGGAAAGAAGTCAGTCTGGGAGGGTCCGGACTCCTCGATGACATTGGGAGTCATGGGATTCTGGGAATGGTCTCAGACGTGATGCCTACAAAGATCAGTAGAGATCTGTCTTTCAAGACCGTCCTCCCCGAAAGGGAGGACTGGAAGCGAAATCAAACGACCCTATTGAGAGCCGATCTCTGCTGGTACTCTGACGGCTCCAAAACCAATATGGGAGTAGGAGCCGGTGCATATGGGGGCAGCACCGATGCTAGACTATCAGCTAGCCTCGGCAAGTACGCAACCATACACCAGGCAGAAGTGTATGCCATGGAGATGTGTGCAAGGGAAAGTATAAAAAATCAGTGCACACACAAATCGATAAAGATATATGCAGATAGCCAAGCTGCCATAAAAGCTCTTGGTTCCTACCGGTGTAATTCAAAAACGGTATGGTGTTGTAAATCTGCCCTTAACGAACTGGGCAGCTGTAATGAGGTGTCGCTGGTCTGGATACCAGATCACTCAGACCATGATGGCAATGTTGCGGCCGACGCGCTTGCCAGGAGTGGTGCCCAGAGAGACTTTGTTGGACCAGAACCGGTGCTGGGGATAACATCATGCACAGCAAAACGCACCTTAAAGACCTGGACAGAAAGAATGACAATCCAGTATTGGCAAAATCTTCCAGGATTAGTCCACTCTTAAGGCCTTCATAAATGGCCTGTCTGAATCAAGGGCTAAAAAACTTCTAGAGATGAACAGACAACAACTGAGTACTCTAGTCGGCCTGTATACAGGACACTGCCGCTTGTGGCACCACATGCACGGTATTGGGGTCGGTCAGGAGACTGAGTGCCGGCTGTGTATGGAGAGCGACGAGACAGCAGAGCACGTGCTGTGTTCCTGTCCGGCAGCGGACAGGACTAGATACCTGCTCTTTGGCAAGGTAAAGCTTGCTCCAGAGGATCTGGATCAACTTTCGCCCACAAAGATTATCGACCTCTGCAGGAGGTTGGCTTTGTTGGGCGAAATATAGACCTTTAGGCGTGAGCCACAATATACCTTATGGTCGCTGTGGAGGGACCGGTATGGCCCACTCACATACAAACCTAACCTAACCTATCTAAAAACAGGAACGTCTCAATTCTTAGAAATGTTCATTCAGCACGGAGTAGATATTTGGAATTTTAAAATCTTACTTTCTTTTTGCATTTGACAAAGCTGAGAGCTTCAGCGAAACTGCAGTCATACATACAATATAAAATAGTGTAATTCAATTTGTGTGTTTATCTAAGTTTTTGTCAGTTATTTACAAAAATCTTTAGTTCAAGTTTCCATGACAGAAACTTGTATCTTATAAAGCAACCAAAATTAAAAATGTGAAAATGGTGGGAAAAGACTAAAAACTATTTTAAACCCGGTAGACTGTTTCATTTGATAATTTATATTTTTAAGTCTTTTGAAATCAAATGATTTTAGAATGCAAAAAACCTCTTTTTACTATTTATTGAAAATAAATAGTTGAAAAAAAAATGGTTTGCCTGAAATTTTCTCTTAATTGACACCCAACAGACTTCTTTTTATTTATAATTTTTTTTCAACAAATACTTTTTTAGTGACTTCATTAAGAAAATTTACTAATAGAGAGATATCGATGGTGAGACTTTTGGAAAATTTCTTCAAATGAGCGCGAATTAGGGCCTCTGGAACCCATTTTCATGGTCAGTTGAAATGTTTATATACACATTATATATATATATATATATATATATATATATATATATATATATATATATATATATATATATATATATATATATATATATATATACAGGCTGTTTCAAAAAACATGCACCATCGCTTGTGGGGCAATTCCATACTAAAAAATAAGAAAAAAAGTTCCTGTGCACATGGGCCCGGAAACGCATAGTTTCCAATATACAGAGAGTTGAATTTTAATTTTTGTTTTAATTTTTTATAAATAATTTCAAAACCACTGGATTGATTTTAATGAAACTTGGAACTTGAAAGTGTATTATGAAAGTGCATATTTTCAAGTGAGAATCTGCTTACAACTGCGTCAGTGGCGTGCGTACGGGGCAACTGTAAAAATTCATTTGGGGAAAAATATGTGTGCCACTGTCTTTTTCCAATTTTGATACAACAGTTATGTAGCTTATTACATAAGCCACAAAAGCTACCTCTTGGTATTTTTTCGTTCAGGGTCTCCCTTAGGAGATATGATTAATTTTATAAAAAGGGGCAAAGTACCGATTAGTCGGCGTAATAATAATAATATATGTTTACTGCAACCATAAGAATATGAAAAACAAAACATACAGTAAACATTACAGCAATAAACGTGCAAATAACTAACCTACGTAAAACTTATTGGTGATAAACATTGAAATGAATATTACAAACATTGATAAAAAATGATAAATAAAAAATAAAAATAAAAAATGAAAAAAGTAATCGTAAAGACACCATGATTTTTCCAAACTCTTGTTTTTTGTACATTACTCAATTGACTTTAATAACAAAGCTAAAGAAAATGTTGAAAGTGACCACCATTAGCGTCGTTACAATTATTTAACCTTCTGCGCAAAGATCTTCTTACTCTTCTGCAAATATTTTGATCTTCTCTAATGCTGTCAAATGCATATTCTATTCTTCCCAACAATTCTTCTCGTGTATTTACTGGTGTTTTATACACTATTTATTTTAAATGACCCCACAAATAAAAATCGAGAGGATTCAGGTCCGGAGATCGAGGTGGCCATGACACCGGACCTCCACGACCAATCCATCGGTGACCGTATGTGTTGGCTAAATATGTTCTTACAACTGCTGCAAAATGTGCGGGCGCACCATCATGCTGGAACCACATTGTACCATTTCTCATAAAAAACGGTAGTAACAACGGCAAATCATTTTGTAAAAAGTTTAAATATGATTCATGGTAAAGACGATTCGGTAGAACAACAGGACCAATTATGTATTTTCAATAATAGCAGCCCAAATATTGATGGAAAATTGATACTGCGAATTTGCAACTCTTAGAGAGTGTGGGTTTTCATCGGCCCATGTATGTAAATTGTGAAAATTTACGATACCTTTTCGCGTAAATGACGCCTCACCAGTAAATAGTACACGTTTAGAAAAATGTTGGTCGTGCCTAAGTTTGTTTAAGAACCACTGACAAAACATTACCCTTGGTTGAAAGTCTCTAGGTAGAAGTTCCTGGACACATGTAAAATGATAGGGATATAAACTTTGATCCTTCAGAGTTCTGTGAACTGATGATGCCGAAATATTACCCAGTTCGGTGGCAATAATTCTCGTACTTGTACTAGGATCACGTTCAACTCTATTTAATATTGCCTCTTCAACTCGTACAGTTCGGCGGTATCTTCTGCGTCCAGAGTCAGCTTTTAAAGGTTTTAAAGAACCAGTTTCTCTCAAATGTCTTACAATACGTGGGAAAATATTTTTGTCTGGAATTCTTCTTTGCGGATAAGTTTCCTGATAAACTCACACAGCTTGTCTAGCATTTTGATTTGTTTGTCCATAAATTAACAACATATCAGTCAAATCCGCTGAAGTGTACTTAATGAAAACCATCTTGAGAGGAGGAAATAATATTAATGAGCAGCTCAGTATCAACAAATAACTAAAAACGAAAATACTGCACCGTATCAAAATTTAAAGAATAGCACGAAAACTCTTTTGACGCCTACAAAGCACTTCAAAATTGTAGAATTTAGAGAACTGTCAAAATTTATAGTTTCATGGCACTTTACGATTACTGTTTTCATTACTCCAACGAATCGGTACTTTGCCCCTTTTTATAAAATTAATCATATCTTCTAAGGGATACCCTGAACGAAAAAATACCAAGAGGTAGCTTTTGTGGCTTATGTAATAAGCTTCATAACTGATGTATCAAAATTGGAAAAAGACAGTGGCGCACATATTTTTTCCCCAAATGAATTTTTACAGTTACCCTGTACGCACGCCACTGACGCAGTTGTAAGTAGATTTACACTTGAAAATATGCACTTTCATAATACACTTTCAAGTTCCAAGTTTCATTAAAATCAATCCAGTGGTTTTGAAATTATTTATAAAAAATTAAAAAAATAATTAAAATTCAACTCCCTGTATATTGGAAACTATGTGTTTCCGGGCCCATGTGCACAGGAACTTTTTTTCTTATTTTTTAGTAAGGAATTGCCCCACGAGCGATGGTGCATGTTGTTTGAAACAGCCTGTATATATATATATATATATATATATATATATATATATATATATATATATATATATATATATATATATATATATATATATATATATATATATATGTATGTATCCAACCGATAACTCAAAAAATACTTCACTGATTTGGATGAAATTTGTGAATTACCCTTATTTTGCAAATGGCTTGGATGTGCGTTCATCAAATCTTAACGGCCAATTTTTTTTAATAAAAAATTAAAAAATATTTTTTAAAACACAATATCTCTCAAATTTTCTAAGTGATTGAAACAAAAATTTACAACTTAAAAGAACATAGACAGACGTGGTTGTGTACCAATTTTCAAGTCGTTTGATCAAAGGAAAATAAAGTTATTCGAAATTAATAAGATAATCCTCGACATCACTTCAGATTCTGTAATCTAATATCTACAATGTTGGACAAAGACAGATAACGCTATCTGTACTGCTATGTTATTTAAATACATCGTAGATAAAAATCTAAACGATGGAAGTTATTGTAAAAGGTCAGACATTGTGAGAGATACGACAGGGACGCCATCTCGGTGCACAACAACTCTAGTTTACACAAATTCTTTTAGATAGAGCTGTGTAACTAACAATTTTGTAAAAAAGTCAGCCTTGGACCATTTCTTTCCTAATACCGGGATAAAGTTTGCGTCCAAAAGCGCTAAATATTAGCATGCGAATGTATACTAATAAATTAAAAATGTAATGACAGTGATTCAATTTGTTTAAAAACAATCTAGAACGACGTTTCATTATGTATAAATATTAAGCTTCCCATTCTTCACGTTCACGGTATTTAAAATTAAAAGCCATCTCTCTCTCTCTCTCCTAGTTTAATCTGACCACACGTAGCTATTTGTCACAGAGAAGCGTGTACGCTCACGCACTGCGCAACGCGTAACCTGGAAATCGACTCCGCTCATGTGCATTGCTAATAGTAGCGTTGTAAATATTCGGATTATTTTGATATTCGGATTAACCATCTGATTATGTTTTCACATTAAGAAGGGTATATTATATTTATATGTAGTGTGGTATGGGATGGAATCGTAGAGGGTTTTTTTTTTTTTTTGGTAAAGTTAATATTAGTTATAATTCTTTAAAGTCTGAAAATACATGAAAATCTCTTTTCAACTTTTCAAAAACCATTAAAAGATGTGGTTTCTTACAAGCTACAATTTGTTGTATTGCAGCGCTGCCTTTTTATAGGTCCGGATTGCAATTAGCTCTCAGATTAATTACCATTTAATGTTTGAGCGCCTGTGCAAAAAAAAAGATTAAAGGAGTCGGCAGTCCTCCAAGAAAGCTTGCCTTTTGTTCAATCATCCCTACTAAGCTGCTGTTTATAATGCAAGTTAGACCAAGGTAAAACAACAAGATATTAAACCCTAACTCTGTCTCTTTGCCTAAGGGCAAAGTGGAATTCGCCACGTTCTTCTGTGTCTCTCTCTCCATATTTAGAGCTGCCTTTGGCAGCTAGCACTTTAGAGAGGATAGTAGTCATTAATAATTTGATTATCATGTATCTTTATTACTTCAACATCGTCAATACGTGTACGTGTGAAGTATGGCACCAGCGACAAAAATTTGAAATTTTGTTTTCGCTTGAACGTTGTAAAAAGTGTAAAAACATATAGAAAACATGATTTGGGAACGGAATTTTTTTTGTCTGTCCTGCCGATCTGTGGGTCTGTATGTCTGTCTGTAGCAACGATAACTTTAGAACGAATTGAGATATCGTCTTCACATTTGGTATACATTTAGCACCCGACAATCGAACAGTTCAGATTATTTTTGGATAAAATCGCTCCAGGCAGACAGGGGATGAATGGGGGGTGATTTGGTGAAAATTTACATTTTACTCGTTAAAACTCGGTTAATATAAAGTTTTAGGGTTTGTTTATTAGAAAACTTTCAATTTAAACAAACATTTGGTATTCTGTGCTAAAATTAAATTAGGGGTTGAATGTGTGGGGTGAAATATCGGTAATAGAAATTTCGTTTTTTTTTTTTTGGTGCTAAAATGACGTAAAAAGTCTCAACATAAAGAAAGCTTGATTCTGGAACCAATTTTTTTTGACTGTCGGCCTGTACGTCTGTCTTTTAGTAAGCACAATAACTACCGAACGAATTAAGTTATCATCTTCGAATTTGCTATCCAATTAGCACGTGGCAAAGGAACGCTTCGAATTGTTTTTGAGTAAGATCGCTTCAGGGGGTAGGTGGCAAATGGGTGATTTGATTTGGTCAAAATTGACATTTTTCCTCAAAACATGTGTAAGATAACGTTTCAGAAGTTTTGGGTACAGGAATACAAATTTTTTTTCTTAGGGGCCAAGTCATGGATCCTAAATTCATTTCATGAGAATGTCTTTCTGAGGAGAGTAGATTATCACAGCTATGTGGAAGTTATGATTCAATTTGCAGCACTATTTATTTATTTATTCAACGGATCAACCATTTACAATAATAATAAGAACATCTAAAACTACATTAGTCTTAAATAACCAATCTCAATATGAGAACATAACAAAAAAGCAAAACATAACCTGTACACCGTCTGTATGACAATTCAATCAATAACACCTCTCTAAATGCCTCTAATTGAACGGTCAGAATCATCAAACATATCCAAGAGCTCCGAATACTCATTTGCAGTTCTCGCCACTCTCGACATCGGACTGAAAAAGCCATACTTGGTTCGATGGAAGTGAACCACAAAAACCTCCCTTGCTCTCGTGCGGTCCGGAATCCTTAGAGAGACTAACTCAAGCAAAGAAGGGCTATCAATTTTATTCACTAATAATTTATGCAAAAAACAAACATCACTGACAATCCTTCTACCACTGAGTGACTGCAAGTGCAGCCGATTCCGCAAATAAGAAAAGTTAAGATCATTTCTCTGCAAGCCCATTCTGTAAGGACAAATTCTTAAGAATCTATTTTGTATGGCATCGATCTGATTGATATAAATATTGTAATTCGGACTCCAGACTACAGAAGAGCATTCCAACAAAGAGCGAACCAGACCACAATACAGCCTTCTCAAGCTATTGCATGAAAAATCCAGAGTTGATCTATGAATAAATCCTAACATTTTATATGCTTTAGATACTATGTATTCTGTGTGATCCTTAAAAGAGAATTCCCTATCCAATACAATGCCCAAGTCTTTAATCATTTCCTTCCTCTGTAAAGCACTAGAGCCCATGAAGTACACAGTCAATTAGAAACTCAGCTCTGGTGAATGTAATGCAGAAACACTTATCAACATTCAGAGTCAGAAGATTGTCACCACACCACCGAGCAAAACGATTTAAGTCTGGTTGTAAAAGTAAAGTGTCCTGTCTGGAACGAACAATCTTGAAAATTTTGATATCATCAGCAGACATCAAAATCTGACTATGCTCAAGTGAATTGATGACATCATTGATAAAAAAACAACAAAAAACCCTGAGGAACTCCTGAAGAAACAGTAATATTATCAGAAATGAAGTTTCTGATCTTTACACTCTGGGACCTACCCGTAAGGAAGCTGCGCACCCAAGACAACAAATTGGCATTAAAACCCAACAATGCAAGTTTTGACAATAATAAGGCGTGATTAACCTTATCAAACGCTTTAGAGAAATCTGTATACACCGAATCAACCTGTAACCTATGCTCCAAAGCTGAGACCAATACATTCTGGTAAAGAAGAAGGTTGGTTGTTGTAGATCTCCCTGTAAGAAAACCATGCTGCTGTTCGACGAAAACATGTCTGCATTCCCAAGTTATATGTCTAGAGACAAAAAAGTCAAGAAGTTTGGGTATCTTTGAGTGAATACAAACAGCTCTATAATTAGTAACCAAATGCTTTGGTCCCTGCTTATGAACGGGCATCAAATAAGAATGTTTCCAAACATGTGGAAACTCACCAGACAACAAAGACCTGTTAAAGAGAATCCTCAGTGGAATTGCCAAGGTGAAGGCACAGGATTTTAACAGATGGGAGGGGATTCCATCTGGACTGTAAGTAAGTTTATCTTTCAAACTACAGATACGATCAATAATATCAGCAGAAGTAAAACTAGGCACAGTCATATTTACCGACTTACGCAAAAAGGATTGGGACCGACACTCCCAGCTTGACCCTCATACACAGATGAGAAAAAACTAGCAAAAAGACCCACCGAATCATGCAAAGAATCACTCCTAACATCATCATAATACATAGCCTCAGGAAGATCACAAACGCTCCTCAGCTTGTTAATATAAGACCAGAAAGAATCCGGGTTGTTTTCAAAATTATTCTCAGTATAAGCAATAAAATTTCTGTAACAAGTATCACGAAGATTCCTACATTCCTATCGGAGACCAGAAAACCTAATATAATCATCTATTTTACCATATTTCTTATATTGACTGTGTACCCTCTTGTTCTCAGTTATCATGCCTCTAAGCTCGACACTAAACCAAGGACGGAAACATGATTTTTTACATCTCTTAACTGGAACAAACCGATCCACAGCATTAAACAGAACATCATAAAAGCATTTCACAGCATCATTTATCTCCAATGACAAGATATTCCCAGTCAAACTCGGAAAGAAAATAATTCATGGCACAATAATCGGCATTACAAAAGTCATAAAAATACTCTTCATAGCGTTCAGCTGGAGGAGTCTCAAGTGAAAAAGAAATGTCCAGGGGCACATGATGCACAGTAGCAGGAGGTGCCTTGGGGGAATATTAACAGTGGAATAAAACAGAAATTGTTGCTGAACAAAATTTAAACTAACATAAAACTTAGCAGCACAAATATTTAAGCATTAGTTAGGTCACGAACGAAGAAAAACATCCGGATCGTCAATGTGTGCATCTCACGGCTGTAGAGCTAGGCCAGCGCTTTCTAGATGAAAATCACCAGGTATCTTAAAGAGCCATATATTAGATTTAAATCTCGTGTTCTGCCCGCTATTAATTTTAAAATAATTACTGGTTCATCACAGTATATTGAACTGTCTATTAAAACACACGAAAGAAGTTTTTCTTAGAACATTTTTTATTTGAATTGAAGCGCTCATATGAGATGTGCGTGAAATACAGTAGTATATACACTTTCGAAATTAATTAATGGAAAATGTTGGACAACTACGACAAGCTTCTGAAATATACTAAATATAGTATAAATAGAAGTTGTAGGAACTCAGCACCTTCACCTATGTATAGTTTATTGATCGACCACTTTACAAAAGATACTGAGGGACTTTCTGTGAAGTCGCTTGCTTGTTTCAAAGCTCACAGAGGGCCTTTTTCCGAATTCATCTAGGCCTGACGTCAGTTTAACACGAGACTGTATCATATGGAGTCCCTCCCCCTAGCACCATCTAAGCAAGGTTGTTTGCACGTTTTGAAGCTTACTTTGGAGGCCTTTATTCTCTAGAGATCTTAGCTCCCCTGTAGATTTGTCTAGGCCTGTCAACCGCTAGTGCTCTACTCAAGGCGATATCCCACGGAGTCCTGCTTCCCCACAGCACACAGGCGAAGTCGTTTGCCCGATTCGAAGCTCACAGTAGATGCCTCAACCTCCAGCTCCACCTCACACCCTAGGAATCTTAGCTCTCCTCCGAGTTTGGATAGAAGCCGCACACGCCAGTGCTTGACTCAAGGCTATATCCCGCGAAATTCCACTCCAGTACCGCACACTGCCGGCACTTTTTCCACTATTTGAGCTAAATTTTCTATCACCAGTCCTATTTCAGTGGTATCAAGTATACTAATTCCAATAGAATGAGGCTCCTAAGTTGATGATGATTAATTTCATTATTCATTTTTGATTTTAAAACTTCTTTAAAATGTTGCTTTGATTTGGGGTTATAACTACAGATTATAGTGCGAATTTTTAAATTGACAGACCAATGTCAAAATACTGCTTGAAGTAACTAAGTGAAGATTGGAACCTGTGATGATCACTGATAAGTACACTTGGAGAACCCAAATCACCACAACACATTTTAAAAGACCTGACGATCGTTTCACTCACCAAGTTAGCGTCATCAGATGATGAAACATCCTAAATACTTAAAAAACTAACATCAACTTATATACCGGATCTCAGGTAAAGAGATCGAACCGAGATGACACACTAGTTGTAGGCAAATTCCAAAGTGTATTGTATTTTTATCGCCTGACCAGATCTTTGCGCTATCCCTACTGCTTTATCTAAAAGTGTCCCTCTGTAATAGTCTTGAGAAAGTTTAACGACAGCTAAATTAACAACGGTTCCTTTGGCGGCAATAACTGTATACTTGTGTTATCAGTAAAAACGTGCCGAAAACGTGGGAATTTTATTTAGCAAAGTAATCGATCAAGTGACTCGTAATTGGTGCTGGTGCACTGTTCATACATTCTTTGTTGCAACTATATTTCGCAATATATACGCTCTCAAACCCATTCAGCTGACCTGGTTTTCTAACATTTTTTATTAATTTCAGATTGTCTTTATCAACGTGATGATTATTATCCCAAATATGTCGGGCGACGGCAGACTTATCTACAGTACCGTAACGTAATTGGGATATGTGTTCTTTGAATCTGATTCCAATCGATCTTTTTGTTTGTCCGACGTATTTAAGATCACAATCTTTACAACTTATTTCATAAATTCCCGACATTTTGTACGCACAAAAAATGGCCAGTCTGAATTTTTTAGTAAATCGGTTAATTAATTTTCCTTTAAACAAAAGTAGATATACCAAAGAATTAAATTATATTAGGAACGTGACCGAATATAACGGATACACTGCTTGCTTAGTGGAAAAATTAATCAACAAACAGAAAACAAAGAAAATGTTGACGGAATCAACGACGTTCAGAAGAGAAAAATCGGAAAAAAACTTTGTTTGCTTACCATTTGAACCTAGAATCACGAGGGGTCTAGATAACATTTTAAAAAAAGTCGACTTACAGGTAGCATTTTCAACAACAAATACTTTAAAAAACTTGCTAGGTAATCCAAAAGACAAGGATAGCGCGAACAAAATGTCGGGAATTTATGAAATAAGTTGTAAAGATTGTGATCTTAAATACGTCGGACAAACAAAAAGATTGATTGGAATCAGATCCAAAGAACACATATCCCAATTACGTTACGGTACTGTAGATAAGTCTGCCGTCGCCCGACATATTTGGGATAATAATCATCACGTTGATAAAGACAATCTGAAATTAATAAAAAATGTTAGAAAACCAGGTCAGCTGAATGGGTTTGAGAGCGTATATATTGCGAAATATAGTTGCAACAAAGAATGTATGAACAGTGCACCAGCGCCAATTATGAGTCACTTGATCGATTACTTTGCTAAATAAAATTCCCACGTTTTCGGCACGTTTTTACCGATAACACAAGTATACAGTTATTGCTGCCAAAGGAACCGTTGTTAATTTAGCTGTCGTTGAACTTTCTCAAGACTATTACAGAGGGACACTTTTAGATAAAGCAGTAGGGATAGCGCAAAGACCTGGTCAGGCGATAAAAATACAATACACTTTGGAATTTGCCTACGACTAGTGTGTCATCTCGGTTCGATCTCTTTACCTGAGATCCGGTATATAAGTTGATGTTAGTTTTTTAAGTATTTAGAATGTTTCATCCTCTGATGATGCTAACTTGGTTAGTGAAACGATCGTCAGGTCTTTTAAAATGTGTTGTGGTGATTTGGGTTCTCCAAGTGTACTTATCATATGCTTGAAGTAAACAAAGCGTTCATCAGTTTTCCAGTTGCTGAATTGCATCAGGAAATAGATGAGTGCTTAGACTCAGCTGTTGGCACATGGTGAACACAACTACTAACACAACTTTGACATAATTATGTCTTAACAAATTGATTTTCAAGGCACTCTTACCCTGGAAACCAAAACTGTACAAACTTATGCATCCACCTGATAAATCATTTTATTTTTATTTTATTAAGGTGGTTTCTATTTAGGTCACTATCTTTTGTTTGATATATACTCGTATTGGCCTTTTATTTATGTTGATTTAATGTGATTAGTTATTAACTTATATACTAAAATTATTTAGGAACTATTAAAAATTTTGCGAGGCATATTTCAAATCAATAAAATTAGAGCATTAACCATATTCTTAGAGTTTCTGAATATAAATTGATTTCATTTATAATGCCATCAGTTATTAATTTACACTTAAAACATTATTTGAGGTTTATTAAACATTTTGTGAGGCATCTTTCAAATTTAACCAAATCATTTCATAATAAAAAGTTGAGCATTTCTTGTTTTTTTGGATTTCAAATAAATACTTTGAACTCTTAAGTAGCAAAATTATAATAACATTTTATTTACTTATTTTTTCAGAAGATGAAGACACAGAATCCAAAAAATTAGATCCTAAATTGCAGAAATTGCAAGTACCATTTGAAACAGAAGTAGCTGGTGGATCAGATACATTTGCTGTTAATAATTCTACTTCTACAAAGCCCAAACTTGGAAGTATGTTTGATAGCTTGAGCGATGATGAAGAACAATTAAAAGAACTCAACAATTTGATAAATATTAACAGTGGCTCAGAGCATATTGACTTAATAAATCAAGATTTACATCTTTCTGAAACAACAGAAGATGAAGAAGGAATAGGCCTTGGAAGTCCAAATACCAGTCCCATTAAAAATAACAGATTTCAAGTCACGAATTCAGTAAGGTATAATAATTTTCAAAAAGTAATTGGCACAGTAGAGGAAGCTGACAAGTCCATTAAAGAAAATCAGCTTTCCTTAGACAAAAAAGTGCCATCCTATATCATGGATAAAGAGAATAAAATAATCCTAACAAAAAGATCAACAATACCATTTTCAGATGAATTACTAGAAGCACCAGAAAAATCATATGATTCAGAGTCTCAACAAAAAATTGAGTCTAGTTATACCGAGTTTCAAAAAATAGCTACATTAGATTTTAGTATCAATATGACAAATGATTCCAAACGTCAACACAACTTCAATAGGAAAAATAATGGCAGTAACAGGGATTTTGGCTTGGTCGAAGTAACATCACAGTTTGGTATTGAAAAAGACAGAGAAATTATGCCTAATAAAAAGGGAACTGAAATTAATAGTTTTTCTGTCACCACAGACGTTACAAACAGTAAAAATGGAATGAAAAAAATTAATTCAAAAGATGGTCAGTGTAATGGACTTAAGAATGGAATAATATCAAGTTTTTCCAAATTAAACCACATAATTAATGTGAATAAAATAGAAAATACGTCTGTTCTCTCTAATTTCACAAGAAAAACAGAACAAAATCAGACTAATGAATTTTGCAGTGTTTCACAGTTAGAAGGTAGAAGTAAAGGTAACCTAACAACTGAAAATCCCAATTGTATTGAAAAAGATATTATATATACAGATAAGGAAAATCGATTGGAATTTAATTCTATAGAAGTTGGCGAAATAAAGACTTGTAATAAAAATGATGAACTATCTTTTGATGAAGATGCTGAAAAATGTATAAATGATAAAACAGAGATTATTAGAAGTGCTGCTAAACAGAAAAAGACTACACCAAAAAAACTAAATCAGCAGGCAGTCATAGAAAATCAAAATGAACCATATGGTCAGCAGAAAAAAAATGAAATAGGGATTCCAGACACAAAAGATATTACAATAGAAAAGAAAGAAACAGAAATGTGCAATGACAAGGGACTTCAAGAAAGACTTTTAAGAAGTAGAACAGTATTATACTCCAACGAAATATCAGTGAGGAATTCTTTGACTCCAAATTTAAGTCATACTACAACAGAAAATGAAGAAGCAGAGGATGAAAGTAGCCTTTACAGACGAGTTTTAAGAAATCCTCAAACATTATGCGCCGTAAAGAGAAAATTAAGTAACTCTTCAAGTCAAAATAAAAACCAGTGTACCAAAAATGAGAAAGAAACAAATACTAAACACAGAGAAAATGTTACAAGCAGCAAAAAAAGGTCTTATTTGCAAAAAACAAGTTTTAGGAAGTTAAGGAAACATTGTAGTAAAGAAGAAATTAAAGGTAATTTATTAAAACTGAAAGTTAATAACTTGTGCATTGTTGGATTGTGTGTCTGGACGACATGGAAGACAAAGATCGGTTTTGTTCTTGTTTGAACTCATTAGTCTACCATGTTTGGGCCAGTCATACATTTCGAATCCAGCTACTATGAGCAGCCGAGTCTTAAAAGACTTAGTCAGGTATACAAATACCATGTAGTTTCATTACTTTTCCACATGATAAATAAAACTTGTTAGAATGTAAATTTTTTATTTGTTTTTTTATAGATTCTTCATCTGAGGAAAGTGATTTTAGTGAGGAAGAATTTTGTTCACCTCCCAAAAGAATTCATAAAGCAATGAAATCATCAAACGGAAGCTTTCAAGTTGAAAAACAGGTAACAGAAACAGAAAGTAAGTTGTACATTTACAAACTTTTATGTAGCCATATAAATTACGATTTTTCTATTTCTAGATTTATCACCAGGTGAAAGTGCTTCGCGTGAAGAAGAAAATTCTCCAAGTCCAAATAACCATAATGCTTCATGCAAGGAAGAAATTTCCTTAAGTCCAAATAACCTCCAAGCTTCATGCAGAGAAGAAATTTTGCCTCGTGTAGATAGCAACAAAGCTTTATGTCAGACAAGTTCTTTTATTCCAAAAAGCAATAAAACTTTATGTGAAGAGAAAAGTTCTCCAAGCCCAAATAGACAAAAAGCTTCGTGTGAAGAAAAAAGTTCTCTACATCCAAATGATCACAAAGCTTCATGTGAAGAAAATAGTTCTCTACATCCAAATGATCACAAAGCTGTGTGTGAAGAAAATAGTTCTCTACATCCAAATGGCTATAAAGCTTTATGTGAAGAAGACAGTTCTTCTACTCCAAAGAGCAACAAAGCTTCATATGGAAAACTAATCTCTTCAAGTCCAAACAGCCATAAAGCTTCATGTCAAAAAGAAAATTCTCCAAGTACAAATACCCACAAAATGTCTGAATCAGTAGAGCAATGTCGTTATTCTGGAGAACAGGGAACTATAACAGAAGGTAATTTTTTACATTTCCTCTTCTTTTATATGATAATAATAAAAGTTTACATGTATTTCAAAGAAATGTTCTTCAAAAATATTAATAAAAAATTCACAAGACTCAAAATGAAACAGTGTCAATATGATACCCATGTTGAACACTGCGGATGAAACTTGAAACAAAAAGCAGAATCTCGCTAGTAAAACTTCAAAAATAACAAAGAGTTATTGCGCTAGATACATATTTCAAAAATGACATTGTCTTCACCAGGAAGTAGAATCTTCTATAAAAAATAATAACAGTTATATGCTAGATATGTTAGAGGTTAGGTTATATTGTGAGTGGGCCATTTCAGTCCCTCCACTGCGACCTTAAGGTATATTGTGGCTCACGCCTAGGTGTCTTATATTTCACCCATCAAGTTCAACCTCATGCAGAAGTCGACAATTTTTGAGGGTGAAAGTTGATCTAGACCTTCTGGTGCAAGTTGGTCTTACTGAAGAGCAGGTGCCTAGTTCTGTCAGCTGCCAGATAGATACATACATGTTCTGGAGTAAATCTTAGTGCCAAGGTTTTAAAATTCTAGATACGGCACAATAAAAAGAAATAAAATAAAAAATATCCCTGTTACAATATATCTTACGACTTGTCAGATATAAAATAAAAGGCATATGGTAGCAAAAACTAGAAAAAAATCTTGTTTAAAACCGATGTCCACATAAGGGGGAAAGGGGATGAATAAAAATTTTAAGCTTTGAGTTAAAAAATTAAAATACAGATCTCCGTTAAATAGTCCGTCAAAAAAATATGGTCCAAGAATTTTCCCTTCAGCTATACTACACCATACGTTTAAAGTCCATCGATTTTGCCGATCTAATTCTCTTATTCAATGGGGATTACCGTCCGACCAATAGTGCATATTATTTTCCCTCGGAGCCCATGCAACGGTGTTTCAGGCCGAGATGTACGCCATCCTGCACTGTGTGCGGGAGAACAAGAGGAGGGGCTACACCAACAAGCGGATCCTCATAGCCACAGACAGCCAGGCAGCCCTTAAGGCACTAAGTAGCCCACGGGTAAATTCCTGGCTGGTGAGTGAGTGCCGAGACGAGACGAGCGACCTGGCTGGGCAGAATGAGGTGACCCTCATCTGGGTGCCGGGTCACTCGGGGGTCAAAGGCAATGAAGAAGCTGACAGTCTCGCAAAGAGGGGGTCAGCAGAACCATTTATGGGACCAGAACCGGCTCTGGGCGTGTCAAAGAGCACTGCCAGGGGAGCCATTAAGTCCTGGGTCAGAAACCAACACAAGGTGTACTGGGCGGACTGTCCAGGGCTCAGACATGGGAAGTCAATAATTGACGGACCCAGTTCAAAGAGAGCTGTGGAGCTGCTAAACCTTAGCAGAGGACAGCTCAGAAACACAACAGGTTTCTTGACGGGACACATGGCCGTCAAGAAACACCTACATAAAATGGGGCGGTTCGAAGGGGACCTCGCATGCAGACTCTGCGGCGAGGGGGAGGAATCAGCCCAGCACATCTTGTGCGAGTGTATAGCTCTGGACCGGAAAAGACAACTGATCTACGGTCACTCTAGACCGGAGACAGAGCAATATAAAACTTCACCCTACCAATCGCTGTGCAGACTAGTTCAAGGCACAGTGATTTTGGAATGGGTGGAGTAAGACTAGGGGTATGCACAATCAACCAAGGGTTGCGGTGCTATCGGGGCGGCAAGGCCGCGGACGAGCCCTGAGGGAACAAAAAAAAAAAAAAAAAATAGTGCATATTATGGAGATTTACTTTCTCACAATTTAAAAATGTTGCTTCACCTGTCCATAGCATTTATGATAGAAATCGTGGTGTTTCTTCTAGCATGCTCAGCATCCAATGGCAGTAATTCAGTCTGTGGTCACAATCAGCTTCATTTAGCGCCTGATGCAATACTATGATATGGGTGCATATTATCGTCTTTTAAAATATTGTATACACATCCTACGGTCACACCCAAGTTTCTAGAAATTTGTCGTACACTAATATGTGGATTAGCAGTAACAAGAGCAATCACATTACTAATGTTTTCTTCATTTCTAATCCTATGAGCTCTGACTTGTCTCCTGGTGCGTCTTACCGATCCAGTTTCCCGCATATATCTTGCAATGCGACTAAACACCTCTCTTGAGTAATGTCTTCTTTGGGGGCACCTTAAAGCATATTCTCGTGATGCGACAACAGGATTCCAAAAATATTGAAAATAAATTTCAAGCATATCAAATGCTTCCTCGTTTGAATAAGACATCCTGAAAACGTAAAACACCAACTATTGATAAAAAACACACAGAAACACTACAAATAATTAATAAGATCAGTAATAAATTGAAATTAGATTTTGACGTTTATAAAACAAATTGTTTCAATTTCCTTACCTTCGTTGACAACACATGGACTACATTGATTGAAGTACAAAACTGCATATGAATTTCACATACGCATTAACAAGGGTTTAAATGATTTTAGACAATGGTTGTATTTATTACTATATTATGATAAAGATATTATGCATGGAATGAATTTTCAAAATAAATACTGCGCATTTTCTCTAAACGCCTAATGAAAAGTGTTTCATTTTCATAATATAAATTAATTTTATATGACTTCTCCATTACTTCTGTATCGTAATTTTATAATAAAGTAATACATTTATTTCATTTTAAAGTGATTACAAAGATGCTATTGGTAAGTACGTTAATTTGTATAATGATTGTAATGAAATTTGAGTTCATTCCGTGTCCGTGTCCACTTGGTAGACATGGTATTCTAATTTAAAGTAGATACCTTCTAGGATATAATCAAATAATATTTATTGTATTTTGTTTTAGTGCGTAGGGTGTACAGATGTAAAACATTCAAAATTCTGATGCCGGTACACAGCACATTATGTTCTGAGCATAGATGAACCTGCTCTGTGGTTCTGTGTGCCGGTATGCGCGAATCGCAGTTACGCGATTTACTCCTATCACAATCACTGACGAGGTAACTGTCACGTTCGACAGTGTCAAAATTTGCTATTCACGCAAGGGAGTGTTCTGTGTTCACACATTAACCATACACAGTTTATTTTCAAATTGCCTCTACTCGTCAGAGATTAGTTAAATGTATACATAAAAACGGACAGCAGTTTGAACATTTGTAAATAATAAAATGTTAGTTAAATTTTAGGGTTTTTACATTCGTATAGTTTCGGTTTCATAATATAATCACTTAATTTACGAATACAACCTTAAAATCGATTCTTGGCTCTTGTATCTTAGTTTTCTGATAAGGTAATAAATTTATTTCATATTAAAGTGATTAATTGTTATCGGTAACTATGTTAACGATGCCTGAAAACACAAATATTCTATAGAGATTTTGCTATATTCATATCCAATTTTGAGAAATGGCATAATAAGCACCAAAATACATAAAATTCGAGTTTTCTCTGAAACGGAAAAACATATTCGTTTTGGGGTTTCACTGAGTTTCTTTCTAACTTCATACATTTTTTGATAGTTATATTATAATACTATGCGGCTATTTGAACATTTTCATAAAATTTAATAAAACTAGACTCCCCTACTCTAACGCCCTCTGTATTTTGTGCATCTGTGACTGTGGATTTAAAATACTAAGTGGAATTTCCTATGAAATCTCTTTCCAGCAAGCCAAAATTCATGAAATTATGTCTACTGGTTATCAAGTTATAGGCATTTGTTTATTTTAAAAAATCCTCGCCCCTCACCTCCGCCACTGGTCCATAAGGATTTTTTTTTAACAGAAGCTGTAGATAAGTGAACATTGATTACAAATTACCTAAAACCAGCTTATGTTTTGCGTCAAGATTTTCGAGAAATTAAAGATTTTAGGTAAGCCATGGATGGCATTTTCGCCACCTAGCGGCACATTTAGAAAGCTGAAAATAATTTCCAACATTTTCTCATGGCCACTTTACTTATGCTAATTTTTTTCCGAAAGCTGCAGCTGTGACGGTTTTCGATATATAGCCGGTCCGTGCCCTTATTTGAACACCCTATATATATATATATATATATATATATATATATATATATATATATATATATATATATATACAGGGTGTTACTTAATGATAGGGCGTAATTTCAAGGGCGCGTTCCTGAACAAAATTCAAGTAGAAAAGTTCATATAAACATGTGTCCTGAAGAGTCTGGTTTTCAAGATACAGGGTGTCAAAGTTTAAAAAAAATATTGGTTTTTTATTAATATCTTAATGATTCTTTTGCCCATTTTGTTGAAATCTGGCAGGGTTATTCACTGTAATAAGGCGCTAAGTTGGCACTAACTAAAAGATAATTATAAATTCCAGTGGCGTCTCGAGAGGCAGTCTCACGAATAATATTGACTAAAAAAAATGTACGCTACTGAATTTTTTTAATTTTAATTTTTTTCAGATTAAGCACCTAAAAATAAACCTTTTTTGCCTCTTAATATTTTTTCGTATATTACTTCCTTTTCGAGGAAAAAAATGAAAACGACTTCATTGCATGTCGAATAATTGTTAAAATGAAATCAAGTTAATTGTGAGCGTTGCTAGGAAACGTTGTTTTGACATTATGAGCATAATGTTTTTGACTTTCTGTGACAGTTTGTTATTATTTTCCCTCTGGTCAAAAGCTTAATTGTGCTATTAAAAAATGGTAAATAACTATTCTAATTTGGAGATGACACAAATGCATTTCCTTTATGGTCTTGCCAATGGTAATTCGGCGGAGGCCCGGCGGCTCTATCAAGAAAGGTATCCTGATCGTGTCCTTCCAGGTAGACAAATATTCATAAACATTCATCGTCGTCTGACTGAATCTGGCAGTTTTAAACATAATACCTCTGACGGAAGACCTCGTACAATTCGAACTCCAGCAGTTGAGGAGGCTGTCCTACATGCGGTCGAAGAGAATCCTGCAACTAGTACCCGAAAAATAGGTAGGGAATTAAATATTTGCTATAAAACGGTATGGGAAATTTTAAGAGAATCCCTGTTGTATCCTTATCACGCACAAAGAGTTCAGGCACTTCTGCCAAGAGATTTTGAACCGCGTACGCAATTTTGTAGATGGTATCATCAAAGACTTTCAGAAAATCCTCACTTTGATTCCATCATTATGTTTACGGACGAAGCCCATTTTTCCAGAAATGCAATAATTAATTTTCGAAATAATCATAACTGGGCCCAAGAAAATCCTCATGCTATTACAGAGACACAGTTTCAGGAACAATTTTCTGTCAACGTTTGGATCGGTATCCTAGATGACTATTTGATTGGACCATTTTTTTTACCACAACGTCTTAACGGACAATCTTACAGTCATTTTCTACAAACTGATTTGCCACTGCTTCTTGAAGATGTCCCTATATATTTACGTCAACAACATTGGTTCATGCATGATGGTGCTCCTGCCCACTTTAGCATATTGGCTCGTGAGTATTTGAATGGAGCTTACCAAAATCGGTGGATAGGTCGTGGAGGACCACAATTCTGGCCACCTAGATCGCCTGATTTAAACAGCCTAGATTTTTATTTGTGGGGGCACCTAAAAGCATCAGTTTATGTTACACCAATCGAGACAGAAGAACAACTAAGGAATAGAATTGTTGACGGATGTGAAACCATACGTAACACTAATGGAATTTTCGAAAGAGTTCGTCGCTCGATGAGAAGGAGAGCACAAGCCTGCATAGAAGCGGGAGGTAGTCATTTCCAACATTTTTTGTAAATAGTTATTACTTTTCGTTTGTTAGATTTTAAAAAATGGCTTAGAAATAAATATTCTGAACGATCACAATTAACTTGATTTTATTTTAACAATTTTTCGACATGCAATGAAGTCGTTTTTATTTTTTTCCTCGAAAAGGAAGTAATATACGAAAAGATAATAAGAGGCAAAAAAGTTGTATTTCTAGGTGCTTAATCTGAAAGAAATTAAAATTTAAAAAAAACTCAGTAGCGTACATTTTTTTTGTCAATATTATTCGTGAGACTGCCCCTCGAGACGCCACTGGAACTTATAATTATCTTTTAGTTAGTGACAACTTAGCGTCTTATTATAGTGACTAACCCTACCAGATTTCAACAAAATGGGAAAAATGATCATCAAGATATTAAGAAAAAACCAATTTTTTTTTTAAACTTTGACACCCTGTATCTGGAAAACCAGACTCTTCAAGACACATGTTTATATGAACTTTTCTACTTGAAATTGGTTCAGGAATGCGCCCTTGAAATTACGCCCTATCATTAAGTAACACCCTGTATATATATATATATAATATATATATATACATATATATATATATATATATATATATATATATATATATATATATATATATATATATATATATATATATATATATATATAACTTATTGACTGACCTTGAGTTTGGGTTCTATAGGCCCTAATTCGCGCTGATTTGAAGGAATTTATGAAAAGGTCTTCCATCGATACCTCTCTATTAGTGAATTTTCTTAATGAAAATTCACTAAAATATCAGTATGAACTTCCCTGTAGGTGCTTGTATCTGCTTTTTTGGGTGGTAAAGATCCTTTGTGCAACTACTGTATTGACTCTTGTTTTGTTAGGGGATCCCAGTGGAACACATGTTGCATCGTGCTTTACAATTTTGAACAAATGGTCTTGGTCACTAGCTATAGCTGCCAAATTGTCTTCACAAATTCCTTCCCTTCCACAACTTTTATTTTGGGGTCTGAATCTTTGAATCCAAAGTGCTGACAGTTTATTCGTCACCAAATTTTCATGCAAAATTGTCAACATGGGTGCTGTGCAGGTTCTTATTTTATGGGCGATAATTAAAAGACGTTGATTCTGTAACACCATTTCTTCATTTTTTTTATGTTGTCCTCAGTCCTTGCCTACACAGGTTGTCCACTTTTGTAGCCATCTCGAATGGATTATTTGTCCCATTTGAACTGCTTTGACCATAATTTTATTTGAAGATATGATGAACAATTTTCACCATATACAGGATATACATTTGTGTATAATTTTTGGTGGTTGCCTTTTTTTTTGTTATAAATTTTATCTCACTTTTTAAAAGACACATTTTCGCATATTTGCAGCTTCTTAGAAACCACAACAATTAATTAATGTACACAGAACTTTACAGATACTCTTTCAAGTTATCGTAACTTGACAGTAAACAATTGTCTAAGATGGCACATTTGTCTCATGGCTAGATAGATTTTATTCAATTCCATTTCAATCTTCTCTCGTACATACATGCATGTAGTTGAAGAAGACAAAGAAACTGTGCTAAACAAAACAATACTGGCTGCACACGATTAAGATCATGTTTGCATACTACATATCAAATAAAGAGTTAATCACAGCCAATAGAAGTGAAACTGCTTGGTAGTTCTTTTTTTTTTTATATTTATTAAAGCAAAAAGCTACCATGGAGCCACAACGGTATTACAATATATACAAGGTGAGAAAGATAAATGCTAATTTAAAGTGATTTCTATTAGTAACTCCTAAAGGTATCTTATTCTACAGTATACATGGGTATCTTTAAGTTCAGATTAGTAGTGATTACAAGTAGGGGTGTGCGAACCCATGTTTTGTTCGAACCGAACTATGAACGAACCCAAGCAAATATGTTGCCTCGAACTTCGAACCTCTGAAATAGTATGTCTAAGGTTCACAGTCGAACTTCTTAGAAATTCAAAATCGAACATCGAACTACCCAAAATTCTTCAGTGTTCATATAACATTTCCTTAAATACCAAATTTAGGAATATTGTAACATACAATATTTAATATGTAAAAGATTCCCATTCTTTTTACAAAAAGGAAGGGTTCGACAAATTTGCAGGTTGATTGGGTGAAAATGCCTTCCGGTGCTGATCATTGTAGAGATGGGTCAACGTTAAATCAAAAATACAAAAACAAAAAATATTTAAAACTTTTAGATTTCTAGATCTATAGGTAAGCTCAATTATAAATATGTTGTTGTTGTTTGACTTTGGCTAGGCAGTTTTAGCAAACAAATTGAGAGGTTTCAAAGTGAGCATGACATGTATAAAGTAATCACTTAAAATTTGAACTTAATATTATTAATAATTATTATTCTTATGAAAATTCAGTACCATAACACACTTGCTGCGTCCCGAACTTGTCTCCTGATTGTGAATATGTAACTGTTTTGGCTCATTGTGAAATAAAGCATGTTGAAACCAGTGTTTTCCAAAGGCAATCTGCAATTATCCTCATAAATTCTGAAAATTTACGTTACCGATCGCCTTCGAACGCCGCCATCATAATGTTGTTACTGAAAAAGGTGTTGGGAGGCTAGGATATATAACAAAAATAATTCTGTGATTGCTAAATGGCTCCGTCGTGTCTCAATGTGTCCCACCAATTGTCAAAAATATGCATGAGTGGAATCTCCTAAAATTACACTATCGACTCATTGTGACCAATAACAGGTTTAAAGCGCCACTACCGAGTTAACGGGGCCGCAACTTCCCTACCATTGGCATCATTCAATGCCTGTAAAGTTAAATTTCGAAGTATTCTTGAGCAACGAACTTCGAACTATTTTGGAGAATTACATGTTTCGAACTTCGAACTACTTCAAAATCGCTAGTGCGAACACTTTTTCGAACCGAAGGTTCGGTTCGAGTTCGGGTTCGGTTGGAAATTTCGAAGCTTCGCACACCTCTAATTACAAGGCAAATAACAAACAACAATGCACCATAGAAACAGCATCACAGTCTTTTATTCATATAGTATTTTTTCACTGCATCACAGGAGGCCTTTATATGCTTTATGGTTTTTGTTTTGGATGGAAGTTAATTAAACCAGATTGCTGCTTGATGAGTTATCTTTCTTTTACCCATGTTTGTGGCTGCTGGCAAAAGTTGTATATGCTGATTCGTCCTGGTTTTATAATCATGTATGTTACAATTATATTGGAGGTTGGAGACAATATTATCGATTATATTATTTTTTATTTTATATATTATTTTAACACTATCTTGTTGTATAAGGTTACATGAGTTCGCATTATAAATATTATTTTGCACAATTGGGGTGTTCGTATTATATGGTATGTTCAAATTACAGGCAGTTTGGACTATCGAAACATTACTGTAATTCAAATTACACATTTTTTACTTCAAATATTGAATTCAGCTTATTCAAATTATTTTTAGTTTTAGATTCTTCATCATATAAAAGTGGTTCAGATGGAGATGATTGCTGTTCAGGATTAAGAATGCCTAAAGTAACAAAATCGCCAAGAAAAAGGGTTGATTTTAAAAAACAGAAAAGTACACTGGAAGGTAAATTTACATTCAAAAAAATTTAAATACAATTTTAAGTTGTTTTCTTTTCTTTTAGATTCATCATTAGATAGAATTACTCCTGAAAAAGAAGAATGTTATTTAGGTGAACGTGTTTCGAGTGAGACAGTTCACCAACCACTTAAATCTTCTGTGTCAATTGGTTGGTCTGGAAGGCAGGGAAATACAGTAGGATGTAAGTTTGTGTATATAAAACAACTTGAGTTAAGCTTCAAAATTATGTCCACATGGCCTTTGCCCACATAAAAGTAACTTCTTGTCTGTTAGCTTTTATTGTGCATACCAATTTCATGATTTCACATATAGAGTCATTATTACAATACAGTAAAGCTCCGATAATCTGAACCTCCACTAATCCGGATGTCCTTGTAATCTGGCTTTAGCCCCTACTTTGTTTCTTCTCCACATCAATGACCTCCTCTCTAGCACATCCAATCCAGTTCACAGTTACGTGGACGACAGCACCCTGCACTCAAATATACAATATTCTAAGCCTGTCTCTTTAGCCCAATTAGATGAGGATCGCAGACTCATGGATGGTTCTGTCTCCGTGGATCTCCAAAAAATATTATACTGGGGAAGTAGAAATCTTGTACAATTCAACCCCACCAAATATCAATCTTGCTTTCTTTCTCATAAGAGATACACCAGCCCTAGACCCATCACAATAAACAACCAAGTTATTGAAAGTAATGAGTCCTTTTCACTTGTTGGCATTTCTGTGGGTCGAAATCTCAATTGGCACCTACATGTCACATCAATTGCAGAAGCGTCTGCTAAGAAATTAGGTTTCCTCTTCCGGGCTCGCAAATACTTTTCACCGGCTAATCTCTATACCTTATATACTTCACAAATACGACCAAACCTTGAATACTGCTCCCAGATCTGGGGTGCCGCTGCCGCTTCTACACTCGCTATCCTGGACTCCATCCAGAAGAGAGCTATACGTCTCATCGGTGACCCTACCCTCACACAAAGGCTGCCATCCCTTGCCCACCGACGTGCCGTTGGTGACCTCTCTCTCTTTTATAGATATCTGCACGGGCACTGCTCAGAGGAGCTTTCTTCCATAGTTCCTCCACCTGCTGCCCCCAACAGATCTACCAGGGAAACAGAGCGAATGCACCATTTTACTGTCCAGGTCACCAGACGTAGAACATCTTATTATGCCCGCTCTTTTGTCCCGAGGACTTCCAAGTTGTGGAATTCCTTGCCGACACATGTTTTTCCTTCTCCCCGAACCTTCAAGTCGAGAATTAACAAGTTGCCTCTTTCCTCCTTGTCGACACCCATGGTAGGATAGTATTTAGGCTGTAAGCCCTCGTGGTGTGTTGTTCAAATAAAAGCAAAAAAATGTAAATTTTATATTATGTACCTTGTAATCCGGACCGATTGTGAGTCCCCTAATTCGGATCGCATGTACGGGGAATCCCCAACTAAGTGTGGAACATAAAAAGGGATATGATATCCCTGAGGCAATTTGAATCAACATGGCACCACAAAGGCCACACAAAACGTTAACTCCTGCCAAAAAACTGGATATAATACCAAAATTGAATAGTGGTGTCAGTGGTAAAGCATTAGCAGATAAATATGATGTCGGTACATCCACAATTTCAGATATTAAAAATGAGGAAAAAATAGTGAATATGTAGTACTATTCTTTTTCTATTAAACAATAATTGATTAATGGTGCACCTTTGTATTTGCAGTTAAATCGCAAGTTGTCTCAATACCAATGCGTAGGAAAATTCTATGAAAACCAAAATTATGTACTAATAAATATACTAATACTAATACTAATTGTACAAATGGTTTCAGTTACAGCAAGAAAGACATGCGACTGTCACAAGTAATATTTTAAGTGAAAAGCTATTTAACCTTGCTCTAAATATTATAATGACAACAAATTTATTGCAAGCAGAGAGTGGGTAAACAGGTTAAAAAATAAACGTGGTATTCCTCAAGTGAAAGTGGTTGGGGAAAAACTATCTAGTGATTCATCTGCTGTGCAATATTATATACGAAAATTCATGAGCTAAACTTACTGCCAAGCAATATACAATGCAGATGAATCTCCATTATTCTGGAAACTGCTACATGATTAGACTTTGGTGCATGCCAGAGAAAGAACTGCTCCTACTGGAGATGGTATACATGAATTTAAACTGATGGCCACTGGAAAAGCAAGAAATCCCAGGACCTTTAAGAATTGGGCTAGCTTCGCAGTTAACTATTATTCAAGAAAAAACGCCTGGATGACTTCTACCCTATTAGCAAAATGGATTCACGAGTCGTTTGTTATACAAGTGAGGAAATTTCAAGTGGACAATAACCTCAATGGAAAAGCAATTTTATTAGTTGACAATGTTCCTAGCAATGCATTGGAGACACAACTAACAAGCTATGATGGTTAAATTATAACCATGTCTCTGCCACCCAACTGCACTCCACTTATTCAGCCTATGGACTAAAATGTATTATTGAAAGAGCCGTTTGGTCAACGTTCTATCTTTGGAAGAAAATGACATCTCAAGTGCTCTGAAGAACAACTTTGAAGGATGCTGTGTTTTTCCTTGCCAATTCCTGGGACAAACTGTCTCCTGATACAATAGAAAAATGTTGGAAAAATATACTTCGCTATTGGGGTGATAATAATCCCACTGATATCGCAATAAATTCAGAAACTGAAGATCGACAAGACTTTGCTAAAAGTGGAAATATGTTGCAGCAAATTAGCGCTGATAATCACCAATCTACAAAATCTGAAAGTAGTGAATGGATCGTAGGAGAAGATAACCATTTATCACTGGATAGTGCCGATA
Organism: Tillus elongatus; assembly: GCA_964006375.1. Lineage (NCBI taxonomy): Eukaryota > Metazoa > Arthropoda > Insecta > Coleoptera > Cleridae > Tillus > Tillus elongatus. The sequence continues at coordinate 170,818,269 of OZ023263.1, read as the reverse complement.
GTTCCTCTGACGAAGAAGTTTCCAGAGATGAGCTGAAAGTTAAACTTGAAGAGGCTGCTGGGGGTTTTAGTACCTACATACAGTGGGCGGAGAAAACAAAATCAAACTAAACAGTTGACCATTCTCAGAATGCTACGGCAGCGTGCAATGGAGTCTTAGACAAAGCTGCATCCACCAAATAAATGAATCAGAATTTTTCCATAAATTTTGAGTTTACATTCAACTTGTAATAATATATTAGTAGCCATTATCTTAGTAGGTTTAGTGTTGTTTAGTTTTCCTTGAAAATATGTGTGTTATTAGTTATAATAATGACATGGTTGACTGGAATTTACTGTCCCATTAACTGGAGCGAATGGGTATTAGAGGCAATATATGGATGGTTGGTCTCATTTATGAGGCAGAGACATATGGTTGTGGATGTTGACGGAAGTTGGTCAGAGGAGCATGAAGTGGATGTGGGAACTCCTCAGGGCAGTGTCCTGGGTCCTCTTCTGTTTATAATGTATGTGAACGATATGCCACATCACATTTTGACTGGAAAAGTTTTTATGTTTGCTGATGACACAACAATTATAATATCAGACAGTGATATGAATCAGATAAAAGGTAATATCTCGACTGCCCTTAATTCTTTCATCAAATGGTGTCGTTCCAATAGCCTTGTGGTGAATCTGGATAAAACTGGTTTTCTGGAATTCACTGGCCCTCACAGAGTGGCAACTGTCCACTGCCAGTTGACTGGGGAGGTTGCGCATATTCCGACTTGTAAAACAGTTAGATTCCTGGGTACAGTCTTGGATTCGGCACTGTGTTGGTCAGAACAAATATTGAATGTGTGCAGTAGGCTGAATTCTGCATATTATTGCCTTTTCAACTTGAGAAGTACGCTAACTAGAGAATCTATTTTAAACATATATTATGCATATATACATAGCATACTAAGTTATAATGTTATGGTATGGGGTCAATTCGCTAACATAAATCGAGTTTTTATATCTCAGAAGAGGATTATCAGGTTAATTTTTAACTTAAAGCCAATGGAGAGTTGCAGAGAGACCTTTAAGGCAAATTGGATACTCACAGTGTATGGCATTTATTTGTTTAAACTGTTAAAATACATACATGCTAATGTTGGTAAATACATAAAAAATAGTGACATTCATTATTATAAGACAAGGTAGAGCAATGAATTGCATTTGTCAGAATTTTCATTTGTGTATGTAAAAAAGTTGCCATTGTTCACTGGAAAGTTAATTTACAACAGCTTGCCTGAGGATGTGATAGCAGAGAGGGACAGTAAACAATTTAATAAACGATTAAGAGATATATTGGTCGATAAGTGTTTATACAGCATTGGGGAATTTACTTAGCTTGCTGGTGTGTTAGCATGTGTATGTGTGCTGGCGTGTCTCTGCATGCATGTGTGTGGAGGTAGGTGTGTATGCTTCGATGAAAGAGTGTAGCATGCTTGCCTCTGCACTGCTGTATTGGAGTTGTGATGTAGACTTTGGGTGCTCCATGGGCTGTCATATGCTCATCCATGTATTTTGTAGTTTTGTGTGGTTTGTTTTGGTTTTTATATGTATGTGGTATTATATTTACATTCACAATTTACATACATAATTCACTTTTTGGTCAGGAGATAAAGTATATTAGAGATCTTAGCGTTGAGAAAGTATGTGAGTTAACAGCAGTTTATACAAAAAAGTTGAGGCTCATTTCAATTGTGCTGTACAGACCACCTGGTGGCTTGTATGGGCAATTTTTGGATATTCTTAATCAGGCACTTCAGTATTGTAACAGTAAGTATAATAATTGCAAAATTGCCCTTGGAGGAGATTTTAATACACAGCTGTTGATAGACAATGATAATAGGAACGACTTAATACAGTTGTTTCAGTCTTTCGGCCTTCAGCAGGCTGTGTTCTCTCGTACTAGACAGTTTAATGGGTGCAGCAGCTGCATCGATAACATTTTTGTTGATTTTAATTTTGAGTGCCGGAGTTCACCCGGTAATTGCCTCTGATCATGAGGCACAGTTTTTAGAATACAGAATTGATGCTGCACAGCTCCAGGATGTAAAGTGGAGGAGGTCATATGGCCAGCATGGTTTCAATGATTTTGAACAGTCATTGGCTTCAGAGGATTGGCAGGGGGTATTTACCACTGATTCTGCAGAGGATGCTTATAGCTCATTTTTTGACATCTTTCGGTATCATTTTGAGAACAGTTTCCCGTTGATGCGTCGTAGGTGGGTAGTGAAACAATCGAGTATTGAGGATAGTAACGCATCCGAGCAAATGGAGTTAAAAGAGCAAGTATTGTTCTTACATGATGTTTATAAGATGCATCCTACACCATTGAATAAACAGCTTTATGGAGAAATAAGGACCAAATATAATTTGCTTTTGAGGCAGTCCAGAGCTAAGGCGGCAACTGAAGCTATCCAAAAGTCTGACAATAAATCAAAAACAATTTGGCAAATTATAAATCGTGAAACAGGTAGAAGTAAAATCTTGAATTCTGAAACTAATATATCAGCAAATACATTCAATGAATTTTTTACATCCCATGCAGAGAAATTGGTGAATAATGCAGTGGGAAATAAATTAAATTCCCCAGAATCTTATTTCTCTGGGATTCAAAGTCCAGCAAACTCTTTTTTCATGAAACCAGTTGTTGAGGAGGATGTCAGGAATGCTATCAATAAACTTAAAAATACAAAATTAAAGGATATATTTGGTATGGACTCGTATGTCATTAATAGGTCTGGGGATTTTATTACTCTGTTGCTGACACATATCTTTAATCTCTGCATCACGCAGGGTTGTTTCCCTGTGTTGATGAAGTGTGCGAAGGTACTTGCGTTTTTCAAGAAGGGGGACTGCAATGATCCTGGCAATTTTAGGCAGGTTTCAGTTTTGCCGATACTCTAAAAAAATCTTCGAATTCCTTATTTTCCAACAACTTTATAGTTACTGTGAAGATAACCATCTATTCTATGAACATCAGTATGGTTTCCGCAAGAGATGCAGCACCATGGATGCGATATCGTATCTTCTAGAGATCGTAAATTGTGCTTTTTAACAGAGAAAACAGTGCTGTGCAGTTTTTGCGGACTTAACAAAGGCATTTGATTGTGTCTCGCACGAAATATGTCTGACAAAGTTGAGTCATTATGGTATTAGGGGAGCCTGTCTGGAGTTGCTGCGGTCATACCTTAATAATAGAACACAGAGAGTTTTTCATGGTGGGAAATACAGTGAAGTGGGATACATTCGTAGAGGGGTGCCTCAGGGTTCTGTACTAGGGCCACTTCTCGTTCTCATATATATAAATGATCTTCCTCCTAACATTCCTGATGACATTCAACACAGCAGGATAGCAACAGCCCTCTTTGCAGATGACACAACTTTTATTATCACTGGTAATGCTGGTAGTGATGTCAATAAGACTGTGGACAGTGTTCTTCGTGAGGCGAGAGCTTGGTTTAATGATAATGAACTGTTCCTCAATGAGGATAAGACAGCTTTAATCAGTTTTCATGCCAGGGTCACTTCTAATGAGTCGAACACTGCTAGGAATTTTCTCGGTCTCAACATCGTCCCTGCTCTTGTATGGAGGAGCCAAATAGACTCGTTGACTGGTAGGCTAGCCTCATCAGTGTATGCAGTGTGTAAGATTTCTGCAATGGCTGAACCTGAGGCAGCTTTGATCACCTATTATGGGTTGTTTTACTCACGTCTGAATTACTGTTTGCTTGCATGGGGAAATGCAGCGAGTGTGCACTTGGATAGACTCTTTGTGTTGCAGAAAGCAGCTGTCAGAGGTATTGTCGGGGCAGATTACTGTGCTCACTGTAAACCCATCTTTCAGGAACTTAACATAATGTCACTATACTCATTGGTGGTTTACAGACAATTGGTGAGAGAGAACAGGAGTAGTTTTGACACACATGCTGAAGTGCATAGTGATAACACCAGACATAAAGATAATTTAATCCAACCGAGGCATCGGATAAATAAAACTAAAACGGTTAGGGTCGACCTATTCAATGCACTCCCAAGGTGGTTGAGAAATGAATCTATTAATAAATTCCGAACAATTATTAGAGATTTTTTAATACAGGCTTGTCTATACAGAACAGATGAATATTTTGATGTAGTGCCGCAGTTGAGATTCTCGATGGCCAGGTGATCCACTGTTTTAGTGATAAGCAGATATCGTGTGTTTTAGATGTGTATGTATTTTTGTTAATTTTTAGTTTCACATTTACATGTACTTTATGTATGATTTTTTATCTTGACTGGCCAATTTCATTTTTTGTGTGATCTTGTGGCTAAAAAATTTATTCTATTCTATTCTATTTTATTCTATGTATTGTCTGGAACTTTTGTAAATGACTTACCATATGTATGGATTACTGTACCTCAAATGGTGAATAAAGATAATAATAATAATAATAATAATAATAATAATAATAATAATAATAATAATAATAATAATAATAATAATAATAATAATAATAATAATAATAATAATAATAATAATAATAATAAATATTTCAACATTTATTATGCCTTTGCTCTAGTAATCAGGATTTTTCACTACTCCGGATTGAGCCAGTTACAATTGATCCAGATTAGCGGAGCTTTACTGTACTTCCAAGAGACATTTTTAATACTTTGCAAAACAAATCTGGAGTATCTTAAAATAATTATTTTCTGGAGCTGATGCTCTTTAATGTATTTTAAACCATCTGGCCTATGCTCCTATTGTGTAAATAGATGCTACTTTGTTAATAGTTGAGATAGAAAAAGCAACAATCTTGAATGATAACTGACAGCCGACGGTCCTACATATTTTGGGGTGTTATGTAGACCTAAGTGGCTCAAGATAACATGTATGTTTTTAGATGCCATATTGTTTTGAACTCGTTCATAGTTCAGTACTATGGTATTTTTTTTATTAACTACTAATATTGAAAAAACATTTTAGATGCAACTTTAAATGGAAGTGCCCCTACTGATGAAGAGATATGTTCAAGTCTAAAAATTTTCAATACAACTAAGTTATTGGACAAACGTCTTCGACCTAACAAACAAAAAACCTTAATAGAAAGTTCATCAATAAGCGATACTTATCATAAAATCTTATCAAGAATCAAAAAAACAAACTCACAGCAAAATAATTTTAATCCCTATTTAGAAAATAAATTTGATGAAATTAATAAAGATCTCCAGAAAAAGAGGCGGATAGCACATCAAAACAGAAAGTGTTTAAATATTTCTAAAAGTGCACCAAATACTACAAAATCTGTTGAAAATATGTCAGAACATCCGGCAAGTAGAGGATGCTCTTTAAATAGCGATGAAAATTCCCAGTGGCAGCCTAGAAATAATACGAAATTAGACTCTTTCAGTTTAAGTGAAACAAAATCAAACCCTGATTGTGATGTCTTAGGTTCAATACTTCTTGCTCAAAGTAAAATGAACTACAGTTACAAAACTTCAAGTTCAGCAGTGAATAAGGCTTGTACATCAAATGTGTATAATGAAGAAAGTTCTGTTTTAGATAGTCATTTGCCACATTTAGATTCTGCAGGAACTTCAAATCATTGTAACTTTTTTAACTCTGGTTCATATAACCAACATGGAATGTTCAATTTAAATTCAGCAAATAACATAGAACTGCCAGTACATGAAGCTGATTACAAAAAGTCACACACAAGTAGTATAACAAACATTCATAATGAAAATACGAATGTACCTAGCTCTTTTAGCAACTTGGTGTCAAAGAAGCAAAGCGTAAAAAGAAAAAAGGAACCTCCACTTACAAGAGGTAAGTATTTATTGGTTTATTCATCCTTGTCTTTAAGTTTTTTCATTGAAAGTTTTTAAAAAATTAGGAAAGACAGTTGTTTATTTAACACTAAATACAAATGTGGATAGGCACACTTGGAGAACCCAAATCACCACAACACATTTATAAAAACCTGACGATCGTTTCACTAACCAATTTAGCGTCATCAGAGGATGCATAATTCAAAATATCATATCCACAACTCTATTTATATTCTTCTGCAGGTAGTGGGTCACTAACGATTTAGGGAGGTTCAACAATACCAAAATTAACATGTTTCATTTGGCAGAAATATCTGAATTTTTTATTATACATCGGACGTGCTTCTGCCGGTATTTCTTGTAAAGTAATCTATCAGTAGACCACCCATAGGTGGCGGAGCCAAATTCATACCTTTTTTATTGTTACTATATTTAGCAATATATATACTTTCGAAAACATTTAGCTGTCCTGGTTGTCTAATATTTTTGATTAATTTTAGATTCTCCTTATTTACGTGGTGATTATTATCCCAAATATGTCGGGCAATGGAAGATCTATCTATAATACCGTATCTTAGTTGTGCTAAATGTTCTTTTAATTGCAATAGATCTTTTTGTTTGTCCGACGTATTTAAGATCACAATCTTTACAACTTACTTTGTAAATTCCTGACAATTTGGGGGTACTCTCCTTGTCTTTTGGTTTATCTAGCAAGTTTTTTAAGTCATTTTTTGTCAAAAATGTTAGTTGCAAATTGACATTAAAAAAAATTCTATCTAGACCCTACGTGATTCGAGGTTCAAATGTAAGCAAAGTTTTTTTGTCTTTCTCTCTTCTAAAGGTCGTTTCTTCCTCTAACTTTTTTTCGGCTTTCTGTTTGTTCATTAATTTCCCCACTAAGCAAGCAGTGTATCTGTTATATTCGGCCACGTTCTTAATATACCCTAATTCTTTGTTATATATATATATATATATATATATATATATATATATATATATATATATATATATATATATATATGTTTACTTAAAGGAAAATGTATTACCCTGTTTACTATAAAATTCACACTGGCAATTTTTTGTGCGTATGTATGTGAGTCATTCAGAATGTAACTTAGAGTGGTGGTTTTCTTCTTATGGACATCGAATTCTAAAGTGTCTTTATTTTTGATAACTAGCACATCTAGAAAGGGTAATTTATTATTAATTCCTAGTTCTTGGGTAAATTTTCTAGAATCAAATTTATTGTTTAATTTGGCAATAAAATCGTCTATTCTGCAAATGTTTGTGTTAAACACTGCAAAAATATATCCACCTAATGAAAGCACACTCTTGGAAAATACTCGCTTTCACTTTCAAGATTTGTTCCAAAGATATGAAAAGGGCTGCAATAAATGGCGATAGCGGGTTGCCCATTGCTGTACCTTGGGTTTGTTCAAAAAACTCATTGTTGAATTGAAAAATATTTTGTTTAATTAAAGGTTTGTTAAAGTTAAATATTCTTTGCAGACCTTTTCAATTATGTTATTCATTTTTAACACACTTTTAAATACATTAACGTTTGCTTTGTGGGACTGCTGGGACACAATGAGGTTACATCAGATGAAATCAAAACCTCGCCTTCCACCAATTTAACCTTTTTAATCTTATTAATAAATATAAGTGAATTTATTACTGAAAAACTTTTTTGTTTGACAGGCAAGCTTTTAAACTCATTTGTCAACCAGTTTGCTAAATTGTATTTAATATATTTAAATTATTTAGAAGAGCTGTTAAAAATGAATAGCCTAAATGAAAAGGTCTGAAAATAATATTTAACTTTAACAAACCTGTGTATTAAACAAAATATTTTTCAATTCAGCAATGAGTTTTTTAAACAAAGCAAGACACGACAATGGGCAAACCGCTCTTGCCATTTATTGCAGACCTTTACATGAGTAGATTTGAAACAAATCTTGAAAGTGAAAATGAGTATTTTGCTAGAGTGTGGTTTTGTTGTGTGGATGATATTTTCGCAGTGTTTAACACAAGAATTTGTAGAACAGATGATTTTATTGCCAAATTAAACAATAAATTTGATTCTGTTAAATTTACCCACAAATTAGAAATTAATAATCAATTACCCTTTCTAGATGTACTAGTTATCAAAAATAAAGACACTTTAGAATTCGATCTCCACAGGAAGGAAACCACCACTTTAAGTTACATTTCGAATGACTCACATCATACGTAAGCACGAAAAATGACCAATCTGAATGTTTTAGTAAACAGGTTATTTAATTTTCCTATAAGTAAAAATAAATATACCAATGAATTAGGGTATATTAAGAACGTGGCCGAATATAACGGATACACTGCTTGTCTAGTGGAGAAATTAATTAACAAACAGAAAACAAAGAAAATGTTAGCGGAATCAACGACTTTCAGACGAGAGAAAGTCGGAAAAAAAACTGAATTTGCTTACCATTTGAAACTCGAATTATGACGGGTCTAGATATAATTTTTAAAAAAGCCAATTTGCAGCTAACATTTTTGACAAAAAAAAGTACTTTAAAAAACTTGCTAGATAACCCAAAAGACAAGGATAGTACCGCAAAAATGTCTGGAATTAATGAAATAAGTTGTAAAGATTGTGATCTTAAATATGTTAGACAAACAAAAAGATCTATTGAAGTTAGATTCAAAGAACATTTAGCACAGCTACGATACGGTACTATAGATAGATTTTCCGTTGCCCGACATATTTGGGATAATAATCACCACATAAATAAGGAGAATCAAAAATTAATAATAAAATTTTAGACAACCAGGACAGCTAAATGCTTTCGAAAGTATATATATTGCTAAATATAGTAATAATAAAAACTGTATGAATTTGGCTTTGCCTATAGGTAGTCTACTGAGATTACTTTACAAGAAATACCGACAGAAGCACGTCCGATAGATATTAAAAGAATTCAGATGTTTCCGCCAAACGAAAGATGTTAATTTTTGATGTTGTTGAACCTCCCTAAATCGTTAGTGACCGACTACCTGCAGAAAATATGAATAGAGTTGTAGATATAAGATTCAGAATTATTCATCCTCTGATGACGCTAACTTGGTTAGTGAAACGAGCTTCAGGTTTTTTTTATACGGGTTGCGGTAATTTGGGTTTTCCAAGTCTGCTTATCAGTGCTCATCACAGGTTGACATCACTTAATGACAAATATAGATACTTTTTCTCTGGACTCAAATGCTTATTTTCTTTTCTGCGACTGGTTTTGGCTTTTACGGCACCCAGAAATCGATTGCAGAGAAGAAAAATATGTTTGTGCTGCCTGACAATGCCTAAAAAGGCGAAATCAGTTGGAAGCCAGGGAATGAAACAAGCATTTGTAAGAGCAACAACAATCACTGCGTTTTTTTAATGTTAAACACACTGTTGATATATGGAACTTAGCTTTGTGTAACTAAAACATCAGTGGCTTAGATTCTTCACTTAATACATTGTTTTTTTTTCCAGGAAAATGTAAATTCCTTTTTCAAAAATTACTTAATTATTCCAAAGACGAGACGGCACTAGAAGAAGTCTGTAACGAATTTTTAAGCCAGAATCCGAAGTATATAGCTAAGTAAGTTTATATGTAGTTAATTTAATTTTGTCATATATTAATGTATACTGGAAGTGATAATTATATGGCAAAAGCCATGTCATCACAGTCTCAAGGGTGACATTACTTTGGCATCACAATCGTGCCATAGTGAATAAGTATAATGACTGGGTCTTACATTCAACAGCAATTATAATTTTAATGAACACATTTTATAAATTGTATCTGTATCATCTCCAAGTTTCATGATCCGTAACTGCTGTTCTTTTACAAATATTGAAGCACTAAAAACTCTACATCTATTCACGTTATTTCTCTATATATGTGTGTGTGTGTGTGTGTGGGTGTGTAAGCTCCAGTAGCGGCTCGTGCTTTAATGCATTGGGGGTGCGCAAGAAAAAAAGTTCGGGACGCAGCAAGTGAGTTATGGTAGTTAATTTTTATTAAATGCTTCAAATTTGAATAACTCAAGTTTCTACGAACTTCGAAAGTTTAATTTTGGTGTATAGTAGGGTCTTACCAAGTGCAACATATCCACCCAATTTCATCAAAATAACTTTGTAATTTTCGGAGAAAAATTTTTGTTCCAAAAGAAAACTCAAAATTTGAATAACTCAATTTTCTAAAAATGTAGAAAGTTCAATTTTAGTGTGTAGTAAGGTCTTTTACAAGGCAACATGTCCCCCAAAATTTCATTAAAATAGCTTTGTAATTTTCGGAGAAAAAGATTTTTTTTGAAACAAAACTCATAATTTTCCCGGAAAACGTTATCCGATCTTCCTGACTAACGAACTCATCCAAGCCATTAATAAAAGAAAGACACTTGCCGAGTTTCATCGAAATCAGTTGCTTATTTTTTGAGTTATCGATTGGAAAATTTTGCAAAGTCTCTCCATCGGTACCTTTCTATAAGTGAATTTTTTAAAAATAAAAATTCACTAAAAATGAAGGGTTCGCCTATTTTTTCCCCGAAAATGTATTATAAAAAAACCTACTTACTAAACTTAATAATTATTAACTACTTACCAAGTTTTCCTCTAGTTAGTTATAGGTTATAGTAGTTAAGAAGTCCCTCAAAAAGTTAACCTTTAAATTTAAAATTTCATCCACTGAATTAATCACAGTATCACAATTATTTTGTCCACTTATTAAGCAACCCGAAGTAGTAGCCATCATAATAATATTCTTGCTAGAACATGTAAACAACAACGAAATGATCTAATTAAAAATCAATCCGACGCGAAGACGAAAATTACTAGGTAGTAGGTACACACGCTCTGTCAAAAGTCCACTGCAAACTGGAAGTGTGTAATTTTATAGCGCACAACAGATTGCTTATTCGGTCGTTTTCGACGAAGTTAGGTGATCATTCGCATTGAAGTATCGCATTTTCTGAGAGCGCCGAAAAGTACACACCGCCGTCCGACTGATTTATATGGATATGGATGTATATAACGTCTGCAACGATTAACACTATACTTATTCTGATTCTGTATTCTGTATTAATGGCTGCCGACTCTCTGCGATCCTCGATATACTAATTTTGTTTGTTGAATGCAGGAGGTAAAAAGTAAATAAAAATTTATTAAAATATAGCATAGCAAAAATATTTTTTTTCCACGGCAGGCGGCAGCGCGCGCGCACGGGCGCACTTATTGAGGAGCCGCGACTGGTAAGCTCCCTTGATATTATGGAAATTTTTAGAACCCATAATATCAAAACCGTATGCACAACAGAGCAAAAACTGTCAAATCTGATAAAAACTCCCAAGGATATGATTCCAAAGAAATCCCACAAAGTTTACGAAATTCCTTGTTCCGACTGTTCCCGAACTTATGTAGGACAAACAAATAGACGCATCCACAATAGAATATATGAACACACCCTCGCAGTTAGAAAATCCGACCCCTCATCGGCGCTACCCATGCATCATGTTCATACAGGACACAAATTAGACTTCGATAATGCCAAAACAATAGCACCGGTTTACAACTTCGAAACGAGAATTATCCGCGAAGCAATCGAGATTGAAAAACGACCTGATTGTTTAAATAAGAGAGATGATGGTCTTCGCCTTCCAACTACTTGGAAACCTATTATATCTTCATTAAAAACACACAAAAAGAAAATAAATTACACAGACAATTTTATTGCCCCATTATCTGTCTCAACAAATGCCGGTGACCCTCTTAATCCTCCTCATCCTCTAAGTACTGTGACCAAAGCACCCAACTTAATTGACTGTGACCCTACTACTTTCACTGATAACGAAGCAGGCAGACTGAACGACATATATAATACAAGACTTGCAACGAACTGCCAGATCTCTCTGAGGCCTAGGGTTGAACACATTGAGACCTCACAGACGATCTCTGGCGAGGTATGGGGAGTAGGAAGATTGAGGCCCCGTAATCGAGCTACAATAACCCAACCCACCTTTGTCTACCGCTCTAAGGAGTAGGCAGATTGAGGCCTTAGAGTGTCCTTACATATTTCCTTTACCTCTCGAAAATGGCTCCAAAACAGGAGCCAAAACGTCGAGTTTTTATAAATTCTGGACGCGGTTCAACCCGAGAACTAAGTATGTTTCATATATATATACATATATATATATATATATATATATATATATATATATATATATATATATATATATATATATATATATATATATATATATATATATTGTGCTGAGAATTGCTAAGGCCATATAAAAGTTCTAAAAACAAAAATGAAAACCCTTACGGAAACTACTATGATAATGTTAAATTCTGATTATTGATTAAAAAAATTGGGTGATCAGATTAGTGATGGGGGGTAGTAGTTGTACCACTGGTCAGTAATAAGTAAAATACTTACGGTTTACACGTAATGCATATGGGTTCTCTGTATATTGTATACATATCCACATCGTTCGACATATTTTACTGTACACTAAAACAGAAAACAAAATAATAACATTAAAACACAAGCACATTCACTATTATTGTTAGTCAGTGTTATTTGGAGAAGCAATGAAAGATATATAGCCATAATTTGTTGGAATGATAATTAAATGAGTCTTAAAAGGTTTAACTAGCAATTTGGAAAATATCTCAGTTAAAGTGAAATCAAAAGAGCCAGAAATCTATATGTAGATAGATTGAAATATTAAGCATGAAATACCTACCAAAGAATTATGTTCTAAATCAATTACCAAAAGGTAATGAACAAAACAAACCCCTTGTATGATGTTTTCAATATGTAAATTTAGTTTTTATTTATGTGAACAATGAACTGAAATGTACCCATATATGTGTCTGTGTTTGTAAAAACAATGAACTGGAAGTTACTAAAAAACAGTGTTAAGTGTTGTGGAAACTTTTAAAATCAAGATTACAACATGAACTGAATTAATGTTAAAGAAAAATTGTTGTGGGTTATGTTATGTAGAAATAAGGTTAGATCAGATGTCAATTTTAAGAATAGAATATTTTATACTTACTCGATGGTTCCAAGGAGAATATCTGTCAAAACATTAATTAATGAATTGGAAGAGAGAATGCTATGATCAGACAGGAAACACCAAATGTTAGATGAATTTGGGCAACATTTCCGCTTTTGTTATCATTTTATGGTTGGTTGTTGTTGAAATTCAGATGCGAGAGAGCGTCATTATTGCTTCCCATTTTAAATATAAATATTTTAAAGTATAAATTGTCCAAGGGAAATTCAATTTGCCGCTAAAACAAAGAAGAGACGTTACAACAAGTTTTTAACGTAATAAAGTACGAGATAAGTAGTAAATATATGAAGAATACTTACATTTGAGGATACCCAATACCATTAGCGAGGAAGCCAAGGTTAGAGATTTATTTTATTTAATGTATAGCAGCTCAACCAGACAAATACTTCAATAAAAAGACAGCCCATTCTGTCAAATATCATTTTAAGCAAATGTGTTTATGGGAAATTAAGATTTAAACGCATAAAGTAGAAATCTTATGGGATAATTTAACCATAGTTCAACATTGAGAATACAGAGGGAGTGCAGGTCAAGGATCCATATTTATTAATAAGAACAATTGAATGAAAGCCGTAAATTCGGATACTAAATTTAATCATTGTAAATTGATATTAGTTTGATAATTAGAACAACGGATCCGTTTAAAGTTTAGAGTTTAGATTTTAAATTGTGCCAATAAAATTTGTTTAAGAATTTTGAAACGTAACTCTTTGAAAACCCATAATAAGATAATAAGGCTACTATAAATATTTGCAGGCTACTTTCTTCCTATTTTAGCAGAACTCACCACTGAGATAAGTAAGTAAATAAAATATTTGAATATAATTTATTTGACATACATATATGTATATATAATAGAAGGATAGGCAACCCAAATAACCCTGAGATAGCTTAAATCACATAAATACAAGAGTCATAAAACATTTTATTCAGATAAAATTTCACACAAATAATATACAGAGTCACCCGTAATACATGGTGTAAAATAATACATGGTGTAATATTTTTTTTTTAATATCATTTTTCCATATATAAAATAATTCTAAATATAATTATCAAATATCATTTCAATATCACAATTATAATATAAAATAAATATAAATTAAATAACATTAAAATATAAAATTAAAGCCAATAACAATATAATTGGCGCCGCAACGTTCGGGCACAGCAAAAATAGGGGAAACTAGCCATAACGTCCAGGCACAGCAAAACAGGGGATCAAACTGCAACATCTGGGCACAGGAATTCTTAATATTGGTAGAGCCAGACCTGAAAAATAAAAATTTAATTACTGACCATCCTAAATAAAGAAATTTAAACATAAAAATGTCGCAACAAAAGCAAACAAGAGCTAGAAAAACAAAGAAGACTGAAGAAATACAACAGGAGGAACAATTTGATGAAGGAGACACAGGAGAAGAGAAAACGGAAGAAATGTTAGTAAAAGAAACCGTATCGCAGGAGGAAATACCAGATAAACCGGAGGAGAGTGAAGAAACTGAAACGGTAGAACCGAACGCACAAGAAGAAACGCCAAGTACGGAACAAAAATTATTGCAAGAAATGACATATATGTTTCTACAGAATATGAATAAGTTGGAAGAAAGTATAAGTAATAAAATGGCGAAGCAAGAAAGAAATATGGAAAGTATAAATGAAAACATGAATAAAATGGTGAAACAAGAAGATATGAAAAATCTAGAAGTATTTATACAGAATGTAACAACAGAAATCAAAAGGGATATGAATAAATTACAAGAAAATGATACTATATTGTATCGAAACATTCAAGATCTCAGAGAAGAAACGAAAGAAAATATAGAGAAACTCAAGCAAGATATGGAAAACAGGTTGGCAAGAAAAGTAGAAGAGAGTGAGAAATATCTCATTGAAGAAATTAACAGGAAACAAAAGACCTTGGAAAAGGAAAATGAGGTGGTAATTATACAAATAAAAAGTGATGTGGACGAGGCAAAACAGAAATGTCAACGAAATTGCCAGAAAATAGAAACCGAAATGAATACCGGGCTGCAAGAAATTCACGACCACTTATATAATCAAGCTGAGAAGACTAGAGAAGAGTTTACAAAAGTCGAAACGCAAATACAAATGGTTGACTCAGAAATAACACACATAAAAAAGAAAACAGAGGAGCAAATTGGCAAGACGAGAGAAGAAATCTTCAACAAAATAAACAGTCAAAACACCAGGAGCTACGGTATGCCAATAAATATGGATACAGGAACAAAATTTGATGGAAATATAAACAAACTACACCCCAGAGTGTTTATCAACAGCATAAAAAACAAAGTAAGATATATAACTGATATCAACGATGTAAAGGACGTGATAAGGATGCAGCTGGTAGGAAATCCTTTACTATGGTTTTCCAGTAGAGAAAACGAAATCCACAACATAGAAGAATTTGAACATCTTTTTATGAAATTTTACTGGGGAGAGTTCCATCAAGGGATATTCAGAGAAAAACTTTACTTTGGACGGTTAGATTACAATAAAAATCAAGATTTTAGCAACTATTGTCTGCATTTGTACAATACAGCGCAGTACCTACACCCGAGAATGGAGGAAGAAGAAATAGTCATGTATATCTCCAGGCATTTCGAAAACCAGATTACGGAGACAATTGCCATTAATAATATCAAAACGATGGAGCAACTATTAACTTATTTGACAAGAATTGAGAGAACCCTAAGGACAAGAAATATAAGAAATAAAGGGGAAAACAAACCAGACTACAGAAGACCAAATTATCAAGAGAATCAAAGATATGGAGGTAACACGTATGACAATAGGCCACGCTACAACCAGAATGAAACAAGACCTGGGGTATCGAACAACAATAGCAACCCAGGAAAGTATCAGTATCAAAACAGGGATAGAAACAGAAATAACCAAGGAAATTACGACAACACAAGACAAGATCAGAGGCAATACAGATATAACAACAATTATCAGCCAGGAAGAACACAGATGCCCAGGACAAATGACAACAATAACCGTCAATATCCTTATCCAGGTGGCCAACTAAGAAATTGTGCAATGGAAAGTAATATACCACAACAAATTGAAGAGCAAAACAGAATTGAAGTCGCAGCACAGATACATGGACCCAGCCAAAATTTTTTAGAATAAACGCACCTTTGTTTGTAAATAATGTCATGCAGTATAGTCACCCGAGAGAATTTATAAAATTAGAAAATGAAAAAAACCTTGAAAACAAAAATAAATTAGTTTTTGTAAAAGCAAACTTCCAAAACAAAATGGTGAATATAATGGTGGACTCTGGATCAAATGCGTCAATCATCAGTAGTAATATAATAGATCAATTAAAGTTAAACAAATTTAGTTATAATATACCAAAGGTGTCACTAATAAATGCGAGGGGAAGAAAGATTTGTGAAGTATCGAAGGCAGTAATGGGAAAATTACAATTTAACAAAAATAAAAAGGAAATCAACGTTAATTTATTAATAATGGAAGGTTTGGAATTTGATGTAGTAATGGGATCAGATATATTAAATGAAAATAATGCTATCATAGATTATGAACGGAATATAGTAATTATCGACAACGAAATAGTGCATATGACTGACGAAATTGTGAATAAATGTGAAGAAAATAGTAGTGAAAATGAAAATATGAATTATATAAATAGTATAGATTATATGAAAGAATATGAAGAAAAGAATATAAAAGAAATAATAAATGAAAATGAAGAATATGATAGAAAAATAAAGAATATATTATGTAAGTATGAAAGTTTGTTCGATGAAACTAGTCGAGTAGCTGTGGGTCATATGCATCAATTTAAAGTAAAAGAGATAGCAAATTTTAAATCGAAAACGTATCCGATTCCATATAAATATCAGAAACAAGTACACCAGGAAATAAATAACATGTTAGAGCAAGGAATAATAGAAAGAAGTGATACTCCATATATCAACCCAATAGTCGTAGTAAAAAAGGCAGATGGGGGAATAAGATTGTGTTTAGATGCTAGAAATATTAATAAATTGTCAATTCCTCAATATAGTTCACCAGTAGGAATAGAAAGTATTTTCGGAAGTATAACGGGTGCAAATATTTTTTCAAAAGTAGATTTAAAACATAGTTTTTGGCTGATACCACTGGAAGAATCATGTAGAGAGTACACAGGCTTTATGATAGATGGTTCAGTATATCGATTTGCTGTAACCCCATTTGGAATACAATCAGCTTGTTCTGCTCTGGTTAAAGCATTACACAAAATCCTAGACAAATTTGAAGATTTTGTACTGCATTATGTCGATGACATATTAATCTACTCCAAAACCATTGAAGATCATTACAGACATGTAGACGTTGTTTTAAGAGCATTAGACAGAGAAGGTTTAAAAGTAAACTTGGAGAAATGCCATTTCTGCAAAATGCAAGTCAAATATTTGGGATACGAACTGAACGACAAAGGAGTTAAAATGGACGAAGATTGAGTCAAGAGTATAATGGAATATCATCGACCAAGAAACCTAAAGGCATTACGAGGATTTCTCGGGGTACTGAATTATTTTAAAAGATTAATTCCAGATCTCTCAAATAAAATGTTACCTTTGTTGAGATTACTGAAAAAGGATGTCAAATGGAAATGGGGGGTCGAGCATGAAGAGGCTTTTTGCAAAATAAAAAAGGAATTTACGAAGAATTTAGAGGTATATCATCCTAGATATGATCAAGCATTTACTCTGAGAACTGATGCTTCGCTAAATAGATTCGCTGGAGTTCTTTTGCAAGACCAAGATGGCATAGAGGTTCCAATATCGTTCGTATCAAGGGTGACAAAGAAACACGAAAGGGGATATTCCGTTACTGAACTAGAATTGGCGAGCATTATATTTTGTGTAACCAAGTTAAGATTTTATTTGCTCGGAAATGAATTCATAATAGAAACAGACCATTTGTCGTTAATACATATAATGAATAATAAATTAATGAACAACCGAGTACATAGATGGGCCTTATTGCTACAAGAATACAAATTTACCATCAAGTATATACCAGGAAAGCTAAATATTATAGCAGATGCTTTAACTAGGGAAAATGATAGCAACAGGAAAGAACAGGAAAAGAGAATAAGAATAGGAATGAATATACTGAAGGATAAACAAGGAATCTTTTCACTACATCAGATAACGCAAGATCAAGTAAACTTGTCCGAGAAAGAAAAAAGAGGCTCTAGAATTTGTCAAAATGTATATGTAAAAGGACCGATTGACGATGAGAAATATGTAATTACGAATAACTTGGCCTATAAAATCATTGATCAACTACATACAGAAAACTGTCATATGGGTGCTAGGAAACTATGGCTGACATTTCGAGAAAATTATATTACCATAAACGACTACAAAGTAATTAAGGAACGAGTGAGAAAATGTGCCACATGTCAGTTGGGAAAATGGAAGAATCTTAGGTATCAAAATAGCCCTAAATCAATCATAGCAAGGGAACCATTGGAGATTATAGCCATAGATTTCTTATCTGACCTAATACCTAGCTATCAAGGCAACAAGCACATATTAGTCGTAGTAGATCTATTTTCGAAATTTGTGAAGTTATATCCATGTGTGAGAACTAACGTTAAATGTGTCAATGATTCATTGAGAAATTATTTTCAAATCGTAGGCAGTCCAAAGTTCTGTATTGTCGACAATGCGACATGTTTCCAATCAGAACGTTTTAAAAGATTTTGTCAACAAAACCAAGTGACATTGCGATTTACGAGTATTCGTCATCCACAATCAAACATTTCTGAGAGATATATACAAGAACTTAACAAGTATTTGAGGATAATGGTACACAGCGATCACCGAGAGTGGCAAGATAAGCTAAATATAATAGAAAAATTACTTAATAATAGTCCACATACAATGACTGGACAATCACCGATTTATCTATTCAAAGGTGTCATGCCTGAAAGAAAATGGCTCCAACAAAATAGTAAAACCTACGAAGAAGTAGTAAAAATGGTCAATAAATTAAATGAGAGACGTGCAGAGAAATGTGCAAAAAGGTTTTTGAAAAAGAAATCTAAGAAATCGACATTTAAAAGAGGAGATTTAGTAATCATAAGGGCATTGCGAACCTCGAACTATAAGAAAAATATTAGTGCCAAGTTAATGATGCCATTTGAGGGTCCATTCGAGATCACAACAGAAAACCCAGTTAATAGTTGTGAAATCAAAGACCCAATCACAGGAAAAATTAGAGGAATATTTAATATACAAGATATATTCCACTTCTATCAATAACAATGAAAATAAAATATCAGCACGTATGTAAATTTTGCTTCCATTACTTTCGTGAATCGAAATAATGTCTGCAAAATTGGGGGGTGTTGTGCTGAGAATTGCTAAGGCCATATAAAAGTTCTAAAAACAAAAATGAAAACCTTTACGGAAACTACTATGATAATGTTAAATTCTGATTATTGATTAAAAAAATTGGGTGATCAGATTAGTGATGGGGGGTAGTAGTTGTACCACTGGTCAGTAATAAGTAAAATACTTACGGTTTACACGTAATGCATATGGGTTCTCTGTATATTGTATACATATCCACATCGTTCGACATATTTTACTGTACACTAAAACAGAAAACAAAATAATAACATTAAAACACAAGCACATTCACTATTATTGTTAGTCAGTGTTATTTGGAGAAGCAATGAAAGATATATAGCCATAATTTGTTGGAATGATAATTAAATGAGTCTTAAAAGGTTTAACTAGCAATTTGGAAAATATCTCAGTTAAAGTGAAATCAAAAGAGCCAGAAATCTATATGTAGATAGATTGAAATATTAAGCATGAAATACCTACCAAAGAATTATGTTCTAAATCAATTACCAAAAGGTAATGAACAAAACAAACCCCTTGTATGATGTTTTCAATATGTAAATTTAGTTTTTATTTATGTGAACAATGAACTGAAATGTACCCATATATGTGTCTGTGTTTGTAAAAACAATGAACTGGAAGTTACTAAAAAACAGTGTTAAGTGTTGTGGAAACTTTTAAAATCAAGATTACAACATGAACTGAATTAATGTTAAAGAAAAATTGTTGTGGGTTATGTTATGTAGAAATAAGGTTAGATCAGATGTCAATTTTAAGAATAGAATATTTTATACTTACTCGATGGTTCCAAGGAGAATATCTGTCAAAACATTAATTAATGAATTGGAAGAGAGAATGCTATGATCAGACAGGAAACACCAAATGTTAGATGAATTTGGGCAACATTTCCGCTTTTGTTATAATTTTATGGTTGGTTGTTGTTGAAATTCAGATGCGAGAGAGCGTCATTATTGCTTCCCATTTTAAATATAAATATTTTAAAGTATAAATTGTCCAAGGGAAATTCAATTTGCCGCTAAAACAAAGAAGAGACGTTACAACAAGTTTTTAACGTAAGAAAGTACGAGATAAGTAGTAAATATATGAAGAATACTTACATTTGAGGATACCCAATACCATTAGCGAGGAAGCCAAGGTTAGAGATTTATTTTATTTAATGTATAGCAGCTCAACCAGACAAATACTTCAATAAAAAGACAGCCCATTCTGTCAAATATCATTTTAAGCAAATGTGTTTATGGGAAATTAAGATTTAAACGCATAAAGTAGAAATCTTATGGGATAATTTAACCATAGTTCAACATTGAGAATACAGAGGGAGTGCAGGTCAAGGATCCATATTTATTAATAAGAACAATTGAATGAAAGCCGTAAATTCGGATACTAAATTTAATCATTGTAAATTGATATTAGTTTGATAATTAGAACAACGGATCCGTTTAAAGTTTAGAGTTTAGATTTTAAATTGTGCCAATAAAATTTGTTTAAGAATTTTGAAACGTAACTCTTTGAAAACCCATAATAAGATAATAAGGCTACTATAAATATTTGCAGGCTACTTTCTTCCTATTTTAGCAGAACTCACCACTGAGATAAGTAAGTAAATAAAATATTTGAATATAATTTATTTGACATACATATATGTATATATAATAGAAGGATAGGCAACCCAAATAACCCTGAGATAGCTTAAATCACATAAATACAAGAGTCATAAAACATTTTATTCAGATAAAATTTCACACAAATAATATACAGAGTCACCCGTAATACATGGTGTAAAATAATACATGGTGTAATATTTTTTTTTTAATATCATTTTTCCATATATAAAATAATTCTAAATATAATTATCAAATATCATTTCAATATCACAATTATAATATAAAATAAATATAAATTAAATAACATTAAAATATAAAATTAAAGCCAATAACAATATAATATATATATATATATATATATATATATATATATATATATGTATGTATATGTATGTATATGTATGTATATATATATATATATATATATATATATATATATATATATATATATATATATATATATATATATATATACAGATCACTCAAAATATAATGGATCAATTTTAATAAAATTGGGTGAGTCCTGTCCTTTTCCAAGTGACTTGGATCAGTTTGTTAGCCGGGAAAATCGCCCTGGTTTTTCCCGGAAAATTTTGTGTTTTCTTTGGGAATTTTTTTATATCTCCGGAAATAAAAAGTTATTGCAACCAAATTTGATACTTGGGTTTATGTCATAAAAAGTAAATTATATGCCAACATTTAAAAGTTAAAAGACAAAAAAGTAATAGGCAATTTAAAAAAAAATTGGGATTTTCCTCATAAAATGTCGAAAGTCGCGATTTGAAACGTCAAAATTGGCATCATTTGGGCAAAGAATGTGTAACGAATACGAGTTATGTAGAGAAAATGTAGCAAGAAGTGTGTTTTACAAACCCTCATGATGTTTGTTCCCGATTTAACTTTAGTGTTCTAAATGATGATTTTGTTGCTAATGATTGTTATTTGGATTACCTTTTTGAAAATTAGCCAAGAATAATGAAGGCGCCAGGGAAGGGTTTGTATAAATTGACAGCATGTTGGATTCCGAGAATCCTTAATCCTAATCAAAAGTTGTGCAGGCAAGAAATTTGCAAAGAAAACTTATCTGACTTGACCTGATATGATCTGCCCTGACCTGACCTGACTCCTGAAGAAAACTTGGCAGCTGTAGCTCAGGACCTTTTCTCAAAATTGTAGTGGACGATGAAGTGTGGGTGTTCTACTTGGATCTCCCAACGAAAGCCAATGCATGGGTGCACAAAGGATCTCCACCACCCAAAAACTCAAAGATTCATTGTTTGGATTAAGTATATGCAGAAGGTGTCTACAATTATCCAAGATGTCTACAAAGAAACAGTTACAAATTTAGAAAGTGTTATATGTCAAAAGAGGCACTCTGAATTTTATCCAAGAAGGTTTATTGCCGAATGAAAATTGTAAAGTTCATAAGCCTCACAGAGTTCGAGAAGCAATCAACCACAGCAGTTTTGTTGCGTTATAACACCCCTCTTACAGCCCATCGATCTATTACATATTTTCTAAGCTGAAGAAACACTTGCAAAGATGTCGAATTTTTTTTTCAAATGAACTAAAAGTGACCATTTCTGAATTTTTTGAGGATTTACTGAAAAAGCATTTCTGTAGGGTAGCACAATACCAAGGAGCGTTGCGGACTAAGTGTGTAACGGTTAAAGGTCCATAGTCAAAAAGTAAAATGTTTATGCTCTTAATCTTTTCTTTTCTGGTTAGGTGCAGTTTATTTAATTCTCTCCTGGTATTAGAAACCCAATTAAATAAGTTTCACGAAAGTCCACACAATATAGGCTTGGTGAAAACTTTATTCCCTAGTTTTTTTTTTACATTATTTGTCTTTATGATATAACTATAAACACGATTTTAACTGTACTCCTTCCTCATACATTTGTGCTTATTTTCAGGTTAATTTTAGACAAAATTGTAAATGATCTTGATAAAGCAGATACAAAATATGCCCCAGCTCCTTTGATGACAGATAGACAACGTGTTATGCTTGGTTTTATGTATAAATTAGAAGACATGTCTGACATGGACCTTATGAATAATTATCTGCTTTTGGCTGAGCAGCATCTCCTGTTGAAACCTAACCTACAGTATATCGAACCTATAACTAGGTTGTATGTAGCAATTTGTAAACTGAGGAAGGACATAAACAGGATACGAAGGTTCTGTTGTGAGACACTCTATTTTATGGAAAACTACGCTGTACCCTTTCTTTTTACGGTTTTGACTTCATGGACAGAAGTGTTGCCACATATGAATGAATGCAGTGGTGAGTATTATTTTTTATATGTAGATTAAACTTAAGCATGTCTTTGGTCGTCATAAGCACATACATAGTGGGCTATTAGTGTGACAAAAGTAGAAGCTTGTAACATATTTTTAACAGCAGGCAGGGTCGCCAATTTTTAAAAGTGTTTTTGAGACTAATAAGTACACTTGGAGAACCCAAATCACCACATCGTATCTTTTAAAGACCTGACGAGCATCTCACTAACAAACTTACCGTCATCAGAGGAAGGGGGGGGGGGGGTCCTAGGCATAGAAGGTGCCTTCCGCAACACCTTATTCGGGTTGCTACGGGCAGCTGTCAGTGGGGGTAGAGACAGCTGTGTTCATTTATTTCACGGGGGAGACTGCTGGCGGGTGTCACGGCGAGGTGCCCGTAGGGTAGTGTTCTGTCCCCTGCTCCTGTGTCTAGTCATGGACAGCCTGCTGTGGAGGCTCTCGGGAAGTAGGTACGAAGTACTGGACTATGCGGACGACATGGTCATCACAGTCAGATTAAAGGTTACACACTCAATCTGTGAGCGTATGTAGACAGCACTGAAAGTGGTGGAAAGCTGAACTCTGACTCTATATGGTAAGAAAATTCCCATGGTCAGGGAGGTAAAATATCTTGGAGTAGTACTGGACTCCAAGTTAACCTGGAACGGCCACGTTGAAAAGACACTGCGCAAGGCAGTCATGTCCCTAGCTGTCACCAGGCGTCTATATGGAAAAACGTGCGGACTGAGACCTAGTATGGTCCATTAGCTGTACACAAGAGTGGTCAGGCCATCGTTAACATCGGCAGGTTTAGTATGGTGACCCAAGATGCAATCCAGTACCAAATAAAAAGTGGGCAACATTCAAAGGATGGTTTGTCTAGGCATGTAAGCAGCCATTACCTCTACCCCAACAGCTGCCGTGGAGGTCTTGCTGGATCTACCCCCCTATATTTAGTCATCATGGGGGAGGCCAGGCTGGGATTATACAGACTCGCCTGCGATGATAGATCAACCCAGGCTGGAGGGACCACTGCAAGATTCGGGAGATTGTGAAGGAAGCCATGCTTGAAAGGAGGTCAGACTGCTCGAGCCTGTGAATCCACATGGATGGCAAATTTGCGGTGCTAATCCCCGACCGCGAGGCATAGCGGGGGAGAAGCCGGGGCGCGCTCGTCTGGTTTACAGATGGATCTGGCGGGTAGCATGGGATGGGGGCCGGTGTCCACTCTGAAAGACCGAGAGTGGGTCACAGTATTTCTCGGGATTCACGCAATAGTCTTCCAGGACGAAATGTACACTGCATATGAGAGAACAAGAGGAGGGGCTACACCAATTAGCGGATCTTCATAACTACAGACAGCCAGGCAGCCCTCAAGGCTCTAAGTAGCCCACAGATAATCTCCAGACTGGTTAGTGAATGCCGAAAGGAGGTGAGTGACCTGGCCGAGCAGAGTGAGGTTATCCTCATCTAGGTGCCGGGCCACTCGGGGGTCAAAGGCAATAAAGAGGCTGACAGGCTCGTAAAGAGAAGATTAGCAGAACCATTTATGGGACCAGGGCCGGTCCTCAGCATGCCGAAGAGCATCGCCAGGGGAGCCATTATGAAGTCCTGGGTCAGAAACCAAAATAAGACTTACTGGAGTGTCCAGGGCTTAGACATGGGAAGGCATTAATTGGGGAACCCATTTTAAAGAGAGCTATAGAGCTGATAAATCTCAGCAGAAAATAGTTCAGGAACATAACAGGACTCTTGACAGGACACATGGCTCTCGAGAAACACCTGCATAAAATCGGGCGGTTAGATGGGGACTTGGTATGCAGACTCTGTGGTGAGGGGAAAGATCAGCCCAGCACATCCTGTGCGAGTGTAAAGCTCTGAACCGTAAAAGGCAATTGAGGACAGCCAAGACCAGAGGCAGAGCAATTTAAAACTTGACCCTACCAGCTACTGTGCACACTCGTTCAAGGCACAGTGATCGTGGAATGGGTAGAGAAAAAGGGTATAGGGTGTATACAATAGGCCAAAGGCTGCAGTGCTTCCGAGGCGGTAATCGTGGACGGGCCCTATGCAGGGGGAAAATACGCTTTGGGATTCGCTATGGATAGATTCACTCAGATATTTGGTTTTGTCTCGTGTTAGTGAGATAATTTCAATTGGCACTGTTGTGATGAACTTTGGCCTAGCAGACTCCCGACGGTTATTACTAATCCGTCCTTCGGGCATGACCTTAAACTGGCACTGACAATCAGACTCCGAGATATTATTTCATCTAATTACCTTCCCTCAGGCGCCATCTTTGTTCCTCTCAAATAGGACAAGGTTAGATCCCCTTGAAGGCTTCTGCGAAGGCCCTCGTAGCACGCCACAAAGTACTGTTTAAAAACAGCCTTGTGCTAGGGTAGCTTAGTGGAGAAAACCATAAGCCAGGGGCCAATCGTTATTATTTCGCGCAGAGTTTACGGAAGCTAGGTAGGCTTTAGTTACCTACTCCCGGATAATGGCCGTTTTCCTAATTTAAAGAGATGGAAGCAGAAATATGACAAGTAAGATAAATCTCTTAGTTAATTATAGCCCGTTACAGAGTTCTGGCTTAACACACATGCATCAGTGCATCTATCTAGTAATGGTGCAAGTGAGACACAAATAGTTAAAAGCTTATAACATTTACAACTATATACACAAGCAAGAGGTTAATTCATTAAAATCAATAAAATAGAAAACTGAAAACTCAATACAATAATGCAACTAAATTTAACCTTTATCTCATGCCGGATAAGGTATCTCAAATAAGGAATTCTTTAACAGTGAAAAATACAAACGCTACGTTAATATTTCGGAATATAAAGTGTTTGAGCAAAACAATTTACTCAGAATTGTTTAGCACATTACTTTATATACAGTATTATAATAGCATTAACAAAGCAAACCAAATAAGCAACAAGCGACCAATACATGCTTTAGATTGGTGGCGGTACAATAGTGGAAAATTACCAGGTTTAACATTAGCCGTGTGGCCCACGTATATTCCCTACTTTTTCCCCAATCTAACCGTTCCGTATTATGCGGGATGGACACCTACTCCACCCCTCGGACGTCCATCTCATAGGATGAGCACATGCCAGCTGGTACAGTACACGTTGTTAGATCTCATAATGGTTCTTGTGAAACTACAACCAGCACTTTCGCATGTACCTAAATAACCCTTAAATGGACAAAACTCAGACAGTTATCACCTCTCACGGTATAATTTACTACCAATATTAATGACTCAATTAATCACAACGAAACACTTTATTCTCAGCCTACATAACACGCTATCAACTTCAATGTTCTAAACACTAGTATAAATTATCCGTCCTAAATGGCGATGATGATAAATATCTGAACACGTTATAAAGCAATATCACAAGAAATCTTTAACACAGCAAAGCACGCTAAACCGGATCTATAAACGGTGCGAGAAGCAGAAGACCTCTGTCACTAGCACAACGAATACAGAGCATATCTTCCTCTTCGCGCCAATATGAATAAATGAACGCTCATCTCTCTCCTGCCGTAAATTTATATAGCAAAAATATATTTACATATCATCCGAATTTATTTTTAAATATTTTCTAATTAAATAACCCAAATAAATTCGCCTTTCATTACACTATTATCAGATTGATTTTGAAGCAAAGTTGTATTTAAAAGATTTTTGTCTTTAATCTCTATTTACACCAATATTTCCTTACACATGGTAATTCTGTGTGCGACATTTTGTGAACACCTGGATAAGCTGTTATTTTGTTTGCATTGTACAGTTTTTGTTAATTATTTCTTCTTTCCAGATTATTTGTTGGCAAAAGTGATAGTTCAACTTGTTTTGTCAAAAGACTGTAATAAACCAGGGTTTAATTTTTTACCATTAAGGGATCTATTAAACAAATATTATGGATATCCTATACAGAAGTGGGATGTTGATGAAATAATGCAAGAAATTATGGACGAGTTTCTGAGTAAGTGTTGTTATATATATATATATATATATATATATATATATATATATATATATATATATATATATATATATATATATATATATATATATACATTGAATATTGTTTCTACAATTTTGGACAGCAAGAAAAACAAATTGTGTAATTTACCTTCATTTATTATATTTACTTAACATTGGATTCATTAGTTACTAAATTTACATATTTATTATTGTTGTTTTACTTGCATCAACTTTTTTGTAAATCCTCTGCAGGATGTTAGCGAATGTTTATTAAAAAAATCGCTAATGGAGGTATTGATGGTGAGACTTTGCAAAAAAATGTTTCAAATCAGCGCGAATTTGGGCCCCTAGAACCTGAAACCAAGGTTCGTTTGAATTTTTTCACATAATATGACTCCTGAGGAAATACCAGCTTTGTTTGATATTTGACATTTAATTTATTTTGATTGAACTTATCATAGTTACCATGACTTTCTTTTTTGCATTAAATGATATTCATAACATTAGTTAAATTTCTGTGAAATAGTTGATTAGAGTTATTTTTTGATGACATTTGGTAGGTAACAGTTTTGAAGAAGGGTAAATCTAATAGCGTACTTATTTTCTTCCTAAAACCAACACCAAACCTTTTTAATAATTTTTCACATATGAAAATGGTTTTAGTAGGCCGGGATCGAAAGGCATAGGAAACAATTTTTATGAGATTTATAGAAGTCTTCATTTTCTATCTTTTAAGATCCCGTTAAAAAAAATCCCGTTATAAATACAAAAGTTATGGGAGTGTTTCTATATTTGAATGGTAACACAAATAAACTTCTGAAATGGTTAATCATTCTTCTTCTTTTGATGAAATTTGGTATATATATATATATATATATATATATATATATATATATATATATATATATATATATATATATATATATATATATATATATATATATATATAGAGAGAGAGAGAGAGAGAGAGAGAGATATTATTTTTGGACTAAAATTGTTTTCTTTTATTTATTTTGACCGAAAGAGAGACTTAACGTAAGTTAAGTCCTGCAAAAAATCTTTTTTTTTTACAGATTGCAAACTGTTGTCACTCAAAAAAAGTTATAATTTACTAAAAAAAAAAAAAAATACTTACAAATTTAATGAAATTACTGAACTTATTCAGTGAACTGACAAAAAATATTCCTTAAATTCATTTTTCTCGAAACTAAATTTTGTGACAACATAGTTTGCTTCTAGGGTACAGATATATATATATATATATATATATATATATATATATATATATATATATATATATATATATATATATATATATATATATATATATATATATATATATATATATATATATATATAGAGAGAGAGAGAGAGAGAGAGAGAGAGAGATACCAAATAGTTATTTTCTTTCTAAAAATGGTCCAAAACCTTTTTCCCATCTTTTCACGTAGAAAAACTGCATAAGTAGGTCTTGGTCAGGTCAATTTTCACAGCACTTATAATATTTTTCATCATATCTTTTCACCTTTTGTTCAAAAAATCTAATTATAACTACAAAAGTTACATGGTTGTTTCCATCTTGAATGGGCCACACTGTATACAAAAATCTAGCAGTAAAAGACTCAGAATAGACATGCAAAGCAAGGAAAATTTTAAAAAGCCTAGGGATAAAATATAATCTCCTTTTGGATAGGTGATAACATAGCGTGATATTGTCCCTGCTAAATTCCCCAATTTTATGCATTTCCATATTCCAAGTTTGCTGGTGATATCTCAATTCGTTCTGTAGTTATTTCATCAATCTTTCCTTGAGGATGAAAGTGTAGTTCGGTAGTAATTCCAATATATCAAACAACATTTGTGCATGCGGCAAAATAAATCATAAAAAAAGCACTTTCAGTTTTTCCCGAATTATCCGGGCAACTTTTCCAGTTTTTCTTTCCCTAAAAACCTATTCGAACTATTACGAACATTTTAAAAATAAAATTAGCCAAATCAGTCCCACCGTTCTCAAGTAATGCGTTTACCAACGCAAAAACGCACTGACCAAAGCGGCGGTGTTTTTGATTATTTTTTTTCCTCAGGGCTTGAATATTTGTTGTAAAAGCTGTTTTTCGTTTATTTATTGTATTCACTTATTTATATTTATTTCATTTATTTAGGTTTAAATAAGAAAAAATTAAATGCTGTTCGTTGGTAAACGCATTACTTGAGAACAGTGGGACTGATTTGGCTAATTTTATTTTTAAAATGTTCGTAATAGTTCGAATAGGTTTTTAGGGAAAGAAAAACTGGAAAAGTTGCCCGGGAAAAACTGAAAGTGCTTTTTTTATTATTTATTTTGCCGCATGCACAAATGTTGTTTGATATATTGGAATTTGGACATCCCAATGTCTGTCAGGCCAGCTATTTATTAATAATTATTGTTAATTATAAAAGTTATTTTTGTTCATTATTGGTTTTTCCCCTTATTTTCAATGAATTTTGATCATCCTGATGGTGGAAGTGTTGTATTGGGATTTATAAAATCAATAAACTATCATTCCTGTTGAGCTATTTTACTTCCACATCGTCAATACATGTGGAAGTATGGCATAACATTTTCCAAAGTTTACGTCTGTCTGTTAGTAGGCGCTGGCCTGTGTTGTGTGTCCAGACGACATTTCAGGGCTGTGATCTCTGATGAGTGGTATACACCCGGAGTTTGGGGCCCCCACTGTGTGCTACGAAACAGACGGAGGGCCTCAATTGGGTGATGTTCGGGAGCGGGACTCGATGGGATGTTGCCTTGAGAGTAACACTGTTGGATGTCAGGTTTAGACGAGCCTAGGGGGGAGCTGAGATCTCTAGGGGTGGATTACAACTAGAGATTGGATGCTGCTCGAGAGCGGGACTTCATGATACCGCCTTTAGGCAAACACTGACGGATGTCGGGTCCAGATGAACTCAGAGAGAGGTTATCTCTCTTTGAGCTTCAAAACGGGCAAGCGACTTCACTCAGATGACAGTACATCTGCCAAACACACTTTCACCCCCAAGAAAAGATTGACTCCCGCAGGGAGCTAGAATTGATGAAATACTACCGAACGAATTGAGATATCACCAGCAAACTTGGTATCCAGTTAGCACCCGACAAAGGAACACTTCGAAAGGTTTTTGGGTAAGATCGCTTCGGGGGGTAGGGGAAAAATGAGCGGTGATTTGGAGAAAATTGATATTTTTTCATTAAAACTCAAGTAATATAATGTTTCAAAAGTTTATTGGTAGAGAAATGCGAATATTTTCTTTGTGGTCAAGTCATGAACCTTAAATTCATTTCATGATAATGTCTTTCTACAAAGAGTAGATTATCGCAGCTATGTGCAAGTTATGATTCACTTTGCAGCACTATTTTGATTCCATGTTACCAAGATATTCTAAGAGGCTTTTTAGAACTCGTTATATCTTTAGTTTTACACGTTATAAAAAACCTATGAAGATTTTTTGTTTTAAATCGAACTGCCTTTATGGCTGTTTTATTTAAGAAACATATTTTTGTAAATATATTGAAAACGTGACATTTAATTGTTTTCTGTTTATATCACCGTTATCGTTGTAAGCAAGGTGCTTACAGTTTGATTATCTAGATTTATGGTATTTCTACATACATAAATGTTTGATTTGATCTCAGAAAAGTTTATGAAAAGTCGCCATAGAGCTGAATATTTTAGGCGGAAATATATCCAGTATAATATGCATAAAAATATATAGACTGCGGGCAATGTTGAAATTGTGTGGTATCTAATTTGATAAATAATAACCAGCTGAGCAGGCTAAAGCGTGAGGTACAACGGTCAATTGAGTGCAAAAATAAAAAGAAATGTAATTCGAAACGACACCGGCGATGATAGAACGGGCAGTTAACCTCTAAGGAGGCCACTTGAGTTGCAACAGAAAATTTCCGCAAAATAAGTGGTTTTGTGGACTCGGCAAGAGTGAGGAAATATTTAGACAGGCAGTGTTCAGGCGGCTGCCTCCGGGCTAGGCAGTTGCCGCCGCAGCGATAAATGTCAAGGGTTTCTGTTAAGTAAATTTGAAAAAATAAGTGAGATTTCAGTGACAGAATTAGCTTTTGTTTGAAAGGGCAGTTATCACGAAAGATCGTGGTTCAACGGCCATAGGGGCTGATAAGGTAGAGTACAGAGCTGGTGTATTGCCTAGGATTTTTCTGGGTGAGTTCGTTCCAGTTGACATTTTTTGTAAAATGTTCCCTAATTTTTTATTAATATTATTAAGAATGGGCCAGCTGTCTCGAGTACCGAATTAATTTTTATAGACTAGGATTGTATAGATATTTTAAACCATATGGGCTGTAAGCTAAATTAGTATAGATGATTGAGCCATAGGGCGCTGGACTTATAATCAGAGTGAATGAAATCAGATTAAAATTTAGGTGTTATTTTATGATAGGAATTTAATGGACGGGGGAATATTTGTGAAACTTTTTCATACGAGCAAGAGATAGGACTTTGAGCCATGAGAGTTTAGCTGAGCGCTATAAGGGCTAAAGAAGTGAGAGCTATAATTAAGCTAAGAGGGAGTTAAACATCGGGCTTAGAAAAATTATACCGGGGGCAAGAACAATGTAGTTTTCGCCGGTATCAATTTTATATAACATTTAATCCATTCTAAGGGTTGGGAAAGCCTCCTACACCCTCCTGTTTAAATAACCTTTAGGATTTATACTATTGGAATTAAGAGTTTTTAGTATAAGTTTAATCAGATGGAAAACCTTTGGAATTAAGGAATTTATTTTAAAAAGTATTGAGAGTTTTCTTTTGTTTAATTTTAATCATACCAAAATCTTTGAAATTAAAGGGTGTATTAGAAATTTATTGTACTGTTAAAATGTTATCTGTATAAATTTTATTTTTTGTATTAAAGTAATTTTAAAAACTAGATGCTGGGTTTCATTATTAGCTTAGGAAGCCCTAAACTAGAGTTCATATTAACAGTTTCTTATACGGTGACTTTGAGGTGCTTGGGTCACTAGGTATACGCTAAGGCTGAATATATAGTAAAATTCTGGGAATTTGATCACAGATGCTCGGTTTTAGTGTTCCAAATAAATTTAGGCAAGACCTCCCTTGAAGGTCGTAAAACTTAAATATTAGTTTCAAGGTAACAAGGGGTGGAAAAAATGGATACATGTTCTGCCGCTCGAACGTTGCCGACCCTAAAATATAACTAAATGAATAATTACTTAAATTTTAATAATAATAATTAGAATTTACAGTCATTGAAAACCCTTAGTTTTAAAGCAAAGTAAAAGACACGTAACACCTCCCCCCCCAAATACATCATAGAAAAAAATTACACAACTTTGCTACTTTAACTGAACTTTGCAGCTCCAATAATAACAAAGTTGCAATAGTGCAGACATAATTTGATACACTTTTATTTAATGTCTAGTAAAATGGGTGAAGTGCATAGAACTTTTTTTTATAGCTAGTGCTACGGGTACACCACACAGCTTAATTTATTTGATGCCTAATGTTACGGGCACAGTTCATGTTGCAATAAGCTCTGCCTTTACTTTTTGTTCCAGGTTTAAATTATACTTGCTGATAAACTTTTTCCAAGTGTCCTGTGTTCATGTAATTTTCAATTTGTTAACTATTTCTTTGCATCTATATTTCCCTGCCTTTCCTACATTATTGTGTGATCATATTTTGAATGTGTTTATATTTACTTTTTGCTCCTTGAGTTTCTCCACCTATTATGTTCTTGTATTAACTTTAAAATCTTTTATGTAATCCACAGTTTCTTCTGGTCCGATACTTTTTAGTTTAATATTTACCTTATTGGCTTCTTCTTTAAACTGTTCCAGCTCCTTCGCATCTCATAGTATGTGTACATTCCATTTTCTTTTATTTTGTGTACCTACTCTGTTGGTGAGTTTTTTGCACTTAGTAGTGCTAGTACCAGAGTATGATCACCGTTTATGTGTTGTGATGCCCCAGCTAAGCAGAAGCCCAACAGATAGGTTGCCAATCCGTCATTCGGGAGTGACCTAAATATTCTAAGTTACATATCCTCGGGCGCCATCTTTATTCCCTATTAAATAGGACGAGGTCAGATCCCCGTGAGGACTTCTGCTAAGGCCCTCGTAGTACACCACAAAGTTACTGTTTCATAACAGCCTTGTCCTAGGGTAGCTCGAGTGGAGAAGAAAACTATAGCCAGGGGTCGAAAGTTATTATATCCCGTAGAGTTCTCGGGAGCTAAGTAGGCTTTAATTACTTACTCCCGAATAATGGCTGTTTTCCTAGCTTACAAAGTTGGAAGCAGAAATATTATGAACAGATAAATCTCAATTACGATATACCTCAGCTAGTTACAATTCGTCACAGGATTCTAGCTTAAACACACCTACACTAGTGCAAACATCTACAGGCAGTGCAGTGAAACGCAACTCATTTCATAAAAGCTTCTAATAATATTTAAAATATTTACAAACGAAAGTGACAATAATAAAAATCCATAAATTATGAAAGCTAAAAATTCGCTACAGTTCATGCGATCAAAGAGAAAACATATCTCAGGTCAGATAACGTTATCTCTGATAAGACATTCTTTCATAGTGGAAATGCTACAAATACGTTAATATTTAAAAATACAATGATATTCGACTAGAATAATATTTGTGCTATTTATAACAAATAAAGCGTGATATTAGCATTAGCACAGCAAACAACAAAGCATATTAAAGCAACGGCAAGCGGAAAGCGACATATACATGCATCGAACGGGAAATGGCCCCACTATAAATTCCGCCTTAGTCGGGGGTTCTACCTTCCCCTGGGCTTTATTCCCGCAATTCCCTTGCAGTCCTACTCTGCTAGGTGGGTAAGCAAACGGTTCCCACTCTTATATGACCCTAACCTGCTAACTAATACCACCACTTATCCACTATTTCTGTCGAACACCCTGTATAACTAACAGTGCCATCCAGCGGATATGTACCATTCTGAGCAGCTCCATGCTCATCACAAGGACGTATGTCTCTCGGAACAAACGTAGTCGACCCAGCACAGCACAGGATGCCGAACACACTAAATACTACCCCTTTTCTCAGCACTGTCTGTGCTCCCGTTCCCCTTATATGGGTAAGAAACGTGAGCAGCTTGTCACTTTACTAGGCTGGACACTCTAGCTAATTAACCACCTTGTCTAGCGAGCACATACCATTCAGAATAGCTCCATGCGTATTTCAAGGACATACGTCTCTCGAAATAAACGTAGGCCACCCTGTATAGCACGCTATAATTCGCTAAATACCCTAATTCCACTGTAATACGGTATAATCATTTACCTGATTTCGACTGCCCTTAAATGAGTAAACCTGCGACCAGTTTTGTCACACCTGCATACAGTACACCCTGTATACACTAGAAATCCTAACATGCCGTTAATATTATACATAGAACAGCATTCATAAAACACCAAATTATCTATTCCAGTTTGCAATTATACTTCTCCAAGTTTTCCGAAGTATAACTAACCTAGCAAACCACGATAGCAGAACACAGTTGTTATGGACTCTCGTTCTTTACCATCAAACAAATAACACGCTGCTTTTCACTACTACGTAGTACAGCGAAAGAAACTTCCCAATTAATACACCTAACTGACGCTTTTAAAACCAACGTACGACCACCGGAACCTCTTGTCTCCGCCACGTGCTGAAGGCATCTTCTCGACGGCGTTCTAACTCTCGGTGGTCTATCTGCCATGCGTTCCGTGACGCACCAAGAATGAATCTCATTGCACGTGACAGACAGGCGCTATGCGTTTCATCCTACACAATCCACGTTCCCCTTGTGGCGACTTTTCATACTCTGAAGTGTTTCTAAGAAAAGCCGGATTTATTACCTAGCAAATATTCGTTATTTAAATCGCCTAAATGAATTATTTCTATTCAAATAACCCTAATAAATTCGGATTTCATTACAGTGTTATCCCACAAATGTAATGTTTTATTATGTATTTTTAGGAAACCCTGTAAGATTGTCGGATTTTACAATATTATTGTATTGTAAAAATCAGCCTTCTAAATGGGTTTATAATGCCATTGAGAAACATTTGAAGCCACTGGTGATCAAAGTTCCCTTAGATAATAACAAAGCAACTGTGATCATTCTGATAGGAAATATAGTTAGTCAATTCAAGCTAGATGAGGACCACGAATATATAGAATCAATTGAAAATTGGTTAGAGGAATTAAGCCATGGTAAGTTGAGAAAATATTGAACGTTTTAAAGAACATAATATTAATCTAGTCTTTTATTTTTTAGGGACTTCATCTGACATAGTGTTAAGGAGTATCAATTTAAGTTTGAGCAGATTACCCCAGTATCATGCAGAATAGAAATTGTAATAAATTTGTATAAATTGAATATCAAGTGAACATGATTTTTCCTGATTTTAGCTTCTTTTTTTTTGTTTCTTTCAGTGTGTCCATCCCTTTTTGGTCCCACATTTTCATCTTGATCTATCAAGAACTAGAACATTAATAAAAGGCGAGTATTTAAAAATTAATTTTATCTAAATTTTAAAGGAGCTTTATGCAAATTTATCTTCAAATGAATTTCAGAGATCTTAGAAATGTGATTATAGAAGTTCACCCTACTTACTTTGAAGTGCGCGGAAAGATTCAAAAGATTTACAAGGATGCCACCAGACAGGTATACAACTTTTTTTAAATTTAAACTCAAAAGTTTGTCATGACGGCAAGTCAACAGGATGTAGCTTGCTTTTAGAATAATTCGGAACAGTGCATTATTGCCAAATTAAAAATAAATTTTGAATGATAAAGAGCTTACCATATTTGATAGGTGTTTAGAGAACAGGAAAGGTCTTCAGAAGGGCCGTAATAGACTTAGAAACATAATGGTTAAAAACACTAAAATAATAAGTAAAAGTAGTTTAGTTTAATTCCTTACAGCAAGGAATGTAAATATTGCAAATAATTAGAGGTCAGAATTGTATCGATTGACATTGAAAATATCACATTTAGTGTCTAAACAGTAAACAAGTAAATTCGCAAGGTACACAGGAATGTTGAAGTCGGCAGTTTGGAAGTTCGTAAACTAATTAAGAAACAATATAAGCAGTATTGTTGGTAAACATAAATGAGATTAATTTTAGTGAGTCAGAATGAGTTAGTAAAATAAGTTCTTACGATGTAGACGGTTAATTTAGATTGCTTCAGATGTAACGACGCGATACGTGTGATTTAATTGTGTAAACAAATAATACTGTTCAATTAAGATTCACGATGTAACAGTCGAAATTAGGTTCATCTTAGTTGTTATTTATAATGTTATTGTTGAAATCTCTGTGAGTTATTTAATTTATAATTAAACTGTTACCGATGTTCATACGCTTAGTTCGACGACCCTATTCCTCCAAATATCCTAACGCTCCCGTTAACAATAGGAAATATGCAATTCGAGCACTAACTAAATAATTATATATTTATTTTAAAAAAATGCCGAAAACTATTTTAAAAAAAAGTCCATACATATTGTGTAGATAAAACTTAGCCAGTATTGGAAAGCTGGCTACCATAGCCGTTTTACTTTATAGGTGTAGTTTCGCTACAATTAGTATGCCGTACTGAAGAGTTCTAATTAGAGCGAAACCGGTCTGCGGTACTAATTGTGCCGAGAATACATCTAGCCTTACATATCTTGAGTTTCTAATAAGAATTGTTGTTGTTCCTACTTGGTGAAGCCGTTCCAGGTCATATACATATGTATATTAGAGGTGTGCCAACACATTTTTTGTACTGAACTTAACTATGAACGAACCTAAGCAAATACGTTTCCTCGAACTTCGATCCCCAGAAATAGTATGTGTGTAAACCTTACAGTCGCACTTCTTAAAAATTAATATCGAACATCGAACTAACCAAAATTCTTTAACGTTCATGGATTATTTCCCTAAATACAATATATATATATATATATATATATATATATATATATATATATATATATATATATATATATATATATATATATATATATATATATATATATATATATATATATATATATATATATATATATATATATATATATATATATGTATATTGTAGCATACAATATTTGGAAGGTAGAAGATACCTATTCTTTTTAAAAAAAGGAAAGGTTTAACAAAATTTGCAAGTTTTGCTTTTGAACACTGCCATCGTAATGTTGTAACCGAAAAAGACGTTGGGATGCTAGGATATATATTTAAAGGTTATATCTAGGATATATATATATCTAAAAATAATTCAGTGATTGTTAAATGGCTGTCAGGTCTCCATACATCTATATTCTAATAAGAAACAAACCATTGGATTATTTTGTACTATTTCAAAAAGTGCTGAATTATTATTATTGTTATTATTATTGTTTATTAGTCGTACGTGTCTTATGCGACTTGTGCTGTATCATATAACACAATTTACAAGGTTGAATCCTAAATAGTTTCACAGTCCTACACCAAATTCCATAAACTTCAAATTTTGACGTACCAAATTTAAATAAATTTTGCTCTTCTATTTCGCACCTTCTAACACGTCAACCATCACCTTCAGTTACCATAAATCTCTGCTATTCCATAATGTCTTTTTAACTGCTATTCTTTCCAAACAACCCATATTTTCACCAAAATTTTTAAATTTGTGGGAGATAAAAATTACTTTAATTTGACAAATTAGACCAGACCCATGTCCGAAATCATCAAATTCTGTGGAAAGTTTGGAAATCCACAAGGTGAATCCACAGAATTTAATGAATTTAGACATTATTCCGGTCAATTCAGCACTTTTTGAAATAGCACGAAATAATCCATGGTTGCTTTCAACATCGACACAATCGGTTGGGCATATCCACTGATACAACAATAGTACTTGAATTACATCACCCGGTGTTACATCATCCGATACTGAGACATCTGATATTGCATCATACAGTGATGCATCATCTGGTACTGCATCATCATCTGGTATTGCATCCTTGGGATTACATCATTTTTAGTGTATAGTTTAGGTATATAAATAGGACAATTTTGCACATACAGTTAGTTTAGCGACAGATACTGATAAAGACAACTTCGTTGTCGAAATACGTATCTAGCGCATAACTCTCTGTTTTTTTTTGTAGTTTTTGGGGTGATTCTGCTTTTTGTTTCAAGAACAGGAAGAACAATGCAAGTGGTGATGGACAGCAAGATTGCCCTTGTCGAGGATCTCGTATTATGCGATGGACGCTTGAAAGTGAAAGAATGTGACATGTATCAGTTACTTTGGCATAATTTGGTACAAGAGATTGACACTGATAACAAGCTGTACGTTTTTAATGCATTAAGTTTGAGTCTGTTTGACAAACATGCTCCAATTTTCGAGAGAAAAGTAACAAAGTCCCCTGCTCCATGGCTGACAGATAATAAACCACGACTTGTAACTGCTGTTTCGAACACGCTCCCTATAGTCCACTACTACCTGTTTGGAAATTTGAAAAAGAACCTTTGTGGGCGCAGTTTGGGCACATTTAAGGGCAAACCCAAAGAATATTTTTTAGATGTATCGTATTGCTGCTGAAACGATGTAATAACTGCATTGATGTTAGCGGGGACTATAATAAAAAATTAAATTTTATTGTAAGTACGCTATGTCTCATAATCAGGCCGGGGAATTTTGGAGCCTACCTCGTAACTATTGAATCTATCTTTTGTATAGGTATTTGATTGTTGTTTGTTATTTTCTTGTAGATCAGCTCATTCTTAATTTGGGGTTTTAAGCTGTTGTATGGTGCATGAATGAATTAAAAGATCCAACCAAGTTGGGTCTTTAATAGCCTTTCTTGCCTTTCAAATGCCCACTATAAATTATATTTGTCATTTATCGTTATCCATTTGTTTCAAGTGACCAAACCATCCAAGCACACTTCTCTCATATTTACTTTCAATAGACTTCTCCGCTTTCCATTTGTCCAAAACCTATTAATTTCCAACTTTATCTCTTGTTATTTTACCTTATCTTAGTAGTAGTTTTTTTTTTTTTTTTTGGAGGGGAAACCGCTTGGCGAAAGATGCTGGCTCATGGCTTCTGATGCATCCAACAGTGTCGGGCGCAACTCCGACTAAACCCCTCTGGTTCTGCCTTCAGGCTAGCCCGTTTCACCATTTCTGATATTCACAGGCTGCCGCAGGTTGATTCATCGTTCTTTCTTGCCTTATATGTTGATATTCCTTTGGTGTCTCTCATTTTCTTCCCGCTTCTTCTGCTTCATAATATTCACCATCATGTTGTGGAGTGTATCCCAGCTTTCCCTAGATTCGATCATTTCAGGGATTATATTTGCTATAGTCAGCTTAGATTTTAATTTCGCCTCTACTTCTTCTCTTGCATCGCTCCATTTCAGACACTCAAAGATCACATGTTCGACCGAGTCTACACTATTCACACAATACACACAGAGATCGGATGTCTCCAGTCCCATTCTTTTAGTGTATGCGCCAAAAGATCCATGGCCCGTAAGGATCTGCGTCAGCCAAAAATCCAACTTCCGATGCTCGCACTTCACCCATGCCGTCAGGTCACCTATAAGAGACTTTGTCCACTGTCCTTTCTCAGTGTTGCTGTTTCACTCTTCCTGCCACTTTTTCATAATACGTTCCCTTATATTGATTTTTTCATCTTGACCAGCTTGGTGGATTGGTACCCTCTCTTCTACTTGTAGTTTTATGGGGATAATTCCTGTGATAACATTTAAAGCCTTTGTCGACACCGTTCTATATGCCGATGCAATACGCAACAAGATCTTCCGTTGTACTCGCTCCAGCATTTCCCTATATCTTTTATATTTGAAGACACTATGCCATATTGGTGCGCCATAAAGCACGATATTGTGCACTACGGTGCCCAAAACTGCCCTCTTCGAGCTGCTAGGGCCCCCTACGTTTGGAAACAATCTTGTCAAGATGGAGACTCTGGTTTTGGCTTTTTTTACCGTTTCCACTACATGCTGTTTGAACGTTCTTCCCTGGTCTACATATATTCCTAAGTACTTTACGGTGTTTTTTGGTTTTATTTGCAAGTCTCTTATGTTAAAGCAGATGTTGTTGCGGTCTCTCTTACCTTTTAGAATCAGCACCTCTGTTTTATTTGGTTCCAACTTCAATTTATGGTGAACTAGCCATCGGTCTATTCTCCTGAGGCACTAATTTGCTTGCGCTATTAGCGACTTTTCGTCCTCAGCGGCCACCACTAGTGCGAGGTCATCAGCAAAAGCTACGGTCCTAGCCGTTCCAATAAGTGGTACCCCCAGCACTCCATCGTAAAGGATATTCCACAATGTGGGCCCCAAGACCGAGCCCTGCGGGACGCCCATTGGTGCGGGAATCTCCTCTCCTTTGTTACAGACTACCCTACGATCTTTCAAGTAGTCCGACATCGTGTTCACCAAATATGCTGATATGTTTCTGCGCCTCAGTTCTCTAATGATCAGACTGTGCCTGGCGGTGTTGAATGCATTTTTAACATCTAGAAGAAGTAGCACACACCACTTCTCTTTTGTATGATCCAGGAACTCGTAGATACTCTCCACAGCCTGGATAGTAGATCTCCCACTCCTGAAGCCATACTGGTTCTCGTGTAAGTTTCCCTTTGCTGCCATTTCTGCTCCGATTCTCTCTCTTATTAGCGCCTCATAGAGTTTACTAATAGCGTTCAGTAAGAATACTGGCCTGAATTTCAGTTCCTCCATGCAGTCTTTTCCCTTTGGTAACAGCACCACCCTGGCCACCTTCCAGTCGGTTGGAAACTTTTGTTCTTTCAGTAGGCCATTAGGAACTTTTAATATCCATTGCGGCTGTAGTAGTAGTAGTAGTAGTAGTAGTTTTTTTTTTTTTTTTGAAGGGGGAAACCGCTTGGCGAAGAGCACGGGGTCTATGTGCTCAACAGTCTCGGGCGCAACTCCGAGTAAAAACCCCTCATTTCTTCGGCAAGGTGTCTGGAGTCGTCATCTCTGACATTTCATCGGATCGCCTTGTCCCATGTCTATACCCTTCTTACTTCTTTCTGTCAGTCTTGCTCTCTTCTGCGCCTATCCTGTTCTTTCTCTCTCATCACTTGTCTTATGAAGGAACTAATTTTTTCATATCTTTCCTGACATGTCACCATTTTCTCAATAACGTTTTTTGCATTTAACGTTTCCCCTATTTCAGTTTCTATTTTTGCCCTGGCAGTCGTCCACCTCACACACTGGAACACCGAATGTTCGGGCGTGTCGTTTTCACCACAGTGGATACATGTTTCGTCTTCTGATTTTCCCATCTTCTTAGTGTATGTTTTGAAAGATCCGTGACCCGTAAGAAACTGTGTCACAAAATAGTCGATCACTCTATACTGGCACTTCACCCACAGTCTAATATCTGGAATCAGTCTCTTCGTCCACTGTGCTGTCCTCGTGTTCCCATCCCACTCCTTTTGCCATTCGTCTAAGGATCTTTCTCTCTCGGCGGTTTTCACTTCTGCGAGGTGCCCTCTTCCGGTATTATATATTCTTGCTCTTTCTTCCG
This sequence comes from Tillus elongatus, assembly GCA_964006375.1. NCBI lineage: Eukaryota > Metazoa > Arthropoda > Insecta > Coleoptera > Cleridae > Tillus > Tillus elongatus. The sequence continues at coordinate 170,776,403 of OZ023263.1, read as the reverse complement.
CCAGAATATGGATGGGAATCACACCCGTGACAACCTGCACTGCCTTCGTGGATACAGTCCTGTATGCACTGGCGACTCTTATTAGCATTTTACGTTGTGTTGTTTCCATCAACTGCCTGTATTTCTTAGTCCTCAAGATGCTTACCCATATGGGGGCACCATATAGAAGCACCGAGTGCGTCACTCCGCTGAATAGTAGTCTTTTAAGGCTATTTGGGCCTCCCACATTTGGCATCAATCTAGTGAGCATAGCTGTTTTTGCTTCAGCATTTTTGGTGGTATTCTTTATATGCTGTCTGAAAGAGCAGCCCTCTTCTAAAACTATCCCTAAATATTTTATCCTTCAAGCTCGGTCTCTAGTCTTGTTTTGATGAGCATCTCATACAGTTTGCAGATGACGTTTAGGAGGCACAGCGGTCTGAAAGATGATGGGTCCCCCAGTGGCTTTCCGTATTAGTATTAGTTTTGCCATTTTCCATTTATCCGGGAACTCTTGAGAGATCAGCAGGGTGTTTAATACCTGCAACGTTTTTTCAGGGTAGTGTCCAATAAATAGTTTGACGGCCTCCGGAGGGACTCTGTCCGGGCCCGGTGCCCTTTTTGTTTTTATCTTCTCCCCTGCTGCTTTTAGTTCTTCCAATGTGAATGGAGGTATCTCGTTTGCTGATCTTTTTCTGCTTCGTTTGTTTTTTCCACAGGTCCGGAAGAGGCTTTCTGGAATCTGTTGCTTTTTTTCGACATTTATTTCATATGGCATTTTTTCCTGTTTTGTCCCTCTTGTTACTATCTCATATCCTTTTCCCCATATGTCCTCATCTAGATCTTTGCAGACTTGCTCCCAGTGTTCTTTCTTGGACTTGTTTATTGATCTCTTCAACTGCTTCCTCAGGTCTTTGTACTTTTTGCATAGCTCTTCCTTGGCTACCGCCAATATATTTTGGCTTCTTGTAATTCTGGTTAGCTGCCGTTTTGCCCGTGTACATTCATTTCGTTTGCAGTTTATTTCTTCATTTCACCAATAAGGAGCTCTTCTGGTATTTTCTATCCCTCTGTTTGAGGCCTTTTTCGTTGCTGTTTCCATGACTTCGCATAGTTGGTCTAGAGAGAATACTTCTAGATTTTGCATCATATGCTCCATTTCCTCTTTATATTTTTCACCATAGAAGACGGGTTTCTTAGTTTCTCCCGATTGGGACTTGATGTACTTGGAGCGCACTTCAAAGTAGATGTGTTGGTGGTATGTCATTCCTTCTCTGTCCAGAACTGTCCAATCTCTAATTCGCTTAGCCAACTTTTGCGTGCTGCATGTTACGTCTATATATGTCGCTGTTTCTCCTCTCACAAAAGTAGGTTTATCCCCTGTATTTATAACCACCATATTCAGCTCCGCTAGCCACTCCGACCATACCTCGCCTCTGTGATCCCAGACTGGTGAGCCCCATTCCGGCGACTTTGAATTTATATCGCCCAGCACAAGTGTCTCTTTGGAGTTATCTCTAATGTCTACCATAATTTCTTCCACATGCTTTTTATAGGCCTCAAAATCCACGTTTGGAGAAAAGTAGCAACAGTACATGCTAAAATCTTTCAATTCTATTCTAATATAGCCTTCTTTTTTCCCTATTGAGAGTATCCCTGTGTTTCTGTTTCTAATGTACACTGCCACATCCAGTCTTTTGTCAGCTACCCATCCTTGGTTTTGGATTATTTTTTTGTTGGGCTCGCTCACCACTAAAAGATCTATATCCATCTCTCTAGTTATCATATCCGCAATATCATGTGCATCCCTGCCTCTCCCCAAATTTGTCTGTAGTACTTTCATTGTGGTCTTATTTCTCCCGTGTACTATTTCCGGTGTAGTGTGCTCGACTGCCAGGGGGGTCGGGGTGGTCACTGCATTTATATTTTTCATTTTGTGCTGGATAGGCGCTCCTTCTTCTCCTTCTGTTTCTCTTGGACGAGTTTCCTGTACTTCGGGCATCGCATCGATTCTGCCACATGTCCTGTTTCATTGCATAAGTAGCACTTTTGTTCTTTCTGGCAATCTTTTTTTATATGCCCCGCTTCTCCACATTTATGGCATGTACATACTTTCTTTTGCCGTACATTTATTAGCTGTGTGCCCCACTTTAGTAGTAGTAGTAGTAGTAGTCTATTCCAACAGCATTCAGTTTTCTCACATACTTCGCCTGCCACACCCACATACCACAGTTGTGACCAGCTTTTGCCTCTTTAGATATACAATCACTTCTAGCGTCAGTGGTAATAGCTCCTAGTGTTGTAAAATTGGATTGTTTACAATTTAGCGGGGTTTACTTCTATAATAACGAAATGAACACGTCTGATCATTTAACAACACACACGTTATCGCCATTTATTATTGTATTGTCTGTTTACATTTTTGTGACAAGAATGACACTTAAGGCTAATGACAAGTGTGACTTATATGGTACATGAATAGAATAGCTTGGTAATTGTAACACTGTTGACAGTGACGCGTATTTTTAAAAATGTCATGTTCGTTTCAGATTACCTTCAACACCTCCCCTCGGACATTACATTTTTATTCAGTATAACCCAAAACGAACCCTTGGACAAAGCATCTAAAATACGAGAAATTACTGAAAATTTTTTATTATTACTGAAACTCCTACAAAAAAAAAACTAAACTTGATAACATAACTGACAGCTGAGCCAAAACATCATACTGTAAATTATTAGCTTATAAGGAAATTAGATCAGAACTTTAGTAACTAAAATTATGCAGGTAAGGGTAATATGGTCTTCCCTTGCTAAAACATGCACGATTCAACACAAACCGATTGATTGATTAATAATTTTCATTTTTGGACCAGATAGAGCTTTAGTAAATAAATCTGCTTTGTTCTGACAAGATGTTACATACTCAAATTTCACTTTCCCCAAATCTACTGCTTCCCTTACACAATGATACTTTGCTTTGAAATGTTTATTAGCATTCATTAGCATAGTAGGGACCTGCAACAATTGCATGACAAAATATACAACCTTTAGGTGGTTTTCTGTTTCGACTGCTCCTTCCAGTGGCTATACTTGGCTCTTCAACATCTGTCTCATTGAATGTTACATCTGAGTGGGAATTCAGTTCCCTTCTGGCCTGCACTTGTGCTGGTTCACCTGGTGTATTTTGCATAATTGCTTCTGCCTCTTCATGCCCTTGGTAAAGTTGCTCGTGCTGAACCTCCCCTGAAGCCATGGTTATGGTGACCTCATCCTTTTCATCTTCTCCAGTGTCTTCCCTTAAAAACACAGAACTCGGTATCTCTAATTTCATTGGAAAGACCTCTTCTGACATCTCTTCTGTTAATAATAATTTTTCTATCCAGACTCCACAGTCTATATCCTTTAACATTGTCAGGATAACCAAGCAATACACATTTCTCTGCTTTGTTCCCAAATTTAGAGCAACCTGTTGATAGACACCAGGTTAAGCATCCAAACAGTATCAAATAATTCAAATCTCTTGGCTCCAGCTTCCTCTTGTTCCACAGTTCAAAAGGTATTTGGTGTCCTATTGAAACGGATGGGCATAGATTTCTAGTTTTTACTGCAGTTGAAAGTGCTTCTGCCCAAAAACATTTATCCAGTCCAGATTGTATTAACATACATCGAACCATAGTTTATAACGTGTAGTTTTGTCGCTCTGCACGTCCATTCTGAGAAGGAGAATTTGGACATGATTTTCGATGTTTTATATTACATATATTTAGATGTTCCTCAAACCCTTTGCTGCAATACTCTCCACGATTGTCAGTTTGAAGTTCTTTAATATTTAATTGATGATGCAATTCAGCCTTACCATGGTATTTGCAAAATTCTGGAAACACATCACTTTTTCTCTCAATAGGTATGGCGGTCACATAATTTGTCTGTTCGTCTAAAAAGGTAACAAAGTAATTTGCATTACCATAAGATGTTGAAAATGGTCCTGCTACATCAGAATGCATTCTTTTCCAACGGTTCTGTTGCTTGTTGGTGTTGTTTCACAGGAAATGCCTTCTTGCTTTTTGCACGAATGCATACTTCTCAATCTCTCACTCCTTCATTACTCCTGGGTACATCTTCTAGTGGTGGAATTTTGTCTAAAGCATTGTTGTGCAAATGCCCAAATATTTCATGCCAGGTTTGAATTGAAACACTTGCAGTCTTCTCTTCCTTGTAAAACATTGGTAAATTTGAGTCTTTGGTAAATAAATGATAAACTCTTCCGATTCTGTGAGCAGTAAACATAATTTCGTTGTTTCTTATGAGAGATAATCTCCCATTACAGCCTCTAACGCTCAGACCCTTTTCTTCCAGAGTGCCCAGTGATATGAGATTATCTTTGAGTGTAGGAACAAATAAAACATTTGTGAACTTAATTCTCTGCCCTCCACATTGATCTGACAGATTCAAAGTAACTGAACCAATACCTCTCACCTGTACATAGATTCCATCTGCTACATTTGCTTTGTCTTTTATAACTTGAAAATCTTCAATAATATCTCTTTGGTAAGTCATGTGATCTGATGCTCCTGAATCAACTAACCAAGAGTGGGCCTGCTCTCCATTTCTAATAATATTCAATATCTGGATTGGTTTTTCTGCACATGTGGTTGTAACAGCTAATACTTGTCTGTCCTCTCTGCGATCCTGATCATTATTTTTCTCTCTCTCCTTATATTCGTGTTGGTTAAATCTTCTTAGTTCTTTGTGGTTCCTTTCTGCTTCAAACCTTGGACAATTTGCCGAAATGTGTCCTTTTTCTCTACAGGCGAAGCAAATCACAAACTTTGTATTTCTGTTACTGCTATTATTAATACTTCCTTGGCTGTATTTACCTTGGTGTGTTACTTTCATAGCAGCTATTTTCTCTTCAACTTCGTCTTCACCGTTTCTAATTCTCTTCTCTTCAATAAGTAATTTTGCCTTTACTGTTGCCATGGATAATGACAAGTGTTCATCGTCCATCAACCTATCTAAACTGCGAACCAAGCCTTCAAATTTTGGTAGTGCCAATCCAGCTAGCATAATGGCGGCAATTGTCTTGTTAAATTCAAATCCCGCCTTTTTAATTTTTCTCTCCATCATTTGGATTTTATTTATATAATTTAAAACTGTTGTGTGCTCATCTAGCCTAATATTGATCAACTCCTTGAACATATGGACTGTATTGAAAAGGCCAAAACTTGATGTTAATTCCTCCAATTTATGGTAGGCTTCGTTTGCATTTGTCAAGTCACCGATGTCGGACAGGAACATGGTGGACACGGATTTAAGTATATAGCACATTGCTGTTTGGTTAATTTTATTACGTCGTCTGAGTTCTGCCGCATCGGGCACAAAATCTTCCTGATCGTTGTAACCTTCAATACCTTCGTAAGCGTCTTTTAACATAAGGTTTGCCTTCAGCTCAATTGACCATTCATAAAAATTGTCCATCGTCAATTTTTTCATGCGAACGACTTCCTCGTTCATTATATCGGCCATTTTAGAATACAAAAATGAACTCCTGCTACTACGTCAGCTATTCTATTACGTTAGTACACTTAATGCACTTGATACTACCCGCAAATTGTATTACATAAAGCGCTTAAGTCTTATAATCTGTTGCAAAATTGGATTGTTTACAATTTAGCAGGGTTTACTTCTATAATAACGAAATGAACACGTCTGATCATTTAACAACACACACGTTATCGCCATTTATTATTGCATTGTCTGTTTACATTTTTGTGACAAGAATGACACTTAAGGCTAATGACAAGTGTGACTTATATGGTACATGAATAGAATAGCTTGGTAATTATAACACTGTTGACAGTGGCGCGTATATTTAAAAATGTCATGTTCGTTTCAGATTACCTTCAACACCTAGCACCATTATATCTACATTTATTAACATTTTTAACCAAACATGATATGGTAAGAGTTTAAATAAAGTTTCAAGTGGTAATTCTTTCAAATGGTAAGGTAAACTAAGTCCAAAGCAAACACATTGTGTAATGAAAGAAATATGTTTCGCCTCTCATGGCTAACTTTGAGTATAAATTTAATTGAATGTTTGATACATATGTGACAATAATAAAGAAAGTATCAACACGAATTAGAAGTTTTAATTAAAATTTTAGTGTTAAGTTCCAAGAATATATTAAAATATTTACAATTTTTCAGCAAGTGCAGACACAAGAAAATGTCTAATGGGGCTCTTAAAGTTTGATTTTAATGTTTTAAGGTAAAGAAAAAGGGGAAACATTCTATAATGAATTTCATGTACAACATAGTGACTTACATGTTGAGTTTTTTTCATGAAATAATGAAAAGCTGTGTAAATTTGATTAGTAAAACTTAGAGTCCTCGCCTTTAAATAAAATTTTTGAGTCAGTGTTTAAATTCCTTTTATTTAACAAGCTTATTGTTTTAAGTGAAAACTTTTGAGTCACTATCACTACAACCTAAATATTTATTTATTTAATTCATTTTTTACATATTTATCTAATTATATCACACCAAGAAGCTAAGCTTGTGCTTATAATTAGACATAATTTTTCTAATATCCTCTTCTAAACATCTAACTGTCAAACTCTCTTCTCTCAATGTCACTTCTCTGATTTGATTAGAATTTTCACTTTCACTTATCCCCTATCCGAAAAAAAAAAGTGAACCATGTATGAATATATTTCATAAAAATTGTGCTCAATTTATTAAAAGGTTTAACATGTTGAGCTCTAGGTGTGCTATATAGGCATCGTTGGAGACAAAGACTGATTTCAACCTGATTAGGTCTCATCAGTTTGTCATGTCAGGGATAGTAATACATCATACTCCTGGCTGCTATCAACAGCGAACTCTAGTGAGATAGGCACTAAGAAGGAACACAGTGTGACACAAACAGTACGAGTAAGAACTGCCAGTGTAAACCATCAGCCTCACCGATACTTGCAAATGTTTATACTAGTAATATGTATTTAAATAATTAACATATTAAGTTAGGCGTAGAATTTTCACCACAGCAGTTTTATGCTATTGTTTGTATGGTTGCGAAGTAATTTTCAATTGGCGGACTGCAGTTTTTGTCAGCTTAAGGAAACTGTAACAAATGAAAACTGTAGTTCGTATGAAAGCAGAGTGGGCAGTCACATTATGTTCTGCTCTAGTCAGTGAAAGAACTTAAGTTTTCTAGAGATGGGGCATCTGTGTATATCTCACTGTTTTGTTGAAGCTATTCGTAGTAAAATGGGTCATAAAGTGTAATAAATGGGTCATACAGTGTATTAAATGGGTCATACAGAGTAATAAATGTTAGTGGATGTTTTAGTAGTTTGTTTTATTAAAAAAGTAAATAACTGAATTGTCCAGTAACCTGTTTAGAAGTATTGCAGTATAGTAGAATACCCAACAATGAAGTAACAAAGATTCTCATAAATTTATTTAAAAAAAAAATAATTTCAAAGAATGATATCCTTGTAAATACAGGTTGTAGATAATTTTACTCAAGTGATTTAAATTGCTTGTTTTTTCTTAAATTTTAATCAAATTTATACATTTTGGAAAAACGTTTAAATTAATAAAGAAGGTAATTCGAGAAAAAACAAAACATTCCAACATGAATAAATATATTTATGGTAACAGAAAACGTATAAATATTGAAAGATGAATGTTGTAATAAAAAAATAATCAAAGTTAAAACAAGAACTGTATTTATTTACCTTTCTTATTTATATTACCAAATACTATATAATGACAATACAGGACACTCCGGCTGATTTCGTGTACAAAAATATCAGCGCCCCTAGCGGATAGTACTGATGTTACGTCGTTCGAGAACGTTTAACACTAGTAAATGCTGGTGTTTAAATGTGTATGATTAAGTTTGAGCTGTATTTTTTACAATGAATGTTAGTGGTTGGGTGTGTGCAATCTATAATTGTTCGAATTATAACGTGCTAAATCTATCAAAGACATTTCATAGGTTTCCAAAGGATGGTGAAACGTGAATGTGATTTGAAGCAGAAGCCAAATTAAGAATCACTTTTATGCCAATATGTACAGTTCGAAGAAGATAATTTATTGTGTAATATTTACCATCATGTACCTATTTATAGATAAACTTAGTAAACGGATGGTTGAAGTGCTTCAATCATAACTTGTCTTCCAGTGCATAAAAAAGAAATATGAAGGCAAAAAAGTTTTGCATTAATAATAAATGTTATAAGAAAACTTTTTCTATATTCTTCTGTGTCCTTTTTTATTTCAGTATGGCATAAATTGTCACATTTTTTCACATTTAAAATTATTTTACTTGGTAAAGGCTTTTAATTATCTCCCCAAGACAAGTTTTTAAAGAGACAAGTAGAAATAGCAGATTCAGCCCTATAATAGATTTATTCACGAAAGTAAGAGTTATTCTCACCTTTCATCTGCACAATTTCTTAATTATGTACTAAGTATATCAGTTACATATTTTAAAATATTAGATTAATAAGACAGTTTTCATGTAGAGGTATAGCAAATTGAGTACTGTGCTACCATTTATACCTAGAACAATGATTTATAGGTAAGTACAGATTGTAACTTAATATGCTCAGAAACAGCTTTTAGTATATTCCTAAATCTACCGTTGAAATAGTAGTTTAACGACGGTTTTAATGTAGTACTTTAAATTATGATTATGGGTAAGAGGAATTTGCAGAATTATTCATGCCAAATTCATTTAGGTTTCAAGCTGATTGTTGATACAAATTCTATATATAACTATATAATCAGAAAATTTTCACTGTTTTGTCATGTACAAGTTTTTATATTCATCTATAATAAACCAATTGTCTAAATTAAGAATATGCAGGTAAATATACAATTCAAATTACTCGCACAGTTGTCAGTACTTCACACGAGGTGGCGCTAGTGTACTTGTCACAAATTTCATCAATGCTTAAGCATAGGAGTGTCCCGTATTGTCATTATATAGTATTTGATATTACCTACCCTCGTTTATTAAAATATTTTTTGTAGAAATACTAAATTTGTTTCCTTATCCATACCATGCCTGTTTTATGGTTTTGAGTGGACCAAAGCGAATATTAAACACGTTCCACAGAAGTAAGCCTGTAGCTAGAAGCGGACTGGACAGGGCTGAACTCTGGTTAAAAAAAAGGTCTGAAGTAAAAGAAAATCGGCTCTCGATGTATAATATAGTTTTTCAACGATCGTGCCTCGGACTGTTGTCACCCGGGTTGCTGACTTGTGTTCGTCAGTATAAATAATGGTCTTGACTATGCTACAGTTTCGGCAGAGTTCGGGTACTGGGTGTTGTATTCAAAAAAGTTCAAAGTGGTGTAGAATAGGAGGAGGCAGAGCCTAAGGTTGGGATTGGACGCTGGAATCGCCATCGTCTTACCAGTGTTACCAATTTAGCGGATTTCCCCCAGAGTTTATGGGTTTTTAACTCACTTAGTGGGACAAAAGATATTAGTGAGAATTTTAGCAGTAATACATTAAGTGATTTAACTTTTCATGTACTACCCTTTGCTCTTTGTCGTTTTATGGTATCTATACAAATAAAGGAAATAACATCTTTGCAATCAAATTAAGTCCGAAGCCGGCTCTGAGTTAAACAAGGTTATGTGACATGATCACAATTTGGCTCCAGACATTTCAATTTAGTTTGGTAGATCATGTCCAGTTGTGCACATCGACCAAAATTAAGTAGTGTGTTTTATAATTTTTTGTGTGTGATAATATCGTTCTACTCTACTCCCTGATCATCCTGAACCAGCAAGCTTGTGAATTCTGTAAAAAAAGAGACCAAGATCTAAAATTCTGTAGCAATAAAGCAACAGGTAAGCATTAATTAGTTTTTTTACCAAGAGTTGTTGATTTTAAGTTTTCTAGCATAAGAAGCATGTTTTGTATCTTTGTAGTTAACTTGGATAACACGATAATATGTATGTTTAGTGATTGCTTTGCTTAAATCCTTCTTACTTTAATACATGCTTGACGTTATTTTTGGACATAACATTATTTGTTCTTTAGGCTAAATGTTACCTACTTTTTTTTCATACAAAATAGCTGCAAATTGGTTAGAAAAGGAAATAGAATTGGCTTCTGGGAAGTCACCTAGTGGAAAAGTGGACTCCGAAATCCCAGCAGAAATCCTAAATCCGAAAGAAAATTATGAAAAGGGACAGATAAGTTCTGCTGATAACAAATTTACACCTCTGCAAAACGTTAGAGCCCTACCGGTTAATATGAACTCTACAGCGCTAGAAAGACAACTAGCACAACTTAGAGAGCCTCAAATGTCACCACCGAATCCTATTGCAAAACACGCTTCTTTAATTTCTGTAATCGAAGAAGAAAATATTTTGAAAGAATTACCATCCTCATCGAGTGAAAATTATAATTACCAAAAAGTTGCTGCTGATAAACTTACTGTCGCTAAAAGAAAACTAATAATTACTAAACATATATCCGCTGAAAACACTGATGAGAACGAGACAAGTTTTGAAGATTTTGATAGCGATTATAGTGTGGGAGATCCTGATTTCACTGAGGGGAAAGAAAATGGTACTCAAATGGAACAAGCAGGTAGTGAAGCGGAAAAGAGCGATATTGAACCAGCCAATAAAAAGAAATGGCGAAGTCCAATGAAATGGAAAAGAAGCCTAGAAAAAAAGCAAAAGGCATTCTGGTGCGGAGTTTATGACAAAGACAAAAAGGATTGTTGCAAAAAAATATGTAAAGGCTTCTTGCGGAGATATCTGTAAGCTTAAATGTTCAGATCACATATCGGAAGCAGAAACAACACAGATACACCAACAGTTTTGGACAGATCAAAAATCTGTCGATACGAAGAGAGAATTCATTACCTCACACATACAACAAGTTCACAATATTCAACAGAGACGGGAAAGAAATTACCAAAGAGGAGGTAAAAGGCAACATACAAATAAATAAAGTTTGTGAAATGTCTGAAAAAGTTAAAGAATTGACCATATGGTCCGACAATGGACAATAAGAGCCAAAGGCTGCAGTGCTATTGGGGCAGCAAAGGCACGGATGAGCCCTGAGGGAGAAAAAAAATATGGTCCGATAATTACCCTTCACAGAACAGAAACTCACAGATGATTGTGTATTTTTTTCTTGAAAAGAACCAAAAAAAAAGAAAAAATTTAATAAATCATAAATTTCTAGCAAAAGGACACATCCACATGAAAGTAGATGGCGATCACTCTATAATTGAAAGACAAAGAAAAAAAAATTCCCCAGTTTAAAATAATTACGCCTTGGGACTGGCAGCAGGTTGTTAGATTAGTCTTGGTTCCTACCGGTGTAATTCAAAGACGGTATGGAGTTGTAAATGTGCCCTTAACAAATTGGGCAGCTGTAATGAGGTGCCGCTGGTTTGGATACCGGGTCACTCGGACCACGATGGCAATGTTGCGGCCGACACGCTTGCCAGGAGTGGTGCCCAGGGAGACTTTGTCGGACCAGAACCGGTGCTGGGGATAACATCTTGCACAGCAAAACGCACCTTAAAGACCTGGACAGAAAGAATGACAATCCAATATTGGCAAAATCTTCCAGGATTAGCTCACTCTAAGGCCTTCATAAATGGCCTGTCTGAGTCAAGGGCTAAAAAACTTCTAGAGATGAACAGACGACAACTGAGTACTCTAGTAGTAGGTATAGAAGAGGGGTTCTGGAACCACCACACACCACCGGAACTGGAACTGACCAGACCCGACGACCCCCGACCAGACCCGAGCATAAGGTGGTGGAGCCACTGATCAGACCCGAGCACCTCCACCACCTGACTTCGTATTTAACCCGAACAAGTAGCGAACTAACCTGAGATGACGTGAGCACCTCCACCACCTGACTTCGTAGTTAACCCGAACAAGTAGCGAACTAACCTGAGATGACGTAATCAAAAGCCAGCTAACCTGTATTAAGCAAACGAGGAACCGCCATTTAAAATAACATGCGTAATAAGAAGTTAATTATTATCAATAAAATATAAACCACTTATCAAACCTGAGAAGTATATGAAAATTCGCTACCATAACACACTTGCTGCGTTCAGCTTATTTATGTAAAAATTGGTAGACCAACTCACCAGACATATCATCGCCTTCAGACATAGGGCCATACTAGCACTTAATTGTTAAAACACCAATTTTCACGCTTTACACAAAATAACTAGTTCCATATTAATAGCACCTGTAAACAGATTTACAAAAAGGCAATGCGTTATGTAAGACATATAGCCTCTCCAGCTATTAAAAAATAACCCTGTTTTATTTAAATGTAAACAAACAGTAATACACTTAAACATCTGATGCATTTTAGGTAAGATTCAAAAAATTCTTAAACACATAATTGTCATGACCGCGCCCGACTGATGATTTAAACTGTTAATAGCGGCCTACTCACCTAAAGCGGAAAGACTTGTGATAACGGCTACTCAGCTGATATCCTAATGTGTTTGGAATAAAATCATAACGTTTTATTTCGCTTCCCAGATCATATGACGGCTTTAGTTTAAATAGAGAATCGGTAGCGAATTTTTATATAAGTTATTTGGTGTAAATTATTTTATTAGAAAATTGAAATACATGTTTTTTATATCGTAAACCCACCAAATTTGTTTCTTAGACAACGGTTTAAGGTTAGAAATAAAACACTCGATTGTAATACAATTAATTTATTAGGAGTAATAATATTTACATACAAAATATTACATAATGGCTCTTACAATACCAGTTAGAGGTTTATATTCAAATACACAGTCATGAATAATTAAACAGTAGGCCCTAGTTCTCGGAGCTAAATTGTCTTTACTCATAAACTCCACTTTGATGTCGACTGTTGAAGACTTGATTGATTCATTCTGGTGTTGGCAATCGATTACAAATAAAGCTCGATCTTTAAACTCATCATAATTTAAAAGAGGCTCCGACATGTTTTTATAGTAAAAACTTTTTTGAAAATCTGTATACATCTGGTAGGCTTCAACATATTTTGATCTTTCGAAATCCATATTCATAGCCTCATAAGGGTAGCATTCTGAATTTAGGAACACTCGTAGATCTACCATACCGATGTTATCGAAGAAGTCACCTTTTTTGCTTATGTTATCTTTCCGATCTGTTTGAAACGCTATAATCACATATCTAGGTCTTTCCAAGTTGGTTGCAGTTTTAACAGCCCACACATCTCTGTTTATATCTCTGAGTGATGGTAGCTCATATATATCCCATTTCCGATATGCGAGAAATATAGATGTGTCTTTTGCTATTTTATCCATCAGTTCCAGCTTCATTTGATCGTTTGGAAATACATGTTTTGCTTTTAAAAACATGTTGGTTACAGTTATCTTAGATCTTGCTGTACCTGTGCTGTAATAGCAGTTGGAATCATTTCGAGCTCTTGTAAATCGGAAAGTATGTTTGCCACAGAGAACTCCTTTAAAATGATGAAAGAAACTGAAGAGGAACCAAAGAGGTAGGAGCAAGTGAAACTTGTTATCGTTTAAGGTGATGTGATCTGATGATACATTTAACCCAGCATTGCTAAGAGATTTTGCTTCATTCTTACTAAACGAAAGCAGAGTTTTGATGTTTGTTGTGGTGTATGGATCTCGTACTCGCTCCACTTCCTTGTTATTTAATTCATAGATCATTGATTCAAACAGAGCTACTCCTCCGTTATTTGACATGTGGCAGACACCAGTAGCATTTTGTACTGCTAGAGGTTCCAGAGCACCTTCGATTATTAGAGCTGACTCTGCTAGACATACGAATGCGGCTTGTTGATTGATGTTTATTTCAACTTCATCGCTGTTACCAAACGATTTAGTTGATGAATAGTAAGACCTAAGTTCTTCTCGATCAATGGAGTCGTCAAACTTGGGGTCTTTGAATATTTCTAGTTTTGATGACATGATAACCAAGACTTTTAAGGAATTCAATATTATCGGAACGAAGTGTATGCTTCAAAGGAGCTGATTGTACTAAATTTGTTTTGGTAGATTCGCTTGCTTTTATATCTTTAAAGACTAGCATTCTAGGCAATCTTTTTAAGCTCTAAGCGAACAGACACCTCTTCACCTTGAAAGTTTACAGGAACTGAATCTTGATCCACGATGTCGATGCTTATATTTGAAATCTCTCGTTTGTTTACTGGTAAATAAATTAGATTCTTAGGTTCTATATCGATTGCATAACCAGGATCGACCATCGGTGCAAACTCATATAACGTATGTGAAGGTTTTCCATTATAGTAAGAACCAGACACAATATTAGTTTCTATACGAATCTGTTTAACATCCACTATTTCAACAGGTAAATCAGATTCATGGAAGACACCTGGTTGAAGAACTTGCTTTGAAAATCCCAGCATTCGCCCAATCGAATCATCAGATTCAAAACTGATACTTGTGAAACACTTTATTTCACATCTAATGGTGTTGGGATTAGGTCTTAGAATCAAAGCTAGCTGCTTTTGTTCACGTGTTGCTGTAGCACCAACAAGTTCATTTTGAAGCAAGTTTTCCAAATGTGTTATTTCATATGCACCAGTAGGTATCGTGATGATTCTCCAAGCAGCTCCTTCTTTTACATAAAATTTATTTTTACCTTTATATATGTTAGGTATGTTGTTGTATGTGTGAAAACCTATCAAAGCAACTGCATAACTACCACCTGGATCCAATTCAATTGGAGGATCGTAGTCTGTTGACAGATGACAACTGCGATCTTTCAACGTGAAGGTTTGCGACATGACTGAAACACAGATACTACTGTTTAAGTCTTTTATTTAAAAATTTTAAACATAAGTGGCCACAATTATAAGTATTATATTTCTGATACACATCATGATTGTATATTAGAGTAGAGTCTTTAAGGTAATGCTGCAACTCAACTGGCGGCTTCAAGTTTCCATATGAGTCAAAGTACACGGTTGTATCACCACGTTTCTTAACTGCAACCCAATGACTGCCAGGTTCCTTGTTTGTTTGCAAATTCATGATAAGTGATTCATTCTTGCGTGGCCCATTCGATGGCAAAGTATCTCGCATGTATACACCTCTAAAATATGGAATTTTCATTTTACCAGCAAATTTCATAAGATCTTCATTTGTTAGAGGTCTTGCTGGTAAACATCTTACTCGTTTTTTGGTTTCTGCAAATACAACCCATAACCGCTACGCTGCTTCTTCAGATATAATCCTTTACCGAATCTCTTATACTTTGGTTTTAATTTCAAACCATTACCTCTCTTACCCATAGCAATAGCCTCCATCGTTTTGTTATGACGTTCTTCTTCTTCTAGTTTTTGTTTGGCTGATTTGGCATCGTTAACTGCTTTAGCAATGCCTGCAGCACCGCCACCTAGAGCACCTAGCGCTGACAGGCCACCAAAAATTAAAGGTAGTAGTGGAAGGAAACCTCCGCTTTTAGGTATTGGAATAACTCGCGGTTTCAGCACATTCTTACGCCTACCAATCTGTTTAACAATTGCGTGAGCGATATCAAACACAGCATTCTCTGATGGAATAAGATTTCTGTCTTTTAGAACTTCTCCAATCAGACTAAGAATGTTTTTAAAGGGAACTTTTTTCCTCGGTTTTGAGTTGATTACATCAAGACCCATACCGAGCTTTCTTTTAACTTTCATGGTGTTTGTAACACTCCAAGCGGCTAACTTTTCACCAAAACTCGCGTCCTTTGACTTGACTCTCTCCCAAGCTCGATTCTCCAACACTTCGTCGGCTCGATGCCTATCACTTAACTCTTTTGATTGAGAGTAAGCGATGTCGTGGTCTCGACAAGCACGATCTAAAGGATTGATACCTTGATCACCTCTAGCAAGACGTTCTTTAAGTTTAGTACCCGGGCCACAAAATTGATAACCAGGAACGTGCAGCTCAACAGGTAGCTTGTTAATGGCTGTGTTTACAAAACCTTCACCCTGTGACACCAACATTGATACTAACTGTGTGATCCGCTTACATGTCTATATTTATATACATACTCGAAAAATATAGTTTAGTTCCAGTCAAGATGCACACCATCAAACACGCTTCTGTCTTACCTATTACAAATATAGACGATGTTGTTGATACAGCAGAACAACAACTAAGGCATGGTCCTCTCTTCCCAAACACAGTTAGAGGTATCATATGTGGTCCTAGTGGGTGTGGTAAAACAAATGTTATGTTAAGTTTATTGTTTGAACCGAACGGCTTAAAGTTTGATAACGTGTATGTGTATTCAAAGTCTCTGTATCAACCTAAATATAAGATGTTACAAAGGGTGTTGGATGCTACAAAAAGTGTTGGTTATTATCCATATAGTGAAAACGATGAAATATTAGATCCAGCAGAAGCCCAGGACAACTCGGTGTTTATATTCGATGATGTGGCTTGTGACAAACAAGATAAAATGAGAGCATACTTTAGTATGGGGAGACATAAGAATATTGATTCATTCTATCTCTGTCAAACATATACTCGAATACCCAAACATCTGATACGTGATAACGCTAACGTTTTGATTCTCTTTAAACAAGATGAAACGAACTTAAAACACATCTATGACGATCATGTGACCACTGATATGGACTTTAAACAATTTAAAAATATATGTTGTCAATGCTGGAATGGTAATAAGTATGGTGTGTTGGTGATTGTAAAAGAAAACGAAGTCCACAGAGGGAGATATAGAAAAGGATTCGATAGCTACATATTAATCTAATGGTCTACAACCAACAACAACAAAGAGATGTCTAGCAGGACAACCAACCAGCTAACAAGACAGACAACCTGTCTAAAACAACCTGTCTAAAACAACCTGTCTAAAACAACTTGTCTAAAACAACCTGTCTAAAACAACTTGTCTAAAACAACTTGTCCAAAACAACTTGTCTAAAACAACCTGTCTAAAACAACCTGTCTAAAACAACCTGTCTAACAACCTGTCTAACAACCTGTCTAACAACCCGTCTAACAACCGGGTCTACCTGTTGTGTTAGATACCTAACACTAGATAGGCAGACATACAACCAATTCAAAGCTAGTACACCTTAAACTACCGAACTGTTTGCATCTCTTAACACGAAACAAAGAACTTTAGCAAGATGGAGGTGATGAGTAACCAAGAGAGAAAAATTAAGAAAAAGATTTTACAACTTGCTGAAAACATTCGAAAAAAACATTTAATGCTTAAGCTTGGTAGAGCTGAGAATGATGAAGCCCTGCAGCGTTTATATAAACCACTTGTTGACCCACTGAGTGAAATATCTAAAAATACATCAACGCTTAAACTACAGCCAACGGTTGAACAAATCAAAGAAGAAGAAGCTTCTGATGATATACCAGAAAAGAAACCCAAAGTTGAGTTCCTTAAAGACCATGAAGTTTTTGAAGCCGAACCAGAAGTAGAGACAAGTTTTGATGAGGATATCCCAACATTTGAAGAGCTTGAGGCAGATCTACAAACTGTCACAAACAACCCAGCATATCAAGAATTTTTGGAGCAATATCCTGAACGAGTTCGATATTATGTAGACAAGTATTTTACTGAACCACCGAGGCTTGCTACTATTGATCAAACGTATGGTGCTCGCTACGCTAAAGATACTGGTAGTTGGAGTCTTGGCAATAAACACTTGGACTTTACTGATAATGACATTCGACTAGGTCAAAGGAGATATCCGCAAACACAAGGTCTGCTAGAATTGATATTTATGAAAACACCTAGAGGGTATACCTATGACGATCTTCAACACTATAGAGATATTCTAGAAGCAACTAGTGTTCATAAAATGAACTACGATCCCAACGCACGAACCAAGGGTTGTTCCTCGGAAAAGTATCTGACTCTAATAAAACCAGTTATAAACCCAAGAGGACGAAGATCCTCAACTCCTCAAGGTTTTGGTTACGACACACATCATAACGCAGAACAAAAAACTGAACCTAGAGCTCAGAATGTAAGCAGCAACACTAACAACTATATGATACAAAATAACAAACAAATAGAATATGTCTATTGGGATGACATAAATGAGTTGGTTGATAGACTTAGACTTTTAGTAGCTTCCCAAGCTGCTGGTAATAATGCTCATAACAATGAAATTCAGTCAATCATTGAAGAACTGAAGGAGGTTGGTGTTATCGCCTAATATACCTACATATATCACAGATATACCTACCTTAGTGCTTAGTATAAAAATGTCTATCGATAAGTTCGGACGTTCCCAATCCAATAAAGGTTCTAAGTTTAAAATTATTGAAAGAGAGATTTTCCCAAGAACTGATAGTGGTGATTTTGATTTGCAAAGCCATAGATTGTGTAACATCGCTGATCCAGTTGATGCAACAGATGGTGTAAATAAAAAATTTGTTGATGTATGGATAGACGACTATCAGAAGAACAAAGATGAGGTAAAACAAAGAATCATTGCCATACTACTTGAAGCTGTACACAAACCTGAGTTGGAAGATTTAAAAAACGAATTTGAAAATAAATTGAAAATTTTAGCTAAGAACATAACTACTCAAGTTTTAAAAGATATTGATGTGTTAAAGAATAATAAGCTAAAGAATAAGCTGGGAGAAATAGACAGCAAACTAAAAGATTTACATGATAAGTGGATACTTTTAAATCCAACATCACCATGAGACGCAAAACTGTTGAACCATCTAACACCAAAAAACAAATTATTGATGAGTTATATAAACCAGCAAGAATCAATTTTAAACGTAGACGTACAATAATCAAAGGTTTAAATGATTTGTGGCAGATTGATTTAGCAGAATTTACAGACTACTACAAAGCAAACTCTGGTTACAAGTATATTTTAGTGGTTATTAATTGTTTTTCAAAGTATGTGTGGACTCGCCCTCTTAAATCTAAAACTGCTGAAGAGGTGACTAAAGCTATGGCTGATATTTTATCTACTAGTACAGCGCCCTCTAGCATCCAGTCTGATCTTGGCCGCGAGTTCTATAACTCAAAATTTAACGCCTTAATGAAAAAATATAACATCAATCACTACAGCACTTATAGTGTGAAGAAGGCTGCAATGGTGGAAAGAGTTATACGTACCTTGAAAGAAAAGATCTATAAAAATTTCAACTTGATTGGCTCCTACAAGTGGGTTAATACACTACCTGATGTCACTGCTACTTACAACGCTACTGTTCATCGAACAACTGGTGTAAAACCTCAAGATGTTAACAAGAAAAATGAAAAAGCTATTCTGAAACAAGTTTACTCAAATCTGAAAGTGTTTAACAAAAATAAATTTAAAGTGGGTGATGTTGTACGTATAAGTAAAGCAAAAGCTCAATTTGAAAAGGGGTATACACCTCGCTGGTCAACAGAATTATTCAAGATTGTTAGTATTCATTTCACAAATCCAGTAACATACTTTCTTGAAGATATGCAGGGGGAACCAATCAGTGGAGGGTTTTACGAGGAAGAACTACAAACGACTAAACAAACAGACATCTATCTGGTTGAACGCATCTTGAGGAAGAAAGGCAAGCAGCTCTATGTAAAATGGCTGAGTTTTGATAAATCTCATAATTCTTGGATAAATTCAGATGATGTTAAATAAGCTTATATATTTAATGTATTAATGTACTTAGAATAAAATAAAAGTCTTTATTAAAATAATGTTATTTTATTTTTGCATCTGGTTACATACAATTAAGCCAAATGAACAATTACAATTTATGTCGTAAATCAATAATATCCTGAATAAACTTCTCCTGCAGTACATCTGCTATCTGTAGATCGTTTCTCTTCGCCTTGAGGTATTCGACTTCGGTCTTTATTCTGTTAAAGAGATTTACAGAATTTGGATCATACAACATGTTTAAAACTACTTCGGAATCAGGGTGTTTATTTTTAAAGTTCTTGACAGCTCTTTTAAAACTTTTCTTCTGAGTCCTTACAGCATGATATGGATAGGTAGCATCCTTCTCATTTCTTGAAAGCAAACCAAAAACACAAAGTTTTCCAGGGTTGCTTGGTTTTGGAGATATATCTTCTAAATGTTCTGTGATTTTAGCATTTGTTTCTCGCATACGCTGCACTTCATCATCTATCTCCATTAATTTCACTTCAATTTCTTTGAGGTTATCCTTGTATTTTTGATTAAATTCACTTACGAAAAAATCAAAAATAATTTGGTTGCACTTTTCATAGAAACTATTGGATATCCAACAAGCCAAATTTAATATTAAATCTTTACAGACATATGTACCAGATATCAAGTTGTTTTCAGCTTGTCTTCCACCAAAGTCCACTAAGTATGTAGCGGTTGTTGGTGTTACTTGAGATGTTGCGTCCGTTTTTAGGGCATCGGTATTCCGAGCCCCTGGAGATGAGTCTAAGTGGGCTCCTTTGGTTGAAATATTAAGGGTATCGGTATTCCGGGTACCTAACTGTTTCTTTAGCTGACCGTTGTAATAGACAATCAACTCTTTAGTTTTCTTATTTTCCAACCAATGATACAGTTTTTTCTCACCATTTTTACACAGCTTAGTCGCATTAAAATAACCAGTGTTCTTATCGATAATTAGTTGAAAGTCTCCAAATAAACCATACCAGAAGTTATCTTTGATTTGCTGGTAACACACATCACTTAATGTAGCCATTTTAAACACACTACTGAGCACTTGGATACGTTAGAGTTAACTGAAGCACGTCTTACCTCTACGATAACTAAATTTTGAATGAGTTTAACAGTGTGTAGTGAACAATTTATAGATGTTGATACCACTATCGTTTGAAGCTGTATTTATTAATATTTATTTCCAACCACATTAGCTGTTCCAACATCCATCCGCTTTCGGCTTCTGCAAACTCTAAAGCTTTTGTGTAAATTTCGTCGATGAATTCTTGATATATACTTTCAAAATTAGTTGACACTGTAACATTTTTATTTTTAGTATTAAATGACTTCATTTCTTTTTTATTTCGACTTTGGAGTACATACAAACCAAACAATTCTAAATTCATTTTAATTTCATTATGCTTAGCTAAAGCAGCTTCCATCAGATGAAACACTTTATGTCTTATTGTTTCCATAAACTGTTTAATATCAATACCTTTTTCGTATATACGATAGGTAGCCATTCTGTTTTTAAAAGCTTGAGTTAACATCTGCACTTGTTCAACTTGCCATGGTTCACATACTTTTGATTTATGAATTTCACTACGTAAATGCCCAGAGAAAGCACTCTTTTTCACTTGTAACGAGCACGATTCACAGTATCTCATCTTAACTATAGATGCTTAACTAATGAATAAAAACACAAATCTTCAGCTTATATATCTTTATTAACAAAAATGTTTACGATAGATACCTTTAAGTATAGTGTTATATTTAAAACAAAAGTACAGCACCACCGGTGGTGGTGGAGGTGCTCACGTCATCTCAGGTTAGTTCGCTACTTGTTCGGGTTAAATACGAAGTCAGGTGGTGGAGGTGCTCGGGTCTGGTCAGTGGCTCCACCACCTTATGCTCGGGTCTGGTCGGGGGTCGTCGGGTCTGGTCAGTTCCACCACCACCACCACCACCGGTGGTGTGTGGTGTGTGGTGGTTCCAGAACCCCTCTTCTATACCTACTTCTAGTCGGCCTGTATACAGGACACTGCCGCTTGTGGAACCACATGCACCGTATTGGGGTCGGTCAGGAGACTGAGTGCCGGCTGTGTATGGAGAGTGACGAGACAGCAGAGCACGTGCTGTGTTCCTGTCCGGCAGCGGACAGGACTAGATACCTGCTCTTTGGCAAGGTAAAGCTTGCTCCAGAGGATCTGGATCAACTTTCGCCCACAAAGATTATCGACCCATGTAGGAGGCTGGATTTGTTGGGCGAAATATAGACATTAGACGTGAGCCACAATAGACCTTATGGTCGCGGTGGAGGGACCGCTATGGCCCACTCACATACAAACCATTCAACCTAGATTAGTTGGTGTAAAAAGGTCTTTTCATGTTACGGGGATGGAAACCAAAGATTTTATGGATTTCAGAAGCCTATAATATGAAGGACGTTTTGCTTCTTTTGTCATACTTAAGAAAACTGATTCTGGTGATAATTTTCTTATTTCTAAAGTTGTGCACTTTCAAGTTAGACGACATGCGCTAGGCATTTTATTTTATAAAAACAACTTTAATAATGATTTTGCATCTCATGACTTAAACACAAACACCCACAACAAACAGAATATACCTGAATCTGTGCCACAAATAAGAGATGGTTTGAAAAAAAATTCAACCAAAAAATATTAGCATTTACAAAAACTGTTAAAATGGATACCCCAACAGTTTCATCCATTTTACAAGAATCTCCCACATGGTGAAGGTCAAGACATAGAAGATGTCGACTAAATTCACGGACATGAACATTTTAATTATAATGTTGTCCTTAGGACTTGCAGGCAGACTCTTCTACTCTAATTTTTTTTTGTTAGGTTTTGTTATTTTTTGGAATCATGGTATAATAAAATATTATTTTTGGACTAAAATTGTTTTCTTTTATTTATTTTGACCCAAAGAGAGACTTAACGTAAGTTAAGTCCTGCAAAAAATCTTTTTTTACAGATTGCAAACTGTTGTCACTCAAAAAAAAGTTATAATTTACTAAAAAAAAAAGAAACTTCCAAATTTAATGAAATTACTGAATAAGTTGTTCGTATGCCAAATATTAAGAGTATAAATTTAAAAATAACCAACTAACTTAGGAAACTGACAAAAAATATTCCTTAAATTCATTCCTTAAATTTTGTGACAACATAGTTTGCTTCTAGGGTACAGATATTGTTCATGCTCGTTGTTCTGTCACTTTTAAATTCAAATGTCGCGCGCTACACTGACATAGAGTAAGTGTTACTAATGGTTTCCGCCAGAAGACCAGAGAAGGGGAAGAAGAATGAGAGAAGGGAGAGAAGCTTGCATCCCTCTGCCACTTGTTTTTGAGTCCTTGAAGAGGCAAGAGGTCTCGAGAAAGCGAATTGTTTTCAACCCCTTGAAGAGACACGAGGTCTCTAAATATCCATTTTGTTTGTAAGTCCTTTGGGAGACACGAGGTCCCTAGAGGTGTTGTGTGTGAATACAGAAAAACGAAGCTTATGTTCCTGCATTATTGGAGAATAAAGGTAGGTAACTTTGCTTATTGTCAGTGCCCTATTTGTTCTGTTTTTTTTTGTTATTCATTATAAAATAAATACACGTGGTATTTACATTTGGCCCATCGACCGGATTTTTATAGTTGTTTTGTTTTGTTATTAGTTGATACAGTCCATTTTTTGAAGTAATTTTACTTGTTTCCTTTAGTCTAGTAAATTTGTAATTGTTTATTGCCGTGTTGAGTCATTTAATTTCAAGGTGACGTTATTGCTTGTATATAACTAGGTACATACTCGAATTGCATATTGTTGAAATCACGTTTGCATATTGTTTAAATCGCGTTTAGGAATTTTTTTGCGTTGAACAATGGAGTTGATTCAGCTAAAAAATAAGCGCGAAAGCGTTTATAGACGAGTAGAAGCCATATTGCACGTGGCTCAACAGGTCAAAATAGACGCAGTAGTGGATTTAGATAGGTTGAATAGATTTGAGGTTCGTTTTGAGGCGTTGAATGAGTTGGTCAATCTATTTGATTCATTGCATTTGGACATCGTGTCGGTAGTTGATCGATCAGAGTTGGAGAGCGAGCATGAAATGCAGAACAAATTCGATGAACTGCAATACTCTATAAAAACTATCTATCGAGAACTGAGAGGTTATGCAAATAAAGCCGCTGAGAATCAAGCTCGATCCGTTTTTCACGGTAGTTCGAAATCGAGTCGAGCATCGAGTAAGTCGCGGTGTTCTGTCAAATCATCGAACGCTCGATCTCTCAGTGAAAAGGAAGTAACGAACGCAAACGCGATTATGTCAACTTCAAATTTAAACAGACATTTGAGGTTACCGAAAATCGAAATGCCAAAATTCGATGGAAATTGGAAAAACTGGCCAACCTTTTATGATCTGTTTAAAACAATGATTCATGAGAACGAATCATTGTCAGATATTGAAAAGTTCCAATATTTGAGTGCTTCGTTAGTGAAGGATGCAGCTGGCCTAATCAAGAATTTACCGCTAACGGGAAGCAATTATGGGATTGCATTCAAGTCTCTGGTCTCAAGGTATCACAATACCCGGGTTTTGTTGACCAATTATTGGCAGGGTATTGTACAGGCCCCCAAAGCAAATAGTGAATCTGCTTCTTCCCTACGAACGTTGTTGTCTGTATTCAGTGAAAATTTGGAAGCGTTGAAGCAGTTTGAACATGACATGTGGGATTTCACTAAATTCAACATGTTGCTGCAAAAGGTGGATATGAGTCTTAAGCAAAAATTTGAGCTTGAGTTTTGCGAATCGGACATTCCCAGTTTTAGTAGTTTATGTAGATTCTTGGAAAAGCAGTGTAAAGCAATGGAGACAACTGCCTTAACTTCCAATTATGTGACTAATAGAAGGCAGCATGTTTCAGCAACCACTGCTAGGCCCGCTTCGTCCTTTGTTACCAGCACAAAGCTTGTATGTGCTTATTGTAAGGAGGAGCACCCCATGCTCAAGTGTGATGGATTTCTATCTTTATCCTCTCATAAACGGTATACGTTCGCAAAAAAGAATAATCTTTGTTTTAACTGTTTATCAAACTCGCATGCCAGCAGGGAGTGCAAGTCATCAAGTTGTCGTGTATGTAATAAACACCATCATACATTATTGCACTTCCCAAAAGCACCGGCATCGGGAGATGAGAGTGACTCAAACAAGCCACCTGTGGAAGAGCCACAAGGTGCAGAGCAATTGCGTGTGTTGGCAAGTGTGGTAAAAAGGGAACAGTCCGTGTTACTGGCAACTATAATGCTATTAGTACGAGATAAAAATGGAAAGGTTAGGAGATGTCGAGCTCTCCTGGATTGTGCGAGTGAGGCTAATTTCATTTCGCAGCAGTGTGTTGAAAAATTGGGGCTCAACACCTCATCTCGTTCAGTGATGGTTCAAGGCTTGAACCAAATGAGCTCGCTTGCTAGCCAAGGCACTCTCAAATGTCGAGTAGAGTCCATTTATGAGCCAACAAAGTTAGAGTTGGACATGATTGTGATTCCGAACATTTGTTCCAAGATCCCTTCTGCTAAAATTGAGCAGTGCCACTGGCAACATATTCAGAACTTAGAGTTGGCAGATTCAGAGTTTGGTATACCAGGGGACATTGAAATTTTGTTGGGTACTGACGTTTATGCTCATGTGGTTAGACCTGGAATAAAGAGAGGGCCTCGAGGTGCACCAGTGGCCATCAATACTGTTTTTGGTTGGGTGCTTATGGGCAGTGTAGAACAGTCAAAGTCTCATTCTGTTGTGAATAGTTTATGCACGTTGGTCGACTTGGATCATACCTTGAAACAGTTTTGGAGCTTGGAACAGGTACCACAAGGTTTAGTTATGTCTCCGGAAGATAAAAAATGTGAGGAAATCTTCAAGAAGACTCAGCACCGAAATAGTGCTGGGAGATATATTTTAAATATGCCCTTTCGTGAGGGTACTCCGTGTTTGGGAGAATCTTTCAGTGTTGCATTGAGGCGGTTTTACTCCCTGGAAGCACGTCTTAGTAGGGATCCAGCGTTGCACAAGTCCTATTCGGAGTTTATCAGGGATTATTATGAGTCTGGCCATATGTCTCTGGTATCAGATGTAGCGGTGGAACCATCTGATGCATACTACATTCCCCATCATTGTGTGTTGCGTCCTCACAGCCTTTCGACCAAACTGCGGGTGGTATTTGATGCTAGTTCCAAAAGTACGAATGGTGTATCTCTGAACGATACGTTGTTAGTGGGAGCGAAGTTGCAGACAGATATTGCCACTGTGTTGTTGAAATTTCGCTCAAACAAAATTGCATTTACTGCTGACATTCGGCAAATGTATCGACAAATTTTGGTTGTAGATAATCATAGGGATTATCAAAGAATTCTCTGGAGGTTCTCAAAGGGGGAACCTGTACAGAAATATCGCCTTAATACTGTCACATATGGGGTCTCCTCAAGCCCACACATGGCAATCCGAACAATGATGCAGCTTTGTGATGATGAGGAATCATCTTTTCCATTGGCAGCAAAGCTAGTTCGGTCCGATCTCTATGTGGATGATGTAGTCAGTGGAGTCGACTCATTGTCAGAGGCTTTTGAGTTGCAACGGCAATTGATTGGGTTGTTTGCTAAGGGGGGTTTTGAATTGAAGAAGTGGGCCAGCAATAATTCGAAACTGTTGTCCACAGTATCAGCTGATAGTCAGCAACCTCGATCGTTAGATTTAAATGATCCATCAGTGTTGAAAATTTTAGGATTGCAGTGGTGTCCCATAGGTGATACATTCTCTTTTAATGTTGAACCTATTGATCGTCCGTGCACAAAACGAAATCTTCTTTCGGAATTGGCAAGAATTTATGACCCCCTGGGTTTTTTGTCTCCTGTTACCCTGTTGGCAAAATATCTTATGCAGTGCTTGTGGGAGCAAAAAGTGGGATGGGATGATAAGCCCTCAAAGGATATTGTTGGTCAGTGGTCTCAGTATAAATCACAACTCAGTGCGCTAGCAGGTTTATCAATTCCCAGAGGCGTAAAACACGATAATATCATCAGTACAGAACTCCATGGGTTCTGTGATGCATCGGAGCGAGGGTATGCTGCAGTTGTTTACTTAAGACAAGTATCAGAGGAGGGTCAAGTTTGGATCAATTTTCTGTGTGCCAAGTCCAAGGTATCACCTTTAAAAAGAATATCGATTCCACGTCTCGAATTGTGTGGGTGTTTATTGTTGGCAAAGCTTCTGGAATTTGTGTGTCGGGTGTATGAAGGTCGTTTTGAGTTTAACTCTATGTATGCTTGGTCAGACTCTATGGTGGCACTTGCCTGGATAAAATCATCTTCCAATAGGTGGAAGACCTTTATTGGGAATCGAGTAGCAAGCATACAAGAGAAGATTCCTCCAGAGTCATGGCATCACGTAAGTGGACAAGAAAACCCAGCTGATTGTGCATCGAGAGGCATGTTACCTTCTGGGTTTTGTGAGCATCCACTATGGTGGGCGGGACCCGCCTGGCTAAAATTGGCAAGAGAAAATTGGCCCAAGTCGTTGCGTTTTGAGCCGCCAGAAGAGTGCCTGGCGGAGCAACGAACTCTCCCCGTACTAGTTACTTTGGCAAATGAGGAGTGGCTCAGTAAACTTTTGAATCGCTTTTCGCATCTACGGAAAATTCAGGGTGTTGTTGTATATTGTCAGCGGTTTGTGCGAAATTGTAGGGTGTCTCCATCTGACCGAACTACTGCATCTCTGACAGCCACCGAATTACAGGAGGCGCTTCATATGCTTATCAAATGTGCTCAAGGTGAAGTATTTCAAAGGGAAATAGCATCCTTGGTTAAAGGTGAGAGGTGTGCGAGGGCAATAAATAAGTTAGCCCCCTTTCTGGATACAGAGGGTATCCTCAGGGTGGGCGGTCGCCTTCGTCAAGCTGATGTTCCAGTTGAAGTGAAACACCCTATATTGTTGCCCCGCTCACATCGTCTCACCGAGTTAATCATTGCACACACACACCATGTCAATCTTCATCCTGGTCCTCGCACATTGCTTCATTTGCTTTCGCAACAGTTTTGGATTTTTGTCCCCTCGGAGAGCTATTCATCATGTTTTGTCAAGGTGCTATCGTTGCTTTCGAGTGAATCCTACTCCCATGGCACCGATGATGTCTGATTTGCCAGTTGCCAGGGTTTCTCAGTTGAAGCCGTTTTCACACAGCGGAGTTGATTTTGCAGGTCCAGTTTTTGTGACACAGGGCAGATATCGAGGTGTCCGAAAGGTGAAAGCATATATTTGTTTGTTTGTGTGCATGGCAACGAAGGCCCTCCATTTGGAAGTAGTGTCTGATCTTTCAGCTGAAGCCTTCTTGGCAGCTCTTCGGAGGTTTGTGGCTCGCAGAGGAAGATGTGACAATTTGTATAGCGATAGAGGTACCAACTTCGTCGGCTCAAATAAGCAGCTCTTAAACTATGCAAAGGGGGCAGCAGATGCTTGTACCATTAAGTGGCATTTCAACCCCCCATCAGCTCCGCATTTTGGAGGTCTGTGGGAGGCAGGAGTGCGCTCAGTCAAGACTCATTTGCGAAGGGTGATCGGTTTGCAGATTCTGACCTTTGAGGAAATGTCCACGTTGCTTGCTCAAGTGGAATCAGTTTTGAATTCTCGACCATTGTGTAGTGCGAGTACTGATCCAAATGATCTGTTAGCCCTATCCCCAGGACATTTTCTTACAATGGAACCGTTAGGTGCTCCTCCTGATGCTGATTTGACTTTGTTAAGTATGAATCGCTTGTCACGCTGGCAGCTGGTGCAAAGGATCCACCAGGACTTTTGGCGCCGCTGGAAGAACGAATACCTGCATACACTGCAGCAGCGTGGTAAGTGGGATACTGTGCAAACGTCCCCCCCGATCGGAGCTTTAGTTGTGATTAAAGATGAGACTTCGTCACCTCTTGTTTGGAAGCTCGGACGCATTATGCAACTATACCCAGGCCGTGATGGTATAGCTCGGGTAGCTCAAGTTCGCACTAGTAGTGGCACTTTTGATAGGCCTCTGACGAAGTTATGTCTGTTGCCATCGCAGTAATACGTCTGCCTTGAAATTTTTTGTACAGTTAATTATAAATCCAATAGCTTCAGTTTTTTGTTTTTTGTGCTTATTGTAAATTTTTGTTTTGTTTGTTTATTTGAGAAACAATATAATTGTGAAAATAAATCCTTATTTTGGTGGGCGGAATGTTCATGCTCGTTGTTCTGTCACTTTTAAATTCAAATGTCGCGCGCTACACTGACATAGAGTAAGTGTTACTAATGGTTTCCGCCAGAAGACCAGAGAAGGGGAAGAAGAATGAGAGAAGGGAGAGAAGCTTGCATCCCTCTGCCACTTGTTTTTGAGTCCTTGAAGAGGCAAGAGGTCTCGAGAAAGCGAATTGTTTTCAACCCCTTGAAGAGACACGAGGTCTCTAAATATCCATTTTGTTTGTAAGTCCTTTGGGAGACACGAGGTCCCTAGAGGTGTTGTGTGTGAATACAGAAAAACGAAGCTTATGTTCCTGCATTATTGGAGAATAAAGGTAGGTAACTTTGCTTATTGTCAGTGCCCTATTTGTTCTGTTTTTTTTGTTATTCATTATAAAATAAATACACGTGGTATTTACAGATATATATATATATATATATATATATATGTATATATGTATATATATATATATATATATATATATATATATATATATATATATATATATATATATATATATATATATATATATATATATATATATATATATATATATATATATATATATATATATATATATATATATATATATATATATATATATATATATATATATATATATATATATATATATATATATATATATATATGGCTAGGCTGCAGATACAGCTCAGGTCTCTGAGAGTTGGGCATCTTAAAGCCAATTACTTCAGATGTATTATATAAGAGCAAAAGTAGTAAGTGTTTCCAATGATGGTCACAGTACATCTCGACGTATTATTAGTAAGTATGAATAACAAATTCTCCATGAATAGGACAGTACCACATCTGTATAGTTAATTGTTTAGCTCAATATCATCCTAAGCCTGCATATATGTCACATAGAGCACCAACAGTTTGAACGATTGTATATGGGATTTTTAGCATAAGCACTGGTAAACAGGTAAAGTTTGTTTACCTCTGCTGATGGCACTGCTTCGCTAATCTTACACTTTTTTCTTTAATATGCAAAATAAGAAAATTTACAAGTACCCAGACAGCACAGACACATTCTGAGAATATACCAGGAATGTTTGGAAAGAATATTCAAACATCCCCAGTACATTCTCACAACGTACAATATATATTCATAGAACATTCTATGAACATGAGAATTGGACAGATTCTGTCATACTAATAAAGTTCTTAGAATGTTATTTATAATATTCTTAGGAGCTCCCAGTATCTTCTGAAAATGTTCCACGGACATTCAATGAATCTTCTCAAAACGTTCATACATATACTCATGGGAACATTGTATTTAAAAAAAAAGGTATACAGGGCGTTTCGCATAAGAAACGACATACAGCAGGGGTATGTAGGGGAACCTAAAATATGGTGATTTAAGGCAACTTACTCCTATACTAAGGTGCATCCCTAAGAAGTTATAGGCCTTCAAAGTGGGGCTTTAAATTTCGAAAAAAAATCCATATCTCAGTAATACTTCAACTTAGAAAAACCAAATTTGGTACACGTTTTGGGTGTACCAAGAGCATTATTCGTTGGTGAGTAGAGTTCAATCGAAGCATATCAAAGGGTTGAATAGTGGTGATGCACCCATAAAATGTGACAGAATTTCTTAACCTATTGGCGAATCTAAAAAATTATTCTTTCATTTAATAGAGAAGTAAATTATAAAACTTTTACTCATGTTATTTTTCAAAAAACGTTTGTTGTTTTCAAGAAAAACCCGAATAACTACAGACACATATATTATTAATGTTACTTAAAATCATCAAAAATTCAATAGATGTCTGCAAAATTATCATGTTAAAGAATTTCTATAACTTATTGATAGCAATTTTTGCATTTCTGTTGTTTGAGTTGTCTGTTTTCTAATAAATTATACCTATTCACACTTTTTTAGTGATTGTCAAATTTGACCTATACATAAGTTTATTGGCAAATATTTAATTTTCGATGATTTTTAGTAAGATTGATAAAATGTTTCTTTACTTATTCGTGTTTTTCTTAAAAATAACAGGAGTAACAAAGTTTTAGAGTAAAATTCCTCATAAAATGAAATATGTTCCTAAATCCACAAATCTGTTAAAAAATTGTGACATTTTAAGGGTGCATCACCCCTAATAAACCCTTTCAAATGTCTTAATTGAACTCTACTTACCATTGATTAATGCTCTTGGTACACTCAAAACGGGTACTAAACTTGGTTTTTCTAAGTTAAAATATTACAGAGATATTGATTTTTTTCGAAATTTGAAACACCACTGAAGGCTTATAACTTTTCAGGGGTGCAACTTAATATAGGGGTGAGTTGCGTTAAATCACCATATTTTACGTTTACCTACATGCCCCTGCCCTGTGTCTGTTCTTATGCGAAACACCCTGTATACATTTTTTGAATGATACTGAAATTAAGAAAATGCAAAGATATGAAATATTGGATTTCTTTTCAAAAATTACCGATTTTCCACCATTTAACTGGCCTTTTATATATTTTCGTATAAGCAAGACAGAGAGGCTAGAATTTGAACTTCAATCACTCACCCTTGTTTAGGTTACCATATTGTTCCAGTGGCTACACACACCTGTAAACTCAAGTTTAGATACATAATAAGTCAACAATTCGAGTATTGCACGTATATTCAGATTAAGTAAGTACTTATAACGAATACAAAGAAATGTCTGAATAAAATATTAATAAAACAATTAAAATTTCAATAACATAAAAATCAAATAAATAACGATACAGTTCTTGGAGTTGCCAAAAAATGTAATAGCCAAATACAAAGTTTCCGAGATGAATAATTACGGTTACCCCCACTGAAGTAACTTGAAATTTGGCTAGACTATTGATCCTACAGGCTTTCAGTGTGGCATTAAAGGAATTGCATTACACAATAGTACTTACACCTTTATATAATACAACTAAATTGGACAGAACATGCCACAAAACACACTAACTTGCACTTACACAAAACTACAACTGTCATCGATCAGACCTTTTGACCCTTCCCTTATATGATTGCTTTCTGCTCTGCTTCCGCAGACTTGATTTTGACTTCTAAAGCTATTTCAATATCCCAATGCCCAATTTTGGTCACCAACAGCAAGGATATTCTGGTTGTAAAGGCATACTTTGGCAAAGTGATTCCATATCTGATAAATTGCAAGTTTTATTGTACATTCATCTTCCTACCATATGTTCTGGTGCACATTTTCTGCACTGTATAGTGATACTTCTTACAGCATTAACTTCTTCCACATGAGTAAAAAGCCTGAGATGTTGGCTTAAGACAATTATTCTTGCACTTTTCCAGTCCATCCACATCAAACTGTGGTGGTTTATATTGCATGACTTAGGACTTAGGTACTATTGAACATAACACAATTTTTAAATTATATATTATACAATGTAGGTGTACCTAATTAGTAAGATGATCCAGTCTCAAGCAAAATTGACGAACCCATCATGAGTGTGAACTACAGGAGATGCTTTAAAACTTGTTTCTTTACTAGTTGCATCTTAGTCCTTGATAACCTCACACTCTCACACCATGTTTTAGTTGCTTCTGTACTCTGGATCTATATTGTTTGCAATTGCACAGTTCTCCATCTGCACATCACATTATTATTTTTAATTAATTATGTTAGAATATAACTGACATGTATGTGAATGTCAGTTGTCATATGTACGAGCATGCGCCCTCCAGCGCAGCGTCGACGCATTGTCACAGCTCGACCATCGTCACTTGCTACCTAGCTGACGGTAAGTCAACATCGTCATTATTATTAAGTTGTTATTCTGTGTTAATAAATAGTTAGTTATTAAACCAGTGTTATTAATCCTTGCACAAACCCACTTACAGACTTATCAATAACCTTATACAACGTTGACTACATGCCATTCATTTTGACATTACTTTTTATTTATGTATAGCGATCTTCCTTCCCAGCGACATGGACTTGCGCTCCATGCCTAAAGAATGGATTGCGTAAATATACAATGTGTTTACCATAGACAGGTAACATAATCAAACATGCAAAATAGTTACAATTATAATTCTCACCACGATACTGTAATCATCTATATTTTTCATTAAATTTTAAAGCTATATAATATTATAAGGACATATCAAGCACATTCTGAGCGAATATTCGGTATAATAATCTATTCAAATATTCTCAGTATATTGATAAAGAATTTTCTTAGGATGTGATTGAATGAATGGACTCAGAATATTCAAGATTGAAGTTTGTAATTCCATAAATGTGATTAGAACATTCCGAAACAAATATTCTGAAAAAAGAAGGTTCTCACATTGTGATATATATATATATATATATATATATATATATATATATATATATATATATATATATACAGGGCTTTCATTAATTCCCGAACCCCACGTGACCGGATTCTGTCTCTTAGTGGAATATGATTTTATGAGTTGACAGTCCAAAAAGTAACCAAAAAAACTACTAGACTAGGGACCCTAAAGTTACTAAATCAATTGACAGTTCAGTCCATTGGCGCTCAATTCCTTTTGACGGTTATTTTGTATGTATATTGTCTTATTTTCCAAGTTCGACCAGTGTTTACCTTCTTAAAATAATTTTTTATCGGTTGGATAATAAAAATAAACAGTTTTTATCAAAACTTGGCATTTTTCATTGCGTTTTTACGTAAGTTGAAAGTGTATATGTTAAGGTTATGTTGTTGACGATATTCAACATCACATGGAACGAAGCCCTACCAAATCTGCCCAAAACAGGTACATATTTGTTCAATGTTACACAATACACATTCATAAAACCGTAAATTAGAAGTTTAAATAATCGTACCTCAATTTGTTCATAAAATAAAAATAAAAGTAATATTTTATTGTTTTTAATTTATTTTTTTAACAATCAATAACAGTAAACCATACATGAACAGACTTGCTGTTCAAAATATTAAATAATAAATATATTTAAGACATTTACTGTTTCACCTTATTATAATTTTTATAAAACCCCAAAGGAAATATGAGACAACGCTGCCATCTTAGTTCATTAATTCAGGCTGTACAACCGTGTATGCCGGGTTGCCTAACTTAAGCGGTTACGTGGGGTTCGGGAATTAATGAAAGCCCTGTGTGTATATATATATATATATATATATATATATATATATATATATATATATATATATATATATATATATATATATATATATATATATATATATATACATACAAACAAACAAACAAGCATACAATTTCTAGTCATTATTTGCTTTCATCCTTTAATGACGCTGACATTGTTAGCAAGACCATGGTCAGGTCTTAAAATATGTTGTGATGAATTGGATTATCCAAAGTGTATTGTCTTGGCCATCACACTAAGGTGGCTAGAGTACTGTTTGAATTATTATTTATATAAATCAAAGTTGTTGATATAACACTGCAAATAGTAAAGCTGGAAGGTTTGTATTTAGTATGAAATGGTTTCACCAAGTTAGAGCATGACAATAAATAAACTAAGATTTAGGATTTTAACATTTTTAGTAAAAAATACCTACCTACCATATTCGTAGATCTTTCTATAGAATTTCTCATAGTAATAATAATAAACTTTATCGGTCCCTGAGATACACAGGTATATAAGGCAGGTCAAGTGTGTCCAACAACAATAGGTAGGTAACACAGTAGAATTGTAAAACCGACAAACACATACACAAAATGGATTTTACACAATATGTCAACAGTTCAATAAAATTAACTTGGATACATGCAAATAAACAACACAGTAAAACAAAACAAAATCGTGCTACATGGCGTCGTCCAAATACTCCTGAACACTGTAATAACACCTTGTCAGTAGCATCTCCTTTAGTTTACATTTAAATAAATTGCAATAAGAATTTCTTTCAGTTCTTTAGGTAGCTTGTAAAATTTAGCTCCTGAATAGACAAAAGATTGTTCATACCTTGTGGTACTATGAGCCACCAAACGCAGATTATCATTACCCCAAGTGTTGTAGGCATGATTGACCGAATTTTTGTTAAAGCTATGAATAATTCTCGCAACATATAAAATACACCTGTATATGTATATTGTATAAATATTCATTATATTGCACTTGCTGAAAAGGGGTCAACATGATTCTCGAGGAGATTTAGAAAAAATCACTCTTAGGATTCTTTTCTGCAAAATAAATACTTTATCGACACATCACAAGACAACATTATAGAACAGAGATGGACTAACCAATTCTCTATAACCCAGCAACAGACCATCAACACTCACACAAACTTCAGCTGCAAGAGAGCGTAAAAACTCTTATTCATACTTTTGTAGGCGTGGTGAATATGGTTTCCTATCGCAAACAGTTATCAAGGTATACATACCCCAAGACAGTTGATCACACTGGAAGACAACATGGAATCTCACAGAAGACGCTTGCGCAGGCGGGATATCAGTGGATTTACTACCAAAGTACATACACTTCGTCTTTGCATCATTAATAACTGATTTGTTTCCTTTACACCATGTCTGAACGTCATTCCTGGCATTGCTGAGCTACACATACAAGGTCTCCTAACTCACACCTGGGCCCTGGTTAATAGACGAACTTCGGAGGAAGTGTGAATTCAAGAGACTTCTGTTTATGAGAGCTTGTCACAGTGAAAATGAGAGGCCCATATATAATCAGTATAGAAGACAACTGAAACATGATATTAGGGAGGCAAAGAAGAGGGCAAATGACACGTATATACAGGATGCAAGAAACACTGTATCAGCTACTTGGGATGTTGTAAAATCTGTCACTGGTGGCAAAGCCAGCAGGCATCTGAATATCAAGGACTTGCTGGATGATAAAGAAGAGTTGAAGTTAACAGATATTTTATTGACATGTGTTGTGATTATACGGTGAATGATTCTTGTGCCGAGATAAATCTAGAAAATATTGACGTGAACTGTCACACTTTATATATGGAACCAACTGACCCTGTTGAGGTTTATAATACGATTCTCTCTCTGAAAAATACCAGGGCTGTAGGTTATGATCAAATCTCAGTGGCTTTTTTGAAGAATAATGCTCATGTTTTTACTTTGCCCATATCTGAGGCAATAAATATCTCTTTTGAGACACGAATTTATCCTGACTTGTTGAAGATTGTACTGCTTGTTCTGTTGTACAAAAAGGGCAATAGAAAACTTTTGAGCAGTTACGGACCCCTTGCCTTAGAATCCAACATTGCAAAGATATATGAAAAGCTAATTACAAAAAGGTTTGTCATTTATTCAGAAACACAATATAGTGTCTCTTAAGCAGAATGGATATAGAGGGTAGGTCTATGAGTAGAGCCATTTTTCAGATGTTTGTGGATGTTTTGGAAGGACAGAATTGTGGTGAGGAGGTGGCTGTTTTGATGATGGACTTATCAAAGGCTTTTGACAGCCTGGATTACACAATATTATTGAGAAAGTTAGAACGTTATGGTATAAGGGGGAAATCATTAGACCTGATTACTTCATATCTGATAGACAGGATCCAGTATACTATAGCAAGAGAAGATGCAACTGGGAAGAAGAAGATATACTCTGATGATGGCGCTGTAAGGAGGGGAGTACCTCAGGGTTCAGTACTCGGACCGCTCCTTTTTTTGCTTTATATTAATGATCTGCCAAAGGTAGTGAGTGTCAAGGTTGTACTATTTGCGGATGACACTTCTCTTGTTGTTAGAAGCCCTGATTTGTGTCAATTAGGGCAGGACATCACACACTCCATAGGATATATGCAAGAATGGTTTGAAAATAATGCTCAGAGAGTTAACGTCGAAAAAACAAATATAATTAGATTTAGGGCATTACCTGACGAATCAGTTGTTATGATCAAACGAGATAACATGAAACTAACTTCAGTCGGATCAGCAAAGTTTCTTGGAGTCATAATAGATGCCGGAATGTGGAGATGTCATGTGGATTATTTGTGTGCTGGACTTTCACGCTTTATATATGCATTGAGAGTGCTGAGTTACTCTGCAAGTGAGGAAGCATGTATGAAGGCATATTATGCCTATGTATATTCTAGACTGTCATATGGTATAGTTTTTTGGGGGGGTTCAGCAGAGGCCAATAGTCTTTTTATCTTGCAAAAAACGGCTATTAGAGCTATCCATAACTTGAAACAGTGTGAATCATGCAGAAATTTGTTTAGAAATAAGGGAATTCTCACTTTGCCGTGTATATATATCCTCCTGTGTGCTGTGTTAGTGAAAGAACAATATGTTTACTTTAAAGACTATGAAATAAAACATAGTTATGATACAAGAGGAAGAGCGAACTCACAAATGATTAACCAGAAGACACATCTAACAGTGATACAGAGGAATGTGATCTATCAGTCGGTGAAGATCTTCAACAATCTTCCGTTGTCCTTAAAAAAACTTATGTGTTAAGAACTTCAAAAAAGAAATGAAAATACTTTTGCAACAGAAAGGATATTACAACATAGAGGATTTTCACCGTGATACAATTGTATGGCTACCTGTAGAATAGGTTATATTTTGAGTTGTTTTTTTCTGCTTAGACTGTGTTGTTCTTGTTAAGATTTTATTTATGTGTACATTTTAGGTACTTGTTTGTACAGATGTTATAAGTGTTTGTTCATGTACATATTTTAGCATATATTTATACGCATATTTCAGGTTTATATTTGAGCACACATTTGTGGTTTTTATCAGTTACATATGACTAATTTGTAATTGCTTTTGATGTTGACAATGCTTTGAGTGTTTGTAGTTCGATTTTTTTTTTTTTTTTTTGGTCTATTTGTTTGATATGATGCTCTCTTCTTTACGTCTCATTCCTAGACCTAGTTTTTATGCATTGTAATGGATAATAGTATATTATATTGTTATATTGACGTGTTCGACACCAGGAATGGTATGTGAATAAAGGTTATTATTATTATTATCTTATCCTTACCACACTGCCAATGTGACTATAATTTTATCTTCTGAATATTTTATAATTTTTTGAGAAGCAAAAAACCAATTCTTGTTAAATAAAATTTATTTTATATATTTACAACAGTACATACCAGGTAATAATTTACAAAGAAAAAAAAATCAATTTATTTCTAGTCAGTAAATTTCACTATAGATACAATTCCTAGCACACCTGTTTATAATTCTTTATTTTAAATTGACCGCTGGTCCAATCCTTTTATGCACAAGAGGAGTGTACAGATCCACATTTCTAATTTGTGGCTCCAAATTCTGAGCATAGATATCAGCACTTAATTCGTCTAAACCAATTTCTTTATCAGCCTTAGCTTTCTTTGTTGCCTGGTCGACAAGACTTCTTATTTCAGAGTCAATTTTCTGCAAAGAAAAAACATGTTAAGTCCTACAATATCTTCTGAGACAATAATAGTTAAAAGAAATATGAACATTCAAAAAACATTAAAGTATGAAACAAAAATATAATTATCATTCTAAATTAATAACAATCACAACACCTCCAGGATTGGTCTTCTTGTGAAACTAATAACACTTTTAAGGCAAATTGTTCTAGTTTAATATAAGTGAATGCTGCCTTAGTGAGAAACTAAATTCCGTTCCAAATGGTTACTCGACATCCACAGAGTACAAGTTTTGCGGTTTCAGAATTTAAAAGTTTCCATTTTCTGCCATACCTATGTTCTTAAAGTAATAACTAAGAGGACAAAGTTTTTGTTTACTTTCCTTCTTATGGATTTCTTCGTCAGTATAGCTTGTGGATATCCCACTTCACGTTCTTAAAATAAGGCCACATCTTTCTGCACAATCTGGAATTTCATTCTTTAGTGTCTTGGCAACCACATTAAAGTAACTTTCTTGCTTCAACTAAACTTACTTACAAATTGTTATAGTCTTAGACAGTCCCATAAGTCAAACAGTGTAACAAAACAAAACTGATAAGTACACTTTGGAGAACCTAATTCACACTTTTCAGACCAGACGATTGTTTTGCTAACAAAGTTAGCGTAATAACAGGGGGAATGAACTAAGCGAGTAAAACGTAGAACTAGTATTTATATATTAAGGTTAAACAGACCGTGTGTTATTAAGTATTGTTTCTAAGAAAGAGCTTATGAAGATAACAATTCGAACAACGAACTACACAAAACTGGACCTGTTCTATTCATTGAAAATTTGTTATTCAAATTTCTAAATGTATATACTTTCATATGCGCTAATTGTCGCGATTGCTTGACGCTTTTGATTAGCTTCAGATTTTCTTTATCTACATGGTGATTGTTATCCCAAATCTGTTGAGCAATATATGACTTATTAATAGTGACATCTCAGTTGCGCTAAATGTTTAAATCTAGTTTCAATGCATATTTTAGTTTGCCCAACATATTTGAGTTCATACTCCTTACACCTTATTTGATAGATCCTTGACATTTCTGTAATTTTATCTTTATCCTTTGAGTTACCCAATGTAAGGAGGTGGTGAGCTTCAGGGTTGTGAGGGGGTACCCTCAGGGGGGAGTTCTATCCCCCTGCCGTTGTCCCTCTTTGTGGAAGATTTTCTGGCTATCCTGGGGCTGTGTGAGGTTGAGGGCCAGGCGTATGCTGATGATCTTGTCATAATGGTTAGAGGCAAATCTGAGGAGAAACTTGCAAGTACTCTTCAAGAGGCACTAAACGTAGTGAATGATTGGTGTCGGAGGGAACAGATGTCTGTGAACCCCCGCAAAATGATCATTGTTCCATTCACCAGAAGAAGAAGGTTGGATAGACTAAAACCACCTATTCTTATGGGGGAAATGATTCCATTAGCGGAACAAGGAAAATATCTGCGGGTTACCCTAGATAGGAAGCTCAACTGGGACGTACAGTTAGAGAATGTAATCCGCAGGGCTAAACTGTCCCTGTGGGCATGCCGTAGAATCTGTGGAAATAACTGGGGAACAAATCCCCAACAGATTTACTGGCTCTATGTAGTGGTTATCAGACCAATGATAACACATGGAGCCATAGTTTTGTGGCCCAATGCACTTCGTGGTACCGCGAGGGCCAAACTGGCTCATCTACACAAGCTTGTCTGATGATAACGGGAGCGATAGCACCGCACCATCAGCCGCTCTGGAGGTCCTCCTTAATATTCCGCCTCTTCAATATGGCTGGAGAGGGTGGCGAGGTGGACAACATACATATAAGAAACGGCCGACAGCATGCCGAAGGAAATCAGTCTGGGAGGGTCCGGACTCCTCGATGACATTGAGGGTCATGAGATTCTGGGAATGGTTTCAGACTTGATGCCTACAAAGATTAGTAGAGATCTGTCTTTCAAGACCGTCCTCCCGGAAAGGGAGGACTGGGAATGAAATCGGACCCTATTGAGACCCGTTCTCTGCTGGTACGCTGACGGCTTCAAAACCAATATGGGAGTAGGAGCTGGCGCATATGGGGGCAACACCGATGCTAGACTATCAACTAGCCTCAGCAGGTACGCAACCATACACCAGGCAGAAGTGTATGCCATCGAGATGTGGCAAGGAAAAGTATAGAAAACCAGTGCACACACAAATCGATATAGATATATACAGATAGCCAAGCTGCAATAAAGGCTCTTGGTTCCTACCATTGCAATTCAAAAACGGTATGGAGTTGTAAATCTGCCCTCAACAAACTAGGCAGCTGTAATGAGGTGTCGCTGGTCTGGATACCGGGTCACTTCAACCATGATGGCAATGTTGCGGCCAACACGCTTGCCAGGAGTGGTGCCCAGAGGGACTTTATCGGACCAGAACCGCTGCTGGGGATAATATCATGCACAGCAAAACGCACCTTAAAGACCTGGACAGAAAGAATGACAATCCAGCAATGGCAAAATCTGACAGGATTAGCTCACTCTAAGGCCTTCATAAATGGCCTGTCAAACTCAAGGGCTAAAAAACTTCTAGAGCTAAACAGACAACAACTGAGTACTCTAGTCAGCCTGTATACAGGACACTGCCGCTTGCGTCACCACATGCACCGAATTGGAGTCGGTCAGGAAACTGAGTGTCCGGCGGCGGACAGGACTAGATACCTGCTCTTTGGCAAGACAAAGCTTGCTCCGGGAGATCTGGATCAACTTTCGCCCACAAAGATTATCGACCTCTGCAGGAGGCTGGCTTTTTTGGGCGAAATATAGACCATTAAGCGTGAGCCACAATAGACCTTATGGTCGCAGGGGAGGGACCTGTATGGCCCACTCACATTCAAACCTAACCTAACCTACCCAATGTATGT
Organism: Tillus elongatus; assembly: GCA_964006375.1. Taxonomy (NCBI): domain Eukaryota; kingdom Metazoa; phylum Arthropoda; class Insecta; order Coleoptera; family Cleridae; genus Tillus; species Tillus elongatus. The sequence continues at coordinate 170,735,214 of OZ023263.1, read as the reverse complement.
TTTGTAGAAAAGGTAAGCTGTAAATTGGCTTTTTTAAAAATGCTCTTAAAACCTTTTGTGATTCGCATTTCAAGTGGTAGACATACAGGATTTTTGTCTGTTTTCTCTTTTCTGAAATATGTAGATTCCGCTAATCTTTTTTTGTTTTATCTTATTGAGTAAGTTTTTACTAAACTGACAGAGTAACTATTATACTTAGCAACATTCTTAACGTATTCTAGCTAGATATCTGTTGCATTTACCTTTATCTAAGGAAAAATTATCAACAAGCTATTCATTTGTGGGGAAACTATGGTGTGAGTCACTCGATACATAACTCAGGGTAGTGGTTTCTTTTCTGTGAATGGCAAATTTAAAATTTGATGACTAATACATCAAGAAAAGGTAATTTGTTATTGATTTCTATTTCATGGATAAGTTTTTGTCAAGCTAATCAAAAGTGTTACGCAATTGCGACAATTAGAGGTATATGAAATTATATATAATACGTTTATTGGTAAAAATAAAACAGTATGTCCTGTAGTAGTCAGAAACTTATGCTGTATATTAACATAATTTAACCTCAAATTCTTAGCTTGCCATACTCCAAAATCATTGAACTTCAGATTAAAGATATATCCTTAGAAATTTTAATTACAAATTTTTCAATGAATAGAACATGTCCAGTTTTGTGTAGTTCGTTGTTCGAATTGTTATCTTCATAATCAGTCTCTCTTGCCTAGAAATAATACTTAATAATAATAATAATGGAATTTTAATTACAGGTAATTTCGACTAAACTTACAGGTAATTTTGACTAAACTTACAAGTAATTTTGACTAAACAGTGGGTGCTTGTCTGCATACTTTCACAGGGGGTGTTGTTAGCGATCACTGGTCAACTAATATATAAATATTAGTCCCATTTATATTCACTTAGTATATTCATCCTCTGATGCCCGATAACATTGTTAGCAAAACGATTGCCAGGTCTGAAAAATGGGTTCTGGTGAATTGGGTTCTCCAAAGTGTACTTAAGAGTGCCCATCACATACATCAGTGCCCAATTTTCACTCAGTGGAAGCAAAACTGAATATATTTGTCTGACTATTTAAAAAAAAAAGATTCCGGGGACTTCAAACCATAAAAAAACCATAGCTGGATTTTTACAGTCGTCATACTTGAATTTCACTTGGCATGTCAAACAGAAATAAATTAGAAAATTCCGAATATGAACAGGTTTTGAGAATTAAAAGACAATCAAAATGGAAAAGCACTAGATTAAGAGTCAAACAGTTACCTTAATTTCATCAGTCGATGCTAAATTTGAGGATAAAATTTTTTCTTTAAACGAAGTGATAGGGTCTCTTGTTTGTCTTACTTCTTGAATTTCATCACGGGTCCTGTAGCTTGTTCCTGGATCTGACATGGAATGACCAGAGTACCTAAAAAAAAAAAGGATAGATACCAATATGATTTAATTCTCTACATTATACAGGGTGCACCAAGTATCCTTCTATGTATGGTTTTCTTTTTTATTTGAAGGGCTAGAAGGTCCGTCAAGTTAGAGAAAAGTTGCATAATTATAAGCCCATTATGCCAAAAAAATTTTTGCATGGCTGAATTTTTTTCTATCCAACTATGTAAAATTCCAATATAGCGGCCATAAGAAAAACAAAAGATGGTGGTGGTAACTAAAAACCTAGTACGCAAAAAGAATCATAAATCGGATGAAAATGTAGATAAATATGTATGTTTAGATGTGGAACTTACTTTTTTCAAAATTCCCAGAAATAACGAAGTTATAACGATTCTTGGTTTTGACAGATATTCAGTTTTCTTTTTCAAATATTTTGAGAAGCTCTGATTTTTTGTCCAATTTTTTAATGACATTTTAGTAGGCTTATAATTACGCAACTTTTCTCTAATTTAACCGACCTTGTAGCTCTTCAAATAAAAACTATACCTATACATAGAAGGATATTTGCCACACCTGTATATCAAATGTAAAACAGGTGTCGTTTGTATCTAAGGAAGAAACGTATCACTTATTATCAGTATGTATTAAGTTTATACAGCAGAATATGTCACACCAAGATAAATTTATATACTTGTTGATTCTAATTACAAAGATACTTTAATATATGATTCTCTCTCGTCATAGTCTCGCAAGTCTTTACCCAAAGAACCCTCTCATGATACAAGTACAGGAAGCTATTCATAATGATTTACAACTTGGAACATTTATTTTCATCACTAACAATGAAACTACAGACAAATATGCCAGAAATGCTGTTTTATCAGCATCTATAATCAGAGTTCGAATTCATTCAGATGTTGTTGCCTCTATAGAAGAAACTTAGAAATAAAAGTGCAAATCCACTGGTTTCTGCTTAGCAATAAGTTGCATGCGGACAAATATGCCAGAAATGCTGTTTTATCAGCTGCAAACCAAGTTTGAATGAACTCATACTTTGTTGCCTCCATAGAAGATATGAACCAATGATAAATCCACTGGTCTTTGCTGAACAATAGGTTGCAGGAATTGTCATCAAAGGTACATAAGAAACTTCCTGCTATATCTCACAGAAAAGTGGTTGCCAGGAGACCAAACTGGTCACTCCGGTTGCTTGTTTAATCAATCAATAGCAATGTCCTTATTGTAAATTCTGTAATCTACCTATTTCAGTTTATCACGTTTTCTACACTACCCCCCCTCATTTATTTACCCATGCATGTAAATTTTTGACTGAAACTTTAATTCATTAATTATTTCATTAATTCTTGTTGCCCTTACTTGGTGAAATCGTTTCATACTAAATACAGATGTAACAAACCTTTGTGGAGCCAGAGAAATAGTCTCTATGTCTGTATTCACAACTGAAGCCAGAGAAAAAGTCTCTATGTCTGTATTCAGTAGTTATTGTTGCCCTTACTGTGCCATGCTAAATATAGATGTGCATACTACTTATCTGACTTCACAATTGAAGTCAGAGAAATAGTCTATACGTCTGTATTCATTAATTATTGCTTCCCTTACATAGTGAAACTGTGCCATACCAAATATAGATGTACAGATTACTTATCCCACTTCACAATTGAAGCCAGAGAAATAGTCTGTAGGTATGTATTAATTAATTATTGTTGCCCTCACACAGTGAAACTGCCATACTAAATATAGATGTACAGACTACTTCTCTGACTTCACAATTGAAGCCAGAGAAATAGTCTCTACCTCTGTATTAATTATTGTTGCCCTTACAGAATTGCCACTTATGTATTTCATCAATTTTTGTTGCCCTTACACAGTGAAACTGTGCCATACTAAATATAAATCTACAGACTACTTCTCTGACTTCACAATTGAGATATAGTCTCTACGTATGTATTCATAATTTATTGTTGCCCCACTAAATATAGATGGACAGACTACTTCACAATTGAAATCAGAGAAACAGTCTCTACGTATGTATCCATTAATTATTGTTGCCCTTACATAGTGAAACTGTGCCATAATAAATATGGCTGTACAGACTACTTCTCTGACTTCACAGTTGAAGCTAGAGAAATAGCCTCTACGCCTGTATTCATTAATTATAGTTGCCCTTACATAGTGAAACTGTGCCCTGTTAAATATAGATGTACAGACTACTTCTCTGACTTCACAATTGAAGTTATAGAAATAGCCTGTACGCCTGTATTCATTAATTATAGTTGCCCTTACATAGTGAAACTGTGCTCTGTTAAATATAGATGTACAGACTACTTCTCTGACTTCACAATTGAAGTTATAGAAATAGGCTCTACGCCTGTATTCATTAGTTATTGTTGCCCTTACATAGTGAAACTGTGCCCTGTTAAATATAGATGTACAGACCACTTCCCTAACTTGACAATTTAAATATCACTAATACCGAAATACCTTGGTCATTTAAATACTCGGTGGGCAGACTACACCTTAAATTATAATCAAAACAGGTGAAACATTTATTTTGTAAGACTATTATTTAATAGATTTAAAAATTATTGAGTAACATTTACATACTTTATACTTGATTTTGTTCTTCTAGAGTAATGTACCGTTAGTGTTAATAATCTTAGGTGTTTAGACATCGCAAAAAATAAACTAAAAAACATTTACCTATAAGTGGCTGCCTCTATGACAATAGGTCCTTTTCCACTAGCGCAATGATTAACAGCAAACCTGGCTGCTTCCCTTACAGCTAAGACATCCATACCATCTACCCAGATTCCAGGTATGTAATCACCTCTAGTATAATATGCAGTGCTGGCAGATGACCTTTCTGCACTAGTACCCATACCATAGCCGTTGTTTTCACACACAAAAATACAGGGAATGTTCCAAAGTTTGGCAATATTATATGCTTCGAACACCTGCCCTTGATTAGAGGCACCATCACCATATAAAGCAACACATACACCATCAGTGCCTTTGTATTTAGCTGCCAATGCTATTCCAACACCAAGGGGTACCTAGGGAAAGAATTTTAAAGTCAAAAATAAAAAATCGAAACACTAATTTGATAATTTTAAGTTATTTATTAATAACCTACAAAATTATGAATTTACAGCTAATACAGTGTTAGTGTAGATGAATTTATGTATTAATGAAAAAAGCAATAAAGTTTGAAAATACTGTGCTAATGATCCAAAATCCTGCAGCTATAAAAATTACCTTACAGTAAAATAACCAAATTCTCTTACAAGGGAAGCCATGTTTTCTGTAATTAACGCTTATATTTTTGATATTATCTTAATAAGAAAGGTTTAGTAATAGAAAAATTATAATAGACTTCTTACTCGCTAAGAGATAACAAAAAAGGTTCGGGACGCAGCAAATGCGTTATAGTAGTGAATGTTCGTAAGAATTGTACACTATTAGTAAGATATATTATTAAAGCTAATTCTTTAAATTTAAATGGACTTTGGAGATCGGTTCTAGAGTCCCAGTTAGCGATTATTTGAAAAAAACATATTTTATATGGAGCTATAAAATTAAAATTTGGTCTTAGATATAATATGTAACTACTGCAAAAAAAAGGTTTACTAAGGGAATGTACCTGCCAAATTATAAATATGGCAGGTATTTTTCCTTATTAATTGCTTGGATGGTTTGTTTTAGTCAACCCATCCAGGTTTCGCAAACAATAAACAACAAAAAAGGTTTTTTAAAACAAATTTGTAGTTATCCACGAAGCTCATTATGTTATTTTTCTTTACTTTAGTACCCTCGGTGTGTTTACATTCAAGATTAAAGATTCTAGCTTAATGGGAAATTTATCGAGCTATCGGATTTGAAATATTTTTACGAGAACTTTCTACCATAACATACTTGCTGCACCCAGACCCTTTCCAATACTTATTTATGGTTGCTGTACCCATACTTTTTGAAAATGATAAAATATTGCAGCTTACTAAGTAGGACTGAAAAACAAGGCAACCTCAAAATCATTTTTAGAAAAATATTTAAAGAAATGAAATGAGATAACAATTTAAACATAAATTGAAAATCTTGGTTCGCTGCTTCGTCACAGGGGTTCTCCTTCCCCTTCTGCATGCCTACAATTACCCTCAATGCATAAATGAGAACAATGTAAACAAGAAAAATTCCTTTGGAGCAACTCCTAAGAAAGTTAAAGGACCTGCTGTGAATACAGAGGTTTATCCTATATATTTGTAAAAATACCTTGGTATTCCCTGGACAATAATAATAAAACAAAATTATATTTACCACGTGTACGTTATTATTATTACTTATTTACTATATGGCATCTACGATTCCATCCCATACCACGCTAAATATAAATATAATATACCCTTCTTAATGTGAAAACGTAATCGGATGATCATTCTATACATTATTTTATATGAATCTGTATCATCCGAATATTTACAACGCTAGTATTGACAATTAGCACCAGCAGAGTCGATTTCCAGGTTATGCGATGCGCAGAGCGTGAGCGTACACGCTTCTCTGTGACAAATAGCTACGTGTGGTCAGATTAAACTATGAGAGAGAGAGAGAGATGGCTTTTAATTTTAAATACCGTGAACGTGAAGAATGGGAAGCTTAATATTTATACATAATGAAACGTCGTTCTAGATTGCTTTTAAACAACTTGAATCACTGTCATTATATTTTTTATTTATTAGTATAAATTCGCATGCTAATATTTAGCGCTTTTGGATGCAAACTAGCTCTATCTATAAAATTTTGTGTAAACTAGAGTCGTTGTGATAACATACTACCTGGTCCTGCACCGAGATGGCGTCCCTGTTGTATCTCACAATGTGTGAGCTTTTGCAATAAATTCCATTGTTTAGATTTTTATCTACGATTTATTTAAATAGCATAGTAGTAGAGATAACGTCATCTGTCTTTGTACAACATTGTAAATATTGGATTACAGAATCTGAAGTGATGTCGAGGATTCTTTTATTATTAATTTCGAATAACTTTATTTTCCTTTGAGCAAACGACTTGAAAATTGGTACACACCACGTCTGTTTATGTTTTTTTAAGTTGTGAATTTTTGTTTCAATCACTTAGAAAATTTGAGAGATATTGCGTTTTAAAAAAATGTTTTTTAACTTTTTATTAAGAAAAATTGGCCGTTATGATTTGATGAACGAACTCATCCAAGTCATTAGCAAAATAAGGGTAATTTCCAAATTTGATCAAAATCAGTGAATTACTTTTTGAGTTATCGGTTGGATCTATATATATATATATATATATATATATATATATATATATATATATATATATATATATATATATATATATATATATATATATATCATTTTAACTTACCATGGAAATGGGCTCCAGAGGCCCTAATTCGTGCTCGTTGAAGAAATTTTCCGAAAGTCTCACCATCGATACCTCTCTATTAATGAATTTTCTTAATGAAAATTCACTAAAAAGTTAAATTAGGTAAGTTAACTTGGCGATTGGCTTTCAAAAACATTGATGATGTTCAATTAAATAAATCAGATACTCTTTTCATTTGGGCATTGGTAAGGTAAATAATTTACCACATTCTAATAAGGATTTCAAATTGAACAATATTACAATTTGTTACAATAGGTACTTTGATTTTATTATTTTCTTTGATATATATTGAATCCTAACAAATTTTCAATGTATTATGTGATTTGATTATTATTACCTGTGCTCCAACAATACCATTACCACCATAGAAATTTTCAGCATACATGTGCATAGAACCTCCCTTTCCTCTAGCACAACCACATTGTTTACCCATAAGTTCACCAAGAACCCCTTCAGGACTGACACCCATTATGTACGTCCATCCGTGAGCTCTGTAGGCAGTGATAACTGAATCATGTGGTCGTAGGGCACTTTTAAAACCAACAGCAACCGCTTCCTGCAAAATGTGAAACATCAAAGGTAGTGTGGAGATATTCCACTTCTATGATTTCTTAAACTAATCACACAAGAAAAAATACCAGGCAACACATGCAACATCAGATTTATTTTTAAATGCATTTTAAAAAAAATTTTCAACAAAAAAATCTGGTGCCCTCGTGGCCTATCAGTAATGACTATTTGGCTCCTGGAAAAAGAAATTTGTCAACACGTTTGAGCCCACAGTTGATATTTTAGCGTAGAGAATTCGCTAATGAGCGCAAAATAGGCTCTCTAGACCCTAGAGTACATATCCGGTTTAGTTATGATAGCTTTAGAACGAATGGAGATATCATCTTCAAATTTGGTGTATAGTTAGCGCCCGACAAAGGTTCGGATTGTTTTTGGGTAACATCAGTCCAGGGGGTAGGGAATGAATAGGGGGCGAGTTGGTGAAAATTTACATTTTTTTTTGTGAAAACTCGAGTAATATAACGTTTCAGTTTTATTTTCTTTAACTTCGGTCTATTTCCGCGACTATGGCCATTCACCGACGCCAGGGAGTAGTGTAACCTCACTATCCTCGAAATTTTGCCGAACCCTTGCCTTTCTGTAAGGAGGGTAGGGACCTTTAACGTACCCAACATCGCATGGACACGGGACCGGCGACTTTACGCCCGCTCCGAAGGGGGGAACGTGAAGACATTCAGCTTGCTCAAATACAATACCACGACCTCGGTGATGTTAATTGTACAGTATGTACTGAAAAAGTGAAAGGGAAACCCGGTGAGTCAAACCCAGTACCCCTCGGTTCAGAAGCACACGTTTGTACCACTGAACCACTGAGGCCCTCAATTTTTTGTTAAAACTCAAGTAACATAACGTTTTAGGGTTTGTTCATTAGAAAACTTTAAATCTCGTCAAACATCTGGTATTCTGTGTTAAGATTAAATTAGGGGTGAAACGTGTGGGCGTGGAATATCGGCGACACAAATTTCAAAATCTTTTTTGTCTGTCAGTCGGTTTGTTGGCTGTATGTCTATTTGTTAGTAGGTGCAATAACTTTTGAACGAATTGTGATATCATCTTCAAATTTGGTATACAGTTAGCACCCGACAAAGGAATTGTGTCTGGCTAACATCGCTTCAGGGGGAGTGACTATTCCAAGTCATCTGCATGTCAAACACTAATATATCGTTTCAGAAATTTATGGGTACAGGAATAAGAATATTTTCTTTGTGGTCAAGTCAGGGGCCCTAAACTAATTTAATGAGAATGTCTCCCTGAGGAGAGTAAGTATCACAGCTATATGGATGTTATGATTCAATTTGCAGCACTATTTATATAGTTATTGTTATATAAATTCTACAAACAAATAAGTCTAAACTTGTGTCTGTACATTATGCAATTTTTACTACATTTTAATCTAAACCTCAATTGTGCTAAAGTGCTGCCATCTCATTTTAAATCTCATATATATATATATATATATATATATATATATATATATATATATATATATATATATATATATATATATATATATATATATATATATATATATATATATATATATATATATATATATATATATATATATATATATATAATACCGATGTCGTGTTTTTTTGAATGTTAGTAAAGAGTATTGATCTATGTTTTAGGTTTATTTTTATAAAATAACACCCTTTATGTTTTATGTAAAATTATGTCAATATATAGTGTTAGGGTTATTAGATATAATGATATTTTTATTTATATTTGTGTGTATTGTAGTTTTGAAACACCCTGTGTATTCAAATCTTATGTATTTAATATGATTTTAAATAAATAAAGAAATTTGTTTTACTACCTGTTATTTATGTTACTTTCCCTGTATGTATGTGTATTACTAGTTGCATATAGTATTGTTTTACATTAAATCTTCCCGGCTATTGACTCCTATGCTTCAAAGGGTATTTGAGAGTTCTTTCTTTTGATATATATGGACTTTTAAGTTTCCATATATATATATATATATATATATATATATATATATATATATATATATATATATTTCGACTACCATTTGAATCATACAAGTTTCTGTTTCTCAAATTATAATAATATTTTATAACATCTGTACATACATTTATATCACTTATAAATATTTATATCCCACGACCAAAACAGTTTACGATTAAAATTAATAGAGATCTCTTTTATCTATATATGCCTTTTATGTTTACAAACAATAATTAACCTCACATAAGTTTTATAATTTTGATAGCTCTCATAATCAAAAACGACCAAAACAGTTTACGATTAAAATTAATAGAGATCTCTTTTATCTATATATGCCTTTTATGTTTACAAACAATAATTAACCTCACATAAGTTTTATAATTTTGATAGCTCTCATAATCAAAAAAGGCTTTAGTATTTTAAATATTGGTACCTGTCATTTACTTCAGCTGTCACTCCCTGGTCGACATTTAATTATTACCAGAATTCAATCTTGGCAATGAATTTGTACTTGTATCACAATCTTCGATTTCAATTGTAGTTTATAGACAAAAGTACATCAATCTTGTTCATTGACGACGGATTCTTCGTATCCAAGTGCTCTGGTTACTATGGAAACTACCATGTATGTAGCTTCTTTCTGAGTTTCACTTTAAACTTCCTGTTCTATAAAGTTTACTCATCACGTGTTTCTCAATGCTCCTTGACCTATTTATACAGTTTCTGGCTATTAATTTTCATAAGTATTGTTACAATTTTATTTTCTTGGATATGATGCCGCTGTGGCGTCGCCTAAATTTTATATCTTTAATTTCAACGTTGTTTTAAACACTTTTCACTGTCGCGTTCACTCAAACAGTAGTTTATAAAGGCATTTATGCTGTAATACTATATTTGGACATTATTTTTTTAATTTATCCAAAAATTTCGTAATTTTCTGGGAGCGACGCTTTATTAGCGTCCTCCTTCAAGAACCAAACACAAGAGAGTTTGTCAATTATTTTCATGAAATATTTACAAACTTTATTTACAAAGCAATCTGTTATTTTAATTTTTCCCTGTCAATTTTTACGTCACGTGAAACGTAGTATATAAATTGACATATTGCGACGTTCAGGTCAACTTTATAAATCTTTACCAAAATTTCAACTTTACATGCATATTTTTAAGTCTTCCGCTTATTATATCTTTAAACTAAGACTTATCAAAAACTCCAATTCTTAATGAGCAGTAAGCTATTAATTACATATCTATTTTAATTAGATTAAGTTTAATCTGACAAATTAACAAACTTCAAAGCACTTGAAAGCTTTGAAACTGATATTTTATAAATTTCAAAAGAAACGGTTTAATCTACCGATTTAAAATGCCTGAAATTGGAATGCACATTAAATTAACTTGTTTGTAGTAGTGGTTTTATAGCAATCCCCCCGATTTATAAGATTATATATCTTAATAATAAACATCAAAATTTTGTTTACATTCAAACTATAACAAATTTATCTATAAGACTTAAATTACACCTTAACTAGTTAAACTTTTTGATCATTTATGCAGTTCAAAACACTGTCTATTTCATTTACACTTTCTTTGACATAAAACTTGTGCCGAATTTTTTTACTTTGAAAGTTTATACATGTGACATTAACATAGTTTTTTTCACTTTTCTTTAGTGTTCATATTAGACTGAAATATTTACAACTTGGTTAAACTTAGATTACAAACACATTTCCTACTATTATTTATTTGATAAACGCCGTCTTTTATTCATGTGAACGTTAAATTGTTTTAGTTTCAAAACTGCGACCAGTATTTTATTGATATTTCCTTTTTTTCAGGCTTAATTTCTCCTGTGCATTTGTTTTAATTGTCTTTTTCATTTTGTTCACAGCTTTCCAGCCTTGTGGATTCGGAACAATGCTGGAACTTGTGCAGTTATAATTTAAAACTTAGAAATTTTACCGGATATTAGCTCGTCTGCACGTTCGGTAAGATGTTTTACATAATTTTTACTTTTACATTATTTTTGAATGTTAGCTTGTGTACATTATATGAATCTATGTATATTTTGAGTGTGTATGTATTGTTTTACTCATTTTACCTGTCCGTAATATAACATCATTTAACTAACTATTTACATGGTGTTTTAAATTTCCTGTTAGTACGGTTGCCTTAAATTTTATTTTTACTTTTCAGATTTTTCAAGACTCCATTGGCAATGCTCTCAAAACTGTTCTGTGAAACACTTCTCCACTGGAGTCAGTATTACGCAGGTACTACCTGGCTTGTTACATTGCTTGTACTTTGGTTGTACAAAGCCTTATATATTATATAATTCAAGATATGCCAGCAATTTTTCAACCGATTGGATTTATATGGCTGCATACCACTTTATTAGCTGACGATATTTTAGTTTTAATGCCACAGTTCTTATGTTTTTATTTCAGGTCTAATAATTTTAAATATTAATACTATATATATATATATATATATATATATATATATATATATATATATATATATATATATATATATATATATATATATATATATATATATATATATATATATATATATATATATATATATATATATATATATATATATATATCTATGTATGTACCATGTCTCTCATTTTTATCTGTGTCCAGAGATTTTTCTATTCTCATTATGTCGAATTCATAGTCTAACTCCTCTGGAGTTACTTAACAGTATCTTTTTTTGGAGACGAAGAAGCTTCAAATAATAATAATAATAATAATAACAATAAGAACACCACAGTAGGCAAACTCTACAAATTAGCAGAGTTGTGTGACAGCTTTTACCATATATAGATTTAATTGATTATATTACTCAGGTATTTGCAGGCTATTTTTCTAATGAATCAAATTTTAACACTTTCTCGCTGGCATTTTAGTCACTACAATAAAGTAAAAGTTCTCTTCGCCCAGATAGGGTCACCAACATGTTACTGAAGTCTTACAGAGCTTTACTTTGTCTAGACTACTCACAATGGTCTTTTTCTATGTCTCTTCAACTGTAAAAATTTTCAACTAGATGGAAATAAGTATCAATGGAAGTGTGAAAACCTACAGAAATGTTTGGCTTTTAAAGGCAGAATAGCAGATTTTATTACCTGATTCTGTTAATCTCTATTGCATGAAATGGTTTTAGGAAAAATCAATGTCAACAAATCTTCTCAATACAAATATTATCTCTATAGCTTTGGAAAGGGGGTCACAGGCTGATTAATTTATGTAATTTTGTGAAAGCATTTGACTGAATTCACCACGAAATTTTATTGCGCAATTTAAAGTCCTTAGATTTAATCAAAAGTTTTTGAGGTGGTTGCATAATTTTCTGTCGGATTGTGGTGAGACTCTGGCTTTTCATCCAACAAAAATATTGTCGTGTCATGTGATTCTTAGGGAACCCATTTTGGCCCAGTTTTATTCAATTTTTGCCAATCAGACTGATTATACTTTGAGATCTTGTAAACTTTTTACGTTCGTCATGGCATCAAGATCTTTACAAAAATTAGAGCAAATATTGATGAAGTCTTCAGAATGGGATTGATGGTGCGTACCAATGGTTATTAGCTACTATAGTTTTCCTATTGAGCCGAATCATGTGATCCTCTGCTAATCTCGAATTTACCCGTAAATAAACATAAACAAATTAACAAGGTACAATTTGTTTTACAAGTGAAATGTATGTTAAACCTGTTTTCTTTTAAGATGGAGTTTTAGATGTAATATTAAGCAGATTTGTATAATTTACATGGTGGTAGCATTTACCTTAAAGAAATGGGGTTAATTCAAATAACTGCTAAATTAAGTAGCGCTAATTAGTTACAAAAAGTAATATTTTTAACTTTTAAGCACAGACATGAAAATGAAACAGAAAAGATCATTCTTACCTGTCCCGAGTATAAATGACAGAAGCCTCTAATAATTTTCTCTTTATATAAATTGCCTGCAGTAGTTTCCATTCTTCGAATAGTGTGCATTTGACTATAGAAATGGATGGCATCTTCTTTATTTAAAGTGACTGTTGTTGAGGGGCCTTCTTCTAGTTTATGCAAGCGAAACGGCTATTGGACAAAAAAAAACTTACAATGTCATTAACTTCAATTCATTATGTACATATACAAAGTAAAATGCCACCGGATTAAAAAAAAAAAAATTGGCACAGTGTAATTTATTAACTTTAATTGTTAAAGTATATATTGTACTACAAACAAATTAATAGCCTGTCAAAATAAAACATAAAAATCAGGTATAGGTTACTAACGAGTGGCAAACCACCCCCTCCGATTTTGTACAATTATTTTCTATTTGGAGCATTATGTCATATATTTCCGCATAATTCCTCGTAAGTCCCCAATAAGTCCCATGATTCCATAAGATTTCCCAATAATGCCCCATAATTCCTCATAAGCCCATATTTCTCTGTAATACTCCATAATTCCCCAATATTTCCTCACAATAATTCCCCATCTGACATTTACCTTAACTTTTTTGCAACTGGCAGATTTTTACTATGAATAAAAATAAAACATTGCCAAGTTCCTCAGTAACTAAATTAAAGGTTATATATATATATATATATATATATATATATATATATATATATATATATATATATATATATATATATATATATATATATATATATATATATATATATATATATATATATATATATATATATATATATATATATATATATATATATATATATATATATATTTGGGAATTTTGTATTACTTTCTTTTGGTTGTAGTACAAATAAAGACTTATTATTATTATTACTATTATTATGATTATTAATATTCAGCCAGACAATGTTTTTCTCATTTAACTGATTCTTAGCCACATCTTGTCCCCTGTGGGTCCAGGGACTAACTAAAAGAATAGGCCCAAGGTAACTTCTGCCTGTCGTAAAAGGCGACTAATTGGAATCAAACACTGGCGAGGGTTTTGTCCAGGTGGGCCTGGAGGGAGGCGGATATCTCTGGGGAGTGATGTACACCCGGATTTTGAGGTCCCCACCCTGGGCTTAGAAATGGACGGTTGCCTGTGCTTGGTTGTTACTCGGGAGCGGGGTTTCGGATGGATGCCGCCTTGGGTTGAGTGCTGGCGGGTGTCGTGTGTCTAGATGACCCGGAGGGGGTTGACAACTCTGATGAGTGGTAAACAGCCGGAGTTTGAGGCCCCCACTGTGTGCTTCGGAATGGACAGATTGCCTCGCTTGTGCGATGCTCGATGGGATGTCGCCTTGAGTCTAGCACTGGTGGGTGTCTGGTCTAGACGAACCCGGAGGAGAGCCGAGATCTTTAGGGGTGGAATACAACTAAGGGTTGAGGTCTCTTATGTGAGCTGCAGAAAATGTGAATAAAAAGGGCTTGAAAGCTGTCTTTTTCACATCTTGAAGCCATATGCCCCTTAAACCCTGCCTACCCCGCACAGCACCCTTATCCCCCAGGTGCCGTAACTTCCTTGGGAGATATGAACAAGAAATTTTTCTTGTGGTTGATGCAACAAGGGTGTTTGTAAGCACGTGAGAGGGGAAGGAAAATCCCCATGCCGAAGACCCCCCCCCCTCCCAGCCGCGTATCATAAAAGGTATACCCGCGGGAGGAGGGGGGACTTTGTCGTAGGCATTTTCCTTCCCCGATCGTGTGCATACAACTACCCTCGTTGCATAAACCACAAGAAAAATTTCTTGTCCATAAAACTAACACCCCCCCCCCGCCAAGGATGGGATCTGGAGCGAATGGGGGTGCTGTGCGGGGTAGGCAGGGTTTCAGGGGGATATGGCTTCAAATAGACAGCTTTCAAAGAGTTTTCTTCGCATTTTCTGCTCATATTTTCTTTTTACTACCTACATCGCCCAGCACCCCTATACACTCCTGGTCCCGTAACTTCCTTGGGGGGTGTGCACAAGTAAATTTTCTTGTGGTTTGTGTATCTAGAGGGGGGCAAGAAAATGTTCTTGTGGTTTGTGTATCCAGAGGGGGGCCCTAGGTATCTTTCTGAAAACAGTTTTTTTGAAAAGTGTTCGGGAGCTAAACTGCAAATTTACCTATTTATCTAAGTAGGGATCAGTCGTGTTACGTTTATGGTATCTAACTTATTAGGGTACAAATTGTTAAAATCAGAAAAATATGGATAAAAATGCTTACCTTCGTTTCAAAGGTGGCTTCGGTCGCATAATTGTTTTTTGGTGCAAAGATGATCCCCAATACTTTCTGAAATAAATTAAATTTCAACATTAAAGAAAACTAGATAGAAAAGCTAAATTTACATTTATAAAATTGGGGTTTCCTCTGCTCATTTTTTTGCCTTGAAAGGAAATACAGACCAAGTGACCAAATCAGTTATCCCCGACAAGTAAAAGTACCACCTAAATATACCTACTCACTTTTGTATTTGATGAATTATTTCTATGAAAACATCTCAAAGATGTGGTAAACATTTTTGTGGGTTTAAAACAGTAAGTTAAATAACTAGATAGTTTAAAAGTACAGTAACTTCTTGAGTAAAAGCCAGCCTGTGTATACTATTATACTGATTTTTTTGTTTCGGCACCCTCATCTACAGCCACAACTCACTACATCAACCACTACCACTTGCAACTTACAACTTTGCCAATCGCCAGCTGATTTTTACAATTTTTTGGTTAAAATATTACGTTGAGAGGTTATATGGAGGTCGTTAGTGTCAAATATTGAGCATAGATAAATGGCATTCTAACAAAGTCGATAAAAGAAGATGTATCTCTTCATTACAAGAAATAAAACCGTTAAAATATTGTCTTAATTAAGTAAAAGATAAATACCGTCTAAATGTATGCAATTAGGGAAAATTTAAAAGGTAAAATGTGCATTTGCATTAATAATAACTATTAGTGTAATTTCATAATTCGATTTCAAATTTACCGCATTTTGAAGCATAATAATTTTAAATGCTGCCAATAGTAGAAAATTTTGGATGACCAATAGTATAAAACCGATAGTAAAAAAATACAATAGAGCTGTCCAGAACACGTGATTTAAATACCACCAATATGGCCGCTGGTAGGCACACAAACACAAACAAACTCGTGTTCCATGGATGTTAACTTTTGAAATTGTGCTTTGCGCGTGTTAAAAATGGCTTGTGTTGACAAGAGTGAATATCTATTATCACTGTAAAATAAAAATGAAAACGTTGCTAGAAGATATCGAGAGGAAATTCGTATTATTGAAGGAATTGATACCTATACTCTGACGACGGGCCCAATGCCTATATAGTTTCCCACCAGTTGATGCTTTTGATATCGTTAACTATTTAGTGCCTACCCACAGTTTTTACACTAATCAACAAATGAAAGCCCATAAAAGTCTATCTGCTTACAATGAAATAATGTGATGTTTTCATCAGCATTTGGCTAGTAGTATTGATTTTATTTACATTTATGTACTATTTTGTGGATATGTATCTACCTTATCGTATAAAGTTTCAATATTATAATCCATACTTTATAATAATATTTATTATTATATTAATATCGAATTTTTTACTTAGCTTTAGGCCTCATTAAATATGTTATGAACTTTGAACAAGATGTATAATTTTTAAATTACCCCAATTCAATTAAACGGACTCTTTTTTTTTTGTTCCCTCAGGGCTCGTCCGCGGCCTTGCCGCCCCGATAGCACCGCAACCCTTGGTTGATTGTGCATACCCTTAGTCTTACTCCACCCATTCCAAGATCACTGTGCCTTGAACTAGTCTGCACAGCGATTGGTAGGGTGAAGTTTTATATTGCTCTGTCTCCGGTCTAGAGTGACCGTAGATCAGTTGTCTTTTCCGGTCCAGAGCTATACACTCACACAAGATGTGCTGGGCTGATTCCTCCCCCTCGCCGCAGAGTCTGCATGCGAGGTCCCCTTCGAACCGCCCCATTTTATGGAGGTGTTTCTTGACGGCCATGTGTCCCGTCAAGAGACCTGTTGTGTTTCTGAGCTGTCCTCTGCTAAGGTTTAGCAGCTCCACAGCTCTCTTTGAACTGGGTCCGTCAATTATTGACTTCCCATGTCTGAGCCCTGGACAGTCCGCCCAGTACACCTTGTGTTGGTTTCTGACCCAGGACTTAATGGCTCCCCTGGCAGTGCTCTTTGACACGCCCAGAGCCGGTTCTGGTCCCATAAATGGTTCTGCTGACCCTCTCTTCGCGAGACTGTCAGCTTCTTCATTGCCTTTAACCCCCGAGTGACCCGGCACCCAGATGAGGGTCACCTCATTCTGCCCAGCCAGGTCGCTCGTCTCATCTCGGCACTCACTCACCAGCCAGGAATTTACCCGTGGGCTACTTAGTGCCTTAAGGGCTGCCTGGCTGTCTGTGGCTATGAGGATCCGCTTGTTGGTGTAGCCCCTCCTCTTGTTCTCCCGCACACAGTGCAGGATGGCGTACATCTCGGCCTGAAACACCGTTGCATGGGCTCCGAGGGAAATACTATGACTTACCCTCGGTCCTTCCGAGTAAACACCTGCCCCCGTCCCACGCTTCCCGCCAGATCCGTCCGTGAATCAGACGAGCGCGTCCCGTGGCATGCCCGGCGTCTCCTCCCGCCATGCCTCGCGATCAGGGATTTCCACTGTAAAGTTGTTTTCCCTGCACATTCGCGGGCTCGCGAAGTCTGACCTCATTTCAAGCATGGGCTCCTTCACGATCTCCTGAATTTTGCAGTGGCCCCTGAAGCCTGGGTTGATCTTCAGTCTACCATTGCAGGCTAGTCTGTATAGTCCTAGCCTGGCCTCTCCCATAATAACTAAGTGTAGGGGGGTAGATCCAGCAACACCTCCATGGCGGCTGTTGGGGTTGAAGACATGGCCCCTGTGATGCCTAGGCAAGCCATCCTTTGGATCTTGCCTAGTTTTTGTTTGGCACTGGATTGTGTCACCTTAGGCCACCAGACCAGTGCCGCATATGTTAACGATGGTCTGACCACCCTTGTGTACAGCCAGTGGGCCATACTAGGTCTTAGTCCCCACGTTTTTCCATATAGCCGCCTAGTGACGGCTAAGGTCATGACTGCCTTACGCAGTATTTTTCCAATGTGACCATTCCAGGTTAGCTTAGAGTCCAATACGACCCCAAGATATTTTACCTCCCTGGCGATTGGAACGCTCCTACCGTATAGAGTAAGAGTTCTGTGGCTTTCACACTTCCTCCTCCTCGTAAACGGCACGACGGTTGCTTTCTCGGGGCTCACCCCGAGCCCTTGATCAACCGTCCACCCTTCCACCACTTTCAGTGCAGTCTGCATACGCTCCCACACTGCCTGTGTGACCTTTCCTCGGACTATGATGACAATGTCGTCCGCATAGCCCTGTACCTCATACCCCCCTCCCGAGAGCCTCCCCAGCAGGCCGTCCACGACTAGACACCAGAGCAAGGGAGACAGAACGCTCCCCTGCGGACACCCCGCCGCGACCCCCGCCAGCAGAGTCCCTCCCGCGAGTGAGGTGAACACCGCCCTGTCCCTGAGCATGGAACCGATCCACCTGCAGCAGGTCTCCTCTATTCCACGCTCCCGGGCAGCTGCCAGAACCGATCCGAACGAGGTGTTGCTAAAGGCCCCCTCTATGTCTAGGAAGGCCCCCAGCGCCACCTCCTTGTTCTCCAGCGTATTCTCCAGTTTCAGCACCAGTTGGTGCAGTGCTGTTTCTATTGAGAATCCTGCTCTGTATGCATATTGTCCGCAGTGTAGAGGATATGCTTCCAGTACACCGCCCCTAATGTGCCGGTCGAGCAGTTTTTCCACTGTTTTCAGCAAGAAGGACATGAGACTTATTGGCCTCAGGGACTTTGCTTGGTCTGTTGGACGCCCAGGTTTAGGAATAAATACAACCCTGGCCAGTCTCCATGCCCTCGGAATGTATCCCAGAGCCAGGCTGGCCCTCATAATGAGGGTAAGCACCGGCGCCAGTATATCTATCCCCTGTTGGAGCATGATGGGCATTATTCCATCAAATCCCGGCGATTTGTATGGCTTAAAGCTGTTAATGGCCCATCTGATTTTGCTCCAGGTAACCACCTCTTTAGCGACTGTCCAGTCTACTCTAGATGCCCGCCTATAAGGCGCCTCTATTTCTGAGTGTTCCCAGTCCGGAGGTGATTGGTTTATTATGTTACAGCCGGGGAAGTGCGTTTGGAGTAAAATTTCCATAGTTTCCTCCCCCGAGCTTATAAAGCCTTCCTTGGGTGTTCTAAGGGAGCCTATGTTAGCCTGAGGGCCCTTAGACAGGATCTTGTGTAGTCGAGCACTCTCGGACGTGTTTTCCACTTCTTCGCAGTGCCTCCTCCACGACTCCTTCTTGGCGTCCCTCAGTCTTTTGTTATAGGTCGATAGGGCCTGTCTATATTCATCCCATGCTCCCGACCTTTTGGCCGCGGTAAACAGCTTACGAACCTGCGTCCTCCTTTGCCTAAGGTCCTCGTTCCACCACGGGACGTTCCTGGTGGACACCCTCATTTTCAGGGGGCAGTTGGCGTTATAGGCCGAGGTAATTGCGTCTCGTAATTGGACTGCTGCAATCTCGAGGTCTATTGAATTTTTTATGGTACTCTTAACCCCCCGCAGTTCCACAGCCAGGTCTGCCCTGTAGGCTTCCCAGTCCGCCTTGCGGGGGTCCCGGTACCATACCGTTTCTCTTTCGACTTTGGCGATTTCAAACCGGATGTATCTGTGGTCTGAGCTACTCACTTCCCCAGACACAGCCCAGCTTTTAACAAAGTCACCCAGAAACTGGGTGGAAACTGTTAGATCTAAAACTTCCTCACGCCGTGTTGTGACGAAGGTCGGTTTATTACCTCTATTCAATATGTCTAAATTAAATTTCATAAAGAATTGTAAAAGTGCCTCACCCCTAGAGTTTGTGTCCGAGCTACCCCACAACTCATGGTGCGCATTCGCATCCATGCCGATGATGGTCTGCCATCCACCTGCTCTGCTACCCACCATCAGCTGCTCCAATTCGTTGGGTGGAGGAGGGTCCGTGCTGTCCCCTGGCAGATAGGCTGACGCGACAGTAATGTCCCTCAGCCCATCCGCTCCTCCACATCGGATTTGCCAGGTCCCTGGAACAGAAATTCATTAGAGGGAGAAACTCTATCCCTTCCCTGACAAAAATGCAGGCCCTCGGGTTCTCGCTGGATCTGCTGTAGATGAGCTTTCCAGTAGCTCCGCCGAGTCCCTTGATCTCTCCTTTATAGGAGTACGGTTCCTGGATGAGGGCCACATCCGTGTTCCTCAGAGCCATTAGTAGTCCGGCCGTGGCTACCCTACTGTGTTGGAGGTTGACCTGAAGGAACCTAAGTCCCATTAACCCTTAGTTGCTTCCCCAGTGGGCGGAAGCTAACCCTTCCCATGCCCCAGAATGCCTTGAAGGAGGTTCCTTCAAGGGCTCTGTAAGATGTCGGGTCGATCGAGAAGGCGAGCGTCTGTCCTTTCTCCTCTGCCTTCCTGCTTAGAACCGACCAGTGTTGCGTCCCCAGTTCAGGGTTCTGGATCTTAAGTCTGCTGATCACCGTCTCCTGCGGGACGGTGTCAGGGATCCGTACGAGGACCTTGCGTCTCTTTGGGAGTTCCTTGGGCTCGACGGCTGTCAAGTCCGCCCCCTCCCAAATCTGACCGAGGCCCCCGATCGTTTTCCGCAGCCAGTCTCGCGACTGCGGGCCGGCACAGGTTGTCCAGAGGATGCCCCCCGTCAGGCGCGTCCGGTGGAACTGAGGCGGGCTCTCCCCTTCCTGAAGAGAGTCCACTGCAGCTACCACCGCAGCCTGGATCAGGTCCGCCTTCCCCTGGTCTAGCGTGACCTCAGGATGGCGTCTGTCAATCACTGCCATCCCGAGGCCCTCCGCAGCCTCCCTGTAAGAGCCAGTCTGCGCCGGTGTTCCGGCCTTGGTTCCTTTGGGAGGTCTGTCTGTAGTAGGCGTGCTAGAGCCAGAGCGCGGCGTCTTCCGACTCGCACTCTCCTCTTGCGCCTTTACAGGCACCCTGGCCCTTTTGGAACGTCTGTCTGTAGTGGGCGTGCTAGAGTTCGAGCGCGTCTTCTTCTGACCTGCACTCCCCTCTTGCGCCTTTACAGGTTTCTCGACCGTCCAGGTCCCGGCCGCCATTTTTTGCGCCCTCCGGAGCTTCTTTCTTTGCGCCCCGGAAAAACGCTTGGACTGCCGGGGCAGTCCCTCTACTCTAACAGTAAAGTCCTCACTGGTGGAGGGGCCCCCGGAGTCCGCGGAGCTCGCCGCCCTCCGGTGGGACCCAGCCTCCAGCTTGGGTGTCGGGGACAGGTCTCTGGCCGAAGCTACCCCCTGATCCCCCGTGTCTACGCCGGTCGTGGGACCTCCAGAGTCCGCTGCCGCACCCTGGCTCGTCTCCGTTTCCGGGATAGACTCAAGGCTCAAGTCTGTAGCCGGAGCCACTCCTCGAGCCTCATTGGTTTTGGTTTTGTATGTGTTTATTATCTTCATGTTGTTCCCACGAGAATGGGGGAAATACTGTCCACACCATCAGAACCCCCTGTGTGGTGCAAGGCGGGTTACTCTGGAGGGTTGCCTGGTACTCCAGAGGTTCCGTTCACGACACCATCGCCCTGGTGCCATCCATCCATAGGCACGGGTCACGTGACACCGTAGATTGGGGGAGTTTAGTTCGACCTCCTTGTCTAGATCCGTCATGTTTAGTTATTAGCAGGGTCACCTCGTGCAGGATGCGGATTTTTACCGCGCATGACGGTCTTGGGGAAAGCTTCATCGGGGGTTTATGTTGTTATTTTCACTTCCTCAGCTTGCCCCCTGGAGTCCTTTGGCCCGCGACTCCTTAACCCCTAAACGGACTCTAGTAATAAATATAATATTTATTTTTATGTTCATACTTGTTTGAAAAATATACCTATATACCTGAATTTTTTTGTGCTCAAAAATAATTTACTTCCATATTAGGTAATAAACTTAATTTGCAAATGTGGCTTGATTAAAATTTACTGACTTACTTTTGTATATTGCTTTACGCAGTGAAGTTAATTAGCATTAATACATGAAAAGAATGTACCTGTGATAAAATGCTTACTGCATACTCTGCTATACTTGAGTGTAAATTCTGTTATATATTTTCTTTTAATTGCGTGTATCCACCCTAATCTCCGGATTTTGGAGAGCTCTTCAACTTTGGTTTATGTGGAAATTGTACTACACTCGGTATTCTGAAAAACTTGACTCTATCGCGATTACCACGACTTCCGCATTTCACAACACAACACGTCGTAGGCATATTTTTGAAGTTAAAAAAATAGTACTTTATTTGATAACATACTACTGTCTACTATATTTATATTTACACCAATTTTAAACTAATGGAAACATTTATAAACATATTACAAACTAGACTCTTTAAAAAACACGAGAACGTCATACACAGCTATTCAAAACAATAGAGTAGTTCCAAATGTGTGCCTACCAGCAGCCATATTAGAATTGTGATGACAGCATCTCGGACAGCTCAATAGAGCAGATGTCAATCTAATATGGATAAGCATAAATAACATAAAATATAGGTGGTCCTATATTCTCTTTCCACGCACAATTTGTCAATTTTAATACCAAAGAAGTGTACATCTTTTTAGCAATGCGGTACATTAATGTCATGATACAAATAACGAGAGATATGATATTCAGACTACCTATTTTTAGACCTGTCACGCGCATGGTGTCAAGTGGTGAGTCCAATGCAACAATAATATGCTGTCGTGCAGTGGGGTTTGACGTTTCATCACAACCTCTTAACAAATTACGCATTTTACTAATATTTAAGTGCATACAGTTGGAAGTAATAAAAATGAAAAAGATTAAATTTAGTGCTGCGATCTATATTATCTGAAAAAGACAATATAGGCGTAACTTCAACCGCATTAAACTGACGTATAGAAACTTTTTGATTGCGAATGACTTTGTTCTAAGTGTGTAGTTGGACTTCTATAATATTACTCACCGCGTGACGTCATAGGAGCGGCCGGGGCCTATGCGCAATATCATATCTGTTCTAAGTGATTATATCATGCATTAATGTGACGCCATAGTAGGTCAGGAGTCTACATGAATATTTCATTTGGATATGAAATGAATGTTGTTTTCATATTTTATTATATCCATTGTGAGGGGTCAAATCGGGATAAGGTTATCTTTCCCTAATATGGGGAGTTTTCCACGGGATAACCTTATCAATACGGCTTTATTACGGGATTTTCTCAGGCGCCAGCAGCGTGGGTTTAAAGGAAGACGCTGCGCTCCCTCAGGACTATATCTCTGTCCTCGGTTGCTATTTACAACTACCCGGACCCGGCGTAAACTTCAGTGGAGACAGGGTTCACCTAAGTCCTGAGGCGAAGTCCCTCAGGACTCCTTAATTGTGGCCTGTGTATTAGAGATCAGAATGTTGCGTATTAGGTTGGGGTGGATTGGTTGGGAAGCGTTGAATGATACACCGTATAAAACAAATAATCTATTTACAAAAGTAGGAGTGGTGAAATATTTACAAAATATATACAAAGAAGTATTTACACAAGGGATTCTCCCGGAATACCACACGTCTAAACTAACTTATTGGATAACAAATTAATTTATTAGAGACCAGAGGCAGAAACCGAAATATTCGCGAGTTATACGGACGGTATCACGAAGAGGGATTGTAAATTCTAAGCCGGTAAGCGGGCAAAAGCGTCCCGGGATCACCAAAGCAAGGCATCGGGGTGGTCGATTTAAGCAGGCATGCAATATGTTAATTAAAAGCCAACACTAGGTGCAATATCAAGATCAGCTAACGGATTGTTCTAATTTCTACTATCCCTAATTAATTACGGACCCTCAAACATGCGATGCAGTCATACAGACCCTCTACGACCTGAGGAAGCGTCTCCCAAGGGAGGTGGAAATTTCCCCTCGACAAAACAAAGAAAGTCCTCCCTATCAAGTTAAAAAAACAAAGCCTCCAAACAGTGCATTCAAGACGGTCGGGACACCGGGTATCGCCAGACTGTTTCGATCGCCAGTAAGGGTGGAGACCTACTGCAGCCCGAAATATCCCAGCTGTCGTCCAGATCCAGGGCTACGAGAGCTGTGCCACGGGAGACCACTTTGGGTGACTTGATCGTGACTAGACCGCCACCGGCTTCAAATCAACTTGTAGACAGCCGCTTTGCTAGTGCCCTCGAGCTCTCGGGAAGATTCCAGCTCAGGAACGCAACCCTTTTGCGCCTCCCGACGGAAACAAAGAAGAGCCCTCCTACAACGATTGAAAACGGCAAGGTTTTCCCAACGATGTCGCTCGGACGGTCGGGACACCGGGTATCGCCAGACTGTTTCGATCGCCAGGAATGGTGGAGACCTACTGTAGCCCGAAATATCCCAGCTGTCGTCTAGATCCAGGACCACGAGAGCTGCGCCACACTTTGGTTGACTTGATCGTGACTAGACCGCCACCGGGTTCAAATCAACTTGTAGTCAGCCGCTTTGCTAGTGCCCTCGAGCTCCCGGGAAGACTCCAGCTCAGGAACACAACCCTTTACGCCTCCCGACGGAAACGAAGAAAGCTTTTCCCACGAAGACCGAAAACGACACCCCCTCCGAACCTCCAGGAGGTCGAGTCTCGCCGGGCTGTTTCGATTACCAACAATGTTGGGAATCTATGGCAGCCCGAAGTACCCTTACTCCAGCCGGTCACCGAAACCGTAGGGGCTGCTCCACGGGAAACCACTTTGGGTGACTTGATCGTGACTAGACCGTCACCGGGTTCAAATCAACTTGTAGTCAGCCGCTTTGCTAGTCCCCCCACACTTCCGGGAAGACCGCAGCTTTGGAATGCGAGCCCCGGCTCCCCCAGGTCGCTCCGCTGACACCGACAGAAGTGAACGATGGACTTATTTATGCGAAGCTCCATTGCGGTCGTCTCTCTGAAATAAAATCGCTGACAAACACAACAACATTCAAGACCTTTTCCACACCTGGACTTTTAACATCACCTCTGGCGAAGGCCACCAAGCGCGCCAAGGTGCCCGCCGACAGAGAGAGACGCCGATCCGTGGAAAACCCCTTTCACACGGGCCCTGCACCGTACAGCTATAGACAGCGACCCATCTAAAATAATCGGACAACGAGCGGCCTGCTGAAGACGGCGTTCTCCACTTGCCACAGCTGCTAACTCTATTAAGCTGGTGCACCTAACGATTCGCTGCTTACTCCTCTTCCACGGTCGGCCTGCTGAATTCGCTACTGAAATACACAATAAAACCAAACACCAAGAATCGAGCTGACTGGCTCTGCGCTCGCTGAAAGAGAATTAAATTGTTGAGCGCGTCACAGCCGATATCCAGCCCTCGTTGCGGTCCTGATGATTTTCAATTCCGGCGCTGCACACGGTGCGCGTAGGTTGATGCAGCGGATCAGCCGATCCGTCCCCGTTTTTCAGCGCTTCGCATACCGCAGGACCCGCCTGGGCGACCGCAGCCCGCTACCACGCTTGCCTCTCCACCGATCTCGCGACGCATTCTTGAAACTATATTTTATCAAAGATTTGCGAATGTTTTAATAACAAAATTAAATAAAATTAAATGCAGATGGTATGGATCTATTCCCTGTTGACTAATTAGATTATCTAATGACAATTACGTCACTTCGTGACACCATTTATCTGCAAACTGCATATGCAAAGGATATCCAATATTATATGTATGTCCTGCTTATATCCCCTATACTATGTCATATGATATGTCTGACAATGGCTATATAGTTATCAAATAAATATTCATAGTAAATCCATTTCCCTACAATTGGTATATAAAATGTATATTCCCAAAGTATACAGGGCGGTTTCATGAGAAAGGGAAAATATTTGAAGGCCGTGGAAGTTGAAATAACCAAAAAATCTTATATAAACATGTGCCCGGAAATATTTCCTTTTCGAGTTACAGGGTAACAAAAAACCTATAAAAAATAGTTTTTTCCTAAATATTTTGAAAATTATTTAGGATATTACATTGATCTTTTGATATTATCATAACTGATATACAAAGATGTCTTTCTGACTAAACAACTTTTCAAAATATTTAAGAGACATTTTTTTATATATTTTTTGTCACTCTGTAACTCGGAAAGGGAGTATTTCCGGATACATGTTTAATGTCTATAGAAGATTTTTTGCTTATTTCGACTTCTAGAATAGGCCTTTAAAATATTTTCCTTTCCTTACGAAACATCCCGTAATATATATTGTTACGTTCCACGGGGTTCTAGATTTGTTGACTAACAAAACACAACTTTTCAAACTACTATTTACTATAACCAACTATTTTCCAACACCATAAGCACATTAACTAAAATATTTCTCTCTATTACTAAATGTAAATATAACTATATTCCACTATCCGCCTTCTATGATCGCTTCTTATACACCAACCATTACTGCGACTCGCTTAATACTCTATCATCACTTACTCTGCACCACACTAATTCAGTACTGAACTAACTTACTCTGTGTACCGCTCCAAAGTGTTCGCTCTTACCAACACACTTTATAACCGACATCTGACCACAGAATAACAAAGTCTATAAACGTAATTCTCATAGACAAATGTGACACTGCCCCCCTGTTATATTCGATCGCCCTGGTCGAATTCTGACATTTTTTGTTATGGCGTAAGTCTGTGTATATGGACCACCTTTATCTTGCCCTTCGGTCCCATCTGAATGCGATAGACAACATCATTGATCCTTTTGACCACCTTATAAGGACCTTCCCATAATTTCTGTAGTTTCGGTGACCGTCTCTTGCGTCGTAATGGATTGTAGAACCACACACGATCTCCTTCTTTAAAACCAGCTGAATTAGCTCGCACGTCATAATGGGTCTTCATGTGGTCGCTCTCTACTAGTATATGCATTCTGACACCAGAGTGGATGGCTTCTATTCTCCTTTCCAAATCTTTTATGTCTTGATCAGTTGACCATGGAGCATCTGTGGATTTTTCAAATATGAGATCAGGAGGAAGTCTTAACTCTCGCCCAAAAACCACGCTGGCTGGTGTATCTCCGGTAGTCTCATGTACAGCCGAGCGGTATGCCAGTACAAATAGTAGAATGTGCCGGTCCCAAGCCGTTTGGTGTTCATAGACAAATATTCTTAAGTGGGACTCCAAAGTAGCATTGGATCTTTCCACCATTCCATCAGATTGAGGATGCATGGGTGTAGTTCTTGTTTTCCTGACTCCCATAAGCTCACAAACCTTCTGGAATACAGCCGACTCGAAGTTGCGTCCTTGGTCAGAATAGAGCACTAGTGGTGCGCCAAATCTTCAGAAAAACTCATTCACCAATACTTCTGCAACGGTGGTGGCCTCTTGCTAAAATAATCCATCGCTACAAGCATATAGCGATTTCCTGCGTGTGTTCTAGGGAAAGGACCAGCTATATCGATTACAATTCTTTTGAAAGGGACTCCCACGTTGTACTGCTTCATTCGCCCCCTGGTTTTTGATTTAGGCTCCTTACTGGATGCACACGCTTGGCATGTTTTGCACCATTCTTCCATATCAGCTCTACATCGTAACCAATAAAAACGTTCTCTGACCTTTTTCAAAGTTTTTTTTACCCGTAAATGGCCTCCACCGGCCCCGCCATGGAACTCCTCGATTACCTCCCTAACTCTTGGCCGCGGAAGGATTATTTGCTTCAATATGCGGGTTCCATTCTCGGACTCCCAATTCCTAACCAGAAGATTGCCTTCGATTTCAATGGAGTCCCACTGGGCCCAGCAACTTTTGGTGGCAACGCTTTTATCAGTAACTTCTGACCAAGTGGGTCTTTCGTGGCAAGTCTCCTTCCACCTGTAGATTGGTTGGATATCAGGGTCTTCTTTTTGGTCCTCCATTAACCTCTGCGGGTCCTAATAACGGGTTACACCGTTGTCCTCCTACACACTTCGATATTCAATCCTTCTTTTTTTTCGGCAGAAATGCAATGCTTGCATTTTGGTGGGCAAGGTCTCCTACATAGGGCGTCGGCATTGCCGTGCTGTCGTCCAGGGCGGTGTTCGATGGTAAAATTGTACTTTTGAAGGCGTTCAAGCCACCTCGCCATCTGCCCCTCTGGATTTTTAAATTGAAGAAGCCAGCGTAGGGAAGCGTGGTCAGTTCTCAGGAGAAATTCTTGACCATATAGATATTTCTGAAAATACTCCGTCTTGATAATAGCTAGAAGTTCTTTCCTCATCACGCAATAGTTCTGTTCTGCCTTGGAAAGGGCTTTGCTCAACTACCCTACAACCTTCTCTTGGCATCCCTGTTCCTGCGAAGCAACACCTCCAATACCAACATTGCTCGCGTCCGTGCCCACAATAAACCTGTGACCAGGCTGGGGATATGTTAAAATTGGGGATGAACAGAGAGCCCGTTTTAGTGTCTCGAATGCTTTTTCACAATCCTTTGTCCAAATGAAGGGTGTCTTTTCTTCTGTCAGTTTATGCAAAGGTTTCGCGATGTCGGCAAACCTCTTTACAAAACGGCGGTAATATGTGCAGAGGCCTAGAAAGCTTCGAAGCTGATGTACATTGGTTGGAATGTCCCAGGTCATAATACAGTTTGTCTTCTCTGGGTCGGTTTTGACTCCATCTGGGGTGATAATGTGGCCTAAATACTTGACTGCTTTTTGAAAGAGACAGCATTTCTTCGGATTTAATTTCAAATTGGCTGCCTTTAGTTTCTGAAACACTTGTTCGACATTCTTCATGTGAGCTTCGAACGACTTTCCTAAGATAATGACGTCATATAGGTACACGAGGCATGTTTTCCAGTGTAGACCTCTTAAAGCTGTCTCCATTAGACGCTCAAAAGTGGCTGGAGCATTACACAACCCAAATGGCAGGACGTGGAACTGCCACAGTCCACTATCAGTAGTAAACGCAGTCTTCTCTTAGCCTTTGGGCTGAATCTCGACTTGCCAGTAGCCACTTTTCAAGTTGGATGTCGAAAACCATCTTGCACCTGCCAGTGCATCAAGTGTATCGTCAATTCTGGGAAGTGGATAGCTGTTATTCTTAGTAACATCATTTAACCGGCGGTAATCTACACAAAACCTCGTGGAGCCATCTTTCTTTTTAACTAATACTACTGGAGAGCCCCAGGGGCTTTGCGATAGTTCTGTAACTCGTGCCTGCTCCATCTTCCTTAGCATGGTATCAACTTCGTGCTGTTTTGCCAATGGAACCCTTCGCGGTGGTTGCTTGATTGGTACAGATGTTCCAGTCTCAATTCGATGGCGTACTAGGTCTGTTCTTCCAGAATCGTTCTTGTTGGTTATGAAAACGTTGCGATATTTGGACAGCAATTTAGCCATTGCTTGCTTCTGTTGTGGAGAAGCATTTGCACTAGGTTCTGCTAAGACATCGTGTAGATGTTCTGGAAGTGGTTCATCCGGGATGGACGAGGCTCGGTCTTCTTGGTAGTGGCAACGCCGTATGATGGTTACTGGCGAGAATGTTTCGATTTCTGAACCTTTGGAGATCTTCTGATCAAAGCTCTTAAGGTTGGCTATTCTGACAGCTGCCAGCCCTTTTGCTTGAATAGGAGTTTTACCAACTAGTAGAGCTTTCTTAAAAAGATCGTTGTCATCTGGTTCTATAATACCCACCACTTGTCCCGAAATGTATCCAACTATCCTCACTGGGACAATACTTTCTCTCTGGGCTCTCACAACGACATCTTCTTTGGCCGTGACTTTTTGAATCACAAGGTTATTGACAGTCGATATTTAAAACATTGTTCTCGAGATCTAACTTGACACCGTTACCTTGTAGAACATCTATTCCAAGTATAATGGGGTCTGATATGGCGGCAACAATAACCCGCTGTTTGGTTTTCCAAGCTCCAATTTGTAGCTTGGTCCCAGTCTCACCAAATACACAAAACTGTCCGCCACCAGCTGCGGTCACTTTGTAGATTCTTTCTGGCTCTCTTACATGCCATCTCGGTACTATAAACCGACGGATAATCGTTCTGGATGCGCCAGTGTCTACAACCATTTGAGCCTTCTTGTCGCTGATGTATCCGTCTGCGATGAGCGTGTTGCCAGAATCGTTGACCAGTGAAATAGTTGTCAACTTCGGGGCATTGGGGTGGGCAGTAGCTGCATTAAGTTTTTCTGTGCGTTAATCGAAGATGATCTTGGGGCCCGACATTCACTCCTTATGTGTCCCACCTTGCCACAGTTCCAACAGCATATGGCACTTGCACGATGAGCTTGCGTTGGCTCCTTATGAGTCGTCTGCTTCATCTGTTCTTCTAGTTTCTCCAATCGCTGCACAACCTTGGATAAGTCTGGTTTATTTTCCTCTTCTGGGACTTGAAGACTGCGAACCCTCACATTGCCTTTAGAGGCTTGCTTGGCAGCTTCAAATTCTAATGAATGTGCCAAAGCATCGTTTAAGTTTTTATATCTCGCCATCCTCAGCGCCTGTTGAGTGTCGGTATTGTTGATGCCGTCAGTGAATGTTTGCAGCGACAGCTGGTTCAAAAGTTCCACCGGAGCTGTGGGGTAAGCTGATCGTGTTAGTCTGGCAACGTTGGCTTCAAGTTGTTGCAGAGTTTCGCCCGATTTCTGATAACGACTTTTCAACTGAGTTTGGTACAGCTGCTGTAAAAGCTGGTCGCCAAATTTCATTCCTAGGTAATATCTAATGCTGTTGAAACTGTCCTGTTCTTCCCTGGGGATACCTTGGAGCACATCTCCTCTTAGAGCTACAATTATCGAGGTCGCTTTCTCTCTCTCGCCCCAGCTATTTACTGTAGCAGCCGCTTCAAACTGGCGTAGATAAATACCCCATGGGACTGAGGCATCAAATGTGGGGACCTTAATTCATACGACCGGGCTATCTTCGAGTCTGATGTTTCCCTTGGCTAGGGTATCGCACCTCTTTTCTAGTGTTTCCATTTTCTGCTGAACTTCTTGTATACTCGTTAGTTTGTCATGTACATCGTCGCTGATACCCCTTACTCGGCTTTCTACTTGCTGGAAGATGGCGTCTTTTACCTGCTTCACACGTTCGTCCACACATAAAGTAATATTCTCAATTCTGCTTGCTTGTTCTTGCAGAATTTTTTTTCTTTCTTCAACCCTTTTTCTCAGTTCCTCTCCCGTCTCTTCGTCTCCTTTTCTCATTTCTTCTTTGGCTTCTTTGTCTTTTTTTGGCTTCTTCATCTCACTTTCTTATTTCTTCTTTGGCTTCTTCGTCTCTTTTTCTGGCTTCTTCATCTCCGTTTCTAATTTCTTCTTTGTTTCTTCGTCTCTTTTTCTGGCTTCTCATCTCTTTTTCTAATTTCTACTTTGCCTTTTCGTCTCTTTTTCTGGCTTCTTCATCTCCTTTTCTGGCTTCTTCATCTCCTTTTCTCATTTCTTCTTTGGCTTCTTCGTCTCTTTTTCTGACTTCTTCCATTTCTTTAATCAGTTCCAATAGCTGGGTATATTGGCTATTGCGCTATGTGTCTTAGGCATAGAAGTACTTAAAGCCGGTACACAGTTTATTCTGTTTCAAACACCCAGTTATGAATTACTGCTGACACCTATCTTCCAGAAATTCTAGAAATTTCCACGTTGTTTAACGAATATTCTGGAAAATATTTCCGCTAGCAGCTTGAAATTCCCATTTCTGACACCAGTTGTTACGTTCCACGAGGTTCTGGATTTGTTGAGTAACAAAACATAGCTTTTCAAACTACTATTTATTATAACCAACTATTTTCCAACACCATAAGCATATTAACTAAAATATTTCTCACTATTACTAAATGTCCATAGAACTATATTCCACTATCCGCCTTCTATGATCGCTTCTTATACATCAACACTTACTGTTGACTCGCTTAATACTCTATGATCACTTACTCTGCACCACACTAATTCAATACTGAACTAACGTTGGAACTAACTTACTCTGTGTACCGCTCGCCTATTTATACTGTCCATAGTGATCCTAGACCTTCAACACCTGTCACTTCTAGAAATATCATTCCAGAGAGTTCGCTGTTACCAACATACTACAACTGACCATAGAAGTAACAAACTCCATAAACCTAATTCTCATAGACAATTGTGACAATATTATACACAAATATAGTAAAGTGAAATTTGGACTTAGAAGTAACTACTCTGTGTGAATTGATTCTACTGAGTAACAAAACTGCGTGAAAATGTATCTATAGTCGATATTATGATTTTCCCTTTATATAAAATTGGTATAAATTATAGTATTTATTGACTCACTCTCTGGCTGAATCTTTTTATCTTGTTAAAAAAAACAATGCTTTTACGAAGAAACAATATTTATTTGAATTATTATTATATACAATTTCATTCAATCTGCTCTGTTTTCCTCCAGCTCTTGATTGTTATTGGTGCTTTGGTTTCCATTTAAGAGTATCGAAGCTAGATATTGCAGAATCACATATAGGGAGTGTTGTGGCATGAACTGCATCTACACTCTACATACATGCGTTTTCTTCTGTAGTTCGGGAGTAGTTGTTCTTAAATTCAATTTAAATTGAAATTTTAGAAAAGATGCATTGTAGCTATGCCTATTTTACAGACATTTGTGTGCATTCTCACAAGCGGAAAATCCTTACTTTTGTTGAGAATTTAAAGGAAAGCAGAAAGAATAATTTAGCCCATATAAAATCGTGGTTGTTTGGTTTCCATAACCAGCAGTAGCCATATAACAGTTGTTCGCGCTGTTGTCTGACGTCACAGTCTCCCAAACAGTGCCTATGTTTTTGATGTCGCACGACAGTTTAATAGTAACCTGAGAGTATATGGTTATAACATCTTGCTTTAGTCTCGCATTTGTATTTTACATAATTAATTTTATTATTTAAAATAGAGTTGAAAATTAAAAATTATTGTATTGAAATTATGGCTTTGTTGTCGATTGTTTTCATGCGCCAGAGATGTACGAACTGATATATTCTGTGGTTATATGGTTGCCATGACAACTATATTCAAACTAAATTTAACATTGACAAGAAAAAGAAATATTTTTAAGTCTATACGCACTCGTGAATTACGATACTGATTCATATTAACTCATTTTAAGCAATATGACATATTTAAAATGGACCAATAGAAATTACTTTTGCAGCTCGCAATTTGCGATTGTATAAACCTAGCTTAATTAAATTGTATGCAAACTTTATAGGCAAAGAAAAATATTTGGCCAGTAGTGTCATAAACATTCCTATTTGCTTAGTGTTTATGATGCTTGACGTGATAATTTTAAAACAATTTTTGACTACTAGGCATCTTGTTCGGTTTATTTGATCCTCTGATGGAAATGTTGTTAGGGTAATTTTCGTCAGGTTTCAAAAGGCGTTTTAGTAAATTGGATACGTCCTCTGAGGTAATAGTTGAACAGAATATAAAAACAACATAAATTTATGTTTAAAAAGTTATATTACAATAAATATACACAACATTGGAATGGTATCATTGTAAACAGTCAACACAAACATGTTTTGAATAGTGTCCATTTCCGGTATCAGGGGTGGTCGATTTTAAGAACTGTAACAACGTGTGTGGTCAGGTCCACCTAAGGGGAGGCGCCAGCGGGGATAGTGTGCGTATAAATATAAACTAAAGACTCTAGACAGATCGCATCGGTATTTTATGTTAACAAGCGCACAAAAGGCTTTTAATGTGCCTATTAGGCACATTAATATAGTACCTACCTAACCCGGTAGTAACAATTCAATTAGAAATGTAGTGTACTAATATATGATTTAGTGTCAGGTAATTGTAAAATAAAAGGAAGCTCATCCAGGTAATTAATAAAGTGTTTTTATTTGATCTTGTATCCGAATCAGCGTGTAACTCAATTAATTTAATACCAATGCCACCCCGTCTCAATCAAACAAAATCTTAAATATACAATCCACTGAAATCGAAGGTGTCTAAAAACACATATCATTTTTTATTTTCAATAAGATAAGAAAACATTTCGGGAAGCAGCAAGTGCGTTATAGTAGTCAATTTTCATAAGAATTGTACACTATAAGTAAGATATTGTTGCGTTCTACAAGGTTCTGGATTCGTTGACTAACAAAACACAGCTTTTCAAACCACAAATTTATTATAAGCAACTATTTTCCAACACCAGTATCAACTAAAATATTTCTCACTATTATTAAATGTTCACAGAACTATATTCCACTATTCGCCTTCTATGATCGCTTCTTAAACACCAACACTTACTGCTAACTTGCTTAATACTCTATGGTCACTATTCTGCACTGCACCGACTTAATACTGAACTAACTTACTCTGCGCACCGCTCGTCTATTTATACTGTACATAGAGATTCTAGACCTTCTACACTATTCTACACCTGTCACTTCTGATCATTTCCTGAAATATAATTCCAGAGTGTTCGCTCATACCAACACACTTTATAACCGACATTTGACCACAGAATAACAAAGTCCATAAACATCATTCTCATAGACAAATGTGACATTGCCCCCTCTTATATTCGACCGTCCCGGTCGAATTCTGACATTTTTTGGAATGGCGTAAGTCTGTACATATGGACCACCTTCATCTTGCTCTTCGGGCTCTCCTGAATGCTATAGACAACGTCATTGATCCTTTTGACCACCTTATAAGGACCCTCCCATAATTTCTGTAGTTTCGGTGACCGTCATTTGCGTCGTACTGGTTTGTAGAACCACAAACGATCTCCTTCTTTAAAACCAGCTGAATTAGCTCGCACGTCATAACGGGTCTTTATGCGGTCACTTTCTACTCGTATATGCATTCTGACAGCAGAGTAGATGGCTTCTATTCTTCTTTCCAAATCTTTTACGTATTCATCAGTTGATCGTGGAGCATCTGTGGGTTTTCCAAATATGAGATCGGGAGGAAGTCTTAACTCTTGCCCAAAAATCACGCTGGCTGGTGTATGTCTGGTAGTCTCACGTACAGCCGAGCGGTATGCCAGTAGAAATAGTGGAATGTACCGGTCCCAATCCGTTTGGTGTTCATTGACAAATATTCTTAAGTGGGACTCCAAAGTAGCATTGAATCTTTCCACCATTCCGTCAGATTGATGGTGCATGGGTGTAATTCTCGTTTTCCTGATTTCCATAAGCTCACAAACCTTCTGAAATACAGCCTCTCGAAGTTGCGTCTTTGGTCAGAATGAAGCTCTAGTGGTGCGCCAAATCTGCAGAAAAATGAATTCACTAATACTTCTGCAACGGTGGTGGCCTCTTGATTCGGGACCGCAAACACTTCTGGCCACTTGCTAAAATAATCGATGGATACAAGCATATAGCGATTTCCTGCGTCTGTTCTAGGGAAAGGACCAGCTATGTCGATGGCAATTCTTTCGAAATGGGCCCCCACGTTGAACTGCTTTATTCGCCCCCTGGTTTTTGATTTAGGCCCCTTACTGGATGCACACTCTTGGCAGGTTTTGCACCATTCTTCCACATCAGCTGTACATCTTAACCAATAAAAACGTTCTCTGACCTTTTCCAAAGTTTTCTTTATTCCTAAATGACCTCCACCTGCCCGCCATGGATCTCCCCGATTACCTCCCTAACTCCTGGCCGCGGAAGGATTATTTGCTTCAATATGCGGGTTTCATCCTCTGACTTCCAATTCCTGACCAGAAGATCACCTCCGATTTCAATGGAGTCCCACTGGGCCCAGTAACTTTTGGTGGAAACGCTTTTATCACTAACTTCGGACCAAGTGGGTCTTTCGTGGCAAGTCTCCTTCCATCTGTAGATTGGTTGGATATCAGGGTCTTCTCTTTGGTCCTCCATTAACCTCTGCGGGTGCCATCGCTTAACGGGTTGCACCATTGTCCTTCTACACACTTCGAGATTCAATCCTTCTTTGTTTTCGGCAGAGATGCAATGCTTGCATTTTGGTGGGCAAGGTCTCCTAGATAGGGCGTCTGCATCACCGTGCTGACGTCGAGGGCGGTGTTCGATGGTAAAATTGTACTCCTGAAGGTGTTCAACCCACCTCGCCATCTGCCTCTCTGGATTTTTAAATTGAAGAAGCCAGCGTAGGGAAGCGTGGTCGGTTCTCAGGAAAAATTCTTGACCATATAGACACTTGTGAAAATGTTCCAACGTCTTGATAATGGCTAGAAGTTCTTTCCTCGTTACGCAATAATTCTTTTCTGCTTTGGACAGGGCTTTGCTGAAATACCCTACAACCTTCTCCTGGCCTCCCTGTTCCTGCGAAAGAACACCTCCAATACCAACATTGCTCGCGTCCGTGTCCACAATAAACCTGTGATCAGGCCGGGGGTATGTCAGAATCGAGGATGAACAGAGAGCCCGTTTTAGAGTCTCGAATGCTTTTTCACAATCATTGGTCCAAAAGAAGGGTGTCTTTTCTTCCGTGAGTTTATGCAAAGGTTTTGCGATGTCAGAAAACCCCTTTACAAAACGGCGGTAATATGTGCAGAGGCCCAGAAAGCTTCGCAGCTGATGTACATTGAATGGAATGTTCCAGTTCATAATACAGTCTGTCTTCTCTGGATCGGTTTTGACTCCATCTGGGGTGATAATGTGACCTTAGTACTTGACTGCTTTTTGAAAGAGACAGCATTTCTTCTGATTTAATTTCAAATTGGCTCCCTTTAGTTTCTGAAACACTTGTTCGACATTCTTCATGTGATCTTCGAACGACTTTCATAAGATAATGACGTCATCTAGGTACACGAGGCAGGTTTTTCAGTGTAGACCTCTTAAAACTGTCTCCATTAGACGCTCAAAAGAGGCTGGGGCATTACACAACCCAAATGGCATGACGTTGAACTGCCACAGTCCACTACCAGTAGTAAACACAGTTTTTTCTTTGTCTTTGGGCTCAATCTCGACTTGCCAGTAGCCACTTTTCAAGTCCAGTGTCGAAAACCACCTAGCACCTGCCAGTGTATCAAGTGTATCGACAATTCTGGGAAGTGGATAGCTGTCTTTCTTAGTGACATCGTTTAACCGGCGGTAATCTACACAAAACCTTGTGCAGCCATCTTTCTTTTTAACTAACACTACTGGAGAGGCCCACGGGCTTTGCGATGGTTCTATAACTCGTGCCTGCTCCATCTCTCTTAGCATGGTGTCAACTTCGTGTTGTTTCGCCAATGGTACCCTTCGCGGTGGTTGCTTGATTGGTACAGATGTCCCAGTCTCAATGCGATACAACGATTTCGGAAGAACATACCTAGTATCTGTTCTTCCAAAATCGTTCTTGTCGGTTGCGAAAACGTTGCGATATTTGGACAGCAATTTAGCCACTGCTTGCTTCTGTTGTGGGGAAACATTTCCACTAGCTTCTGCGTAGATGTTCTGGAAGTGGTTCATCCGGAATTGACGAGGCTGTGTCTTCTTGGTCGTGGCAACGCCGTATGATGGTTACTGGCGAGAATCTTCCAATTTTGGAACCTTTGGAAATCTTCTAATCAAAGCTCTCAAGGTTGACTATTCTGACAGCTGCCAGCTCTTTTGCTTGAATAAGAATTTTGCCGACTAGTAGAGCTTTCTTAAAAAGATCGTTGTCTTCTGGTTCTATAATACCCACCACTTGTCCCGAAATGTCTCCAACTATCTTTACTGGGACAATACATTTACTCTGTGCTCTCACAATGACATCTTCTTTGGCCGTGACTTTTCGAATCGCAAGGTTATTGACAATCAACATGACTACTTCCTCATCACTGGTATTTTAAACATTGTTCTCGAGATCTAACTTGACACCGTGACCTTGTAGAACATCTAGTCCAAGTATAATGGGGTCTGATATGGCGGCAACAATAACTCGCTGTTTGGTTTTCCAAGCTCCAATTTGTAGCTTGGCCCCAGTCTCACCAAATACACGAATCAGTTCGCCACCAGCTGTGGTCATTTGGTAGATTCTTTCTGGCTCTCTTACCCGTCATTTTGGTACTATATCACGACGGATTATCGTTCTGGATGCGCCAGTGTCTACAACCATTGGAGCCTTCTTGTCGCCGATGTATCCGTTTACGATGAGCGTGTTGCCAGAATCGTTGACCAGTGAAACAGTTGTCAACCTCGGGGCATTGTGGTGGGCAGCCAGCTCTCGCCCCCTAAAGCTAGCTGCATTTAGTTTTCCTGTGCGTTGGTTGAAGATGATCTTGGGGGCCCGGCATTCACTCCTTATGTGTCCAACCTTGCCACAGTTCCAACAGCGTATGGCACTTGCACGATGAGTTTGCTTTGGCTCCTTATGAGTCGTGTGCTGCATCTGTTCCTCTAGTTTCTTCATTCGCTGCGCAAACTTGGATAAGTGTGGTTTATTTTCCTCTTCTAGGACTTGGAGACTGCGAACCCTCACATTGGCTTTGGAAGCTTGCTTGGTGGCTTAAAATTCTAGCGAATGTGCCAAAGCATCGTTCAAGTTTTTATGTCTCGCCATCCTCAGTGCCTGTTGAGTGTCGGTATCCCTGATGCCGTTAATGAATGTTTGCAGCGACAGCTGGTTTAAAAACTCCACCGGAGCTGTGGGGTACGCCAATCGTGTTAATCTGGCAATGTCGGCTTCGAATTGCTGCGGACCTTCGCCTGATTTCTGACAGCGATTTTTAGCTGAGTTTAATACAGCTGTTGTAGATGCTGGTCTCCAAACTTCATTTCTAGGTAATACCGAATGCTGTCGAAACTGTCCTGTTCTTCCCTGGGAATTCCTTGAAGCACGTCGAGGGCATCTCCTCTGAGAGCTTCTATTAACGAGGTCGCTTTCTCTCTCTCGCCCCAACAATTTGCTGTAGCAGCGGCTTCGAACTGGCGTACATAAATACCTCAAGGAACTAAGCTATCAAATGTGGGAACCTTAATTCTTACGTGGCTATTTTCCAGTCTGATGTTTCTCTTGACTATGGTATCATACTTCTTTTCGAGTGATCGCATTTTTTCCTGTACCTCCAGTTGTACTTCCTGCACACTCGTTAGCTTGTCATGTACATCGTCGCTGATACCCCTTACTCGACTTTCTACTTGTTGGAAGATGTCATATTTTACCTGCTTCATACGTTCCTCCATACATGAAGTAACATTCTCAATTCTGCTGGCTTGTTCTTCCAGAATTTTCTTTATTTCTTCATCTCTTCTCACTTCTTCCTTTGCTTCTTCGTCCCTTTTTCTCAACTAATCTTCTCTCTCTTCATCTCTTTTTTTGACCTCTTCATCTCTTTTTCTAATTTCTTCTTTGGCCTCTTCATCTCCTTTTCTCATTTCTTCTTTGGCCTCTTCTTCTGACGTCTTCATCTCTTTTTCTCATTTTTTTTCGCTTCTTCATCTCTTTTTCTAGCTTCTCTCGTGCTAATGTAGCTTCTTCGTCTCTTCTTCTGGCCTCTTCATCTCTTTTTCTCATTTCCTCTTTGGCTTTTTCGTCTCTTCAACAATATATTATTATTTCATTAAAGTTACAAAAGTTTTTCAGAAAAAAATTAATTATTTACAAAGGATATATACGTGTCAAATTATAAATATGGCAGGTATTTTCCTTATTAATTGCTTGGATGGTTTGTTTTAGTCAACTATCCGGTTTTTGCAAACAGTAAACAACAAAAAGGTTTTTTAAAACAAAT
The DNA here is from genome assembly GCA_964006375.1 of Tillus elongatus. Taxonomy (NCBI): domain Eukaryota; kingdom Metazoa; phylum Arthropoda; class Insecta; order Coleoptera; family Cleridae; genus Tillus; species Tillus elongatus. Next base: position 170,695,130 of record OZ023263.1, on the reverse strand, counting down.
TTGTAGTTATCCGCGAAGCTCATTATGTTCTTTTTTTAATTTAGTACCCACGGTACGTTTACATAGGTGTTACTATGGTTCAAGATTGAAGATTCTAGCTTAATGGGAAATTTATTGAGCTATCGGATTTCACATATTTTTACGAAAATTTTCTACCATAACATACTTGCTGCACCCACACCCTTTCCAACACTTATTTACGGTTGCTGTATCCATACTTTTTTTAAATTATAAAATATCGAAGCTTACTATGTAAGACGGACAAATAAGGCAACCTCAAAATCATTCTTGGAAAATGTAAAAAAAAAAACGAAATGAGATAACAATTTAAACATAAATTGAACATCTTGGTTCGCTGCTTCGTTGAGAGGTGCACCTACCCCTTCTGCATGCCTACAATCACCCTCAATGCTTAAACAAGAACAAGGTAAACATTAAAATTTCCTTTGGAGTAACCCCTAAGAAAGTTACGGGAACTGCGGTGAATATAGAGGTTCTGCGCGCGGTAAACAGGATTCCAATGAGGTATAGCTACAACATAATATTGATTATGCTATGGTATAGCTGCAAAACGGGATAAAGGCAGCTTAAAGAGGTCCAACAAAGCTGTTTCTTTCGCACTTTTCGCTCACACTTACTTTTTATATTCTTCTCCGACCAGCATCCCTATTTACTCTTGGTCCCGTAACTTTCTTGTGGGCTGTTTGCAAGAAACTTTTTTTGTGGTTTTGGCATCCAGAAGGGGTTGTAAGCATATTTCTGGAAAGATTTTTCTAAACACCCCCATGTGCTAATCTGCAAATTTACCGAAAATTTAATTTAATTTTCAAACGAAATTCATCTATGAAATTATAGGTGGCAGTTAAGTATTATTCCATATTAATCGTTTGAATGATCGCTTTTAGTCAATTAAATCGAACCAGCTTCTGCAAACAAAATAACAAAAAAGGGTTTTTAAAACAAATTTGTAATTATCTGTGAAGCTGATTGTGTTATTTCTTAAATGTAGTATCCACGCTGCTTTTATATATGTTTTACTATGTAAAAAAAAAGAAGATTCCAGTTTAATGGGAAATTGGGTTAGCACATTTGAAATATTTTTATGAAAATTTACTACGATAACGCACTCAAACTCTTTTCAACACTTAGCTACTATTGCTGTATCCATACTTTTTGAAAATGAAATAAATATAAACAAAACAAAATTTTGAAATTAAAATTTTAATAATTTACCCTAAACATCTGTTTATGTCATTTTAACTAGGAATGTATGTAAAAAATAGTAGTACCTACCTAGATATTAAAGTACTTATGGTATTAGTTTGAGGTAGGTATATTTCTTCTTAAAATAATTTTTGTTGAACTTTTGTAATACCTACCAGTGTGTTCTCTATAGGGTTCACAGGTAATACATACGATATTTTAAACACCGTGAACGTGAAGAATGGGAGCTTAATATTTATACATAATGAAACGTCGTTCTAGGTTACTTTTAAACAAATTGAATCGCTTTCATTAAATTTTTTATTTATTAGTATACATTCGCGTGCTAACATTTGGCGCTTTTGAACCCAAGCTTTGTCCCGGTATCACGAAAGAAATGGTCAAAGGCTGACATTTTACTAGTTGGTTGTACATTGTACACAGCTCTATCTATAAAATTTTGTGTAAACTAGAGAGCTGTCATGACAACATACTACCTGGTTCTGCACCGAGATGGCGTCCCTGTCGTATCTCTCACAATATCTGACCTTTTGCAATAACTTCCATTGTTTAGATTTTTATCTACGGTTTATTTAAATAGCATAGCGGTACATAACGTCATCTGTCTTTGTCTAACATTGTAGATATTGCATTACAGAATCTTAAGTGATGTAGAGGATTATTTTATTATTAATTTTGAATAACTTTATTTTCCTTTGATCAAACGACTTGAAAATTGGTACACAACGACGTCTGTCGATGTTCTTTTAAGTTGTAAATTTTTGTTTCAGTCACTTAGAAAATTTGAGAGATATTGCGTTTTAAAAATATTATTTAATTTTTTATTAAGAAAAATTGGCCGTTAATATTTGATAAACGAACTCATCCAAGCCATTAGCAAAATAAGGGTAATTCCCAAATTTGGTCCAAATCAGTGAAATATTTTTTGGGTTATTTTTCTAATGAAAATTCACTAAAAATAATGGACACGTCTAACCATTATGCTATGGAAGATAAGACGTGTCTTCAGTTTAAACGTTTGTGAAGTATCCTCTATACTTAAATCACTATTATCTTTTGAGATATAGAGGTTGGAAAATATTTCCAAAATTATGTTGGCAGGAAACGTTGTAACGTTTTTCAAATTGTCATTTATACTATTTATCAATCAGGTACTGCGTGTGTTTATTTCCAGGTGATTTCAATATAAAAATGTACATACTTCTGGTGAATTTTCATTAAGAAAATTCACTAATAGAGAGGTATCTATCGATGGTGAGACTTTTGGAAAATTTCTTCAAATGAGCGCGAATTAGGGCCCCTAGAACCCAACTCCAGGGCCCAGTTAAAAAGTATATATATATATATATATATATATATATATATATATATATATATATATATATATATATATATATATATATATATATATATATATATATATATATATTGCAGGGTACTTTTAGGAAAACATTTAGAATCCTCTCTGGATGCACATTGCCCATACCACAAGAAAAATTTCTTGCAAACGGCCCCTAAGAAAGTTGCAGGACCAGAAGTGAATAGGGGTGCTGAGCCGGGAAGAAGATAAAAAGGATATGTGAGCGGAAAGTTCGAAAAAACAGCTCAGTTAGACCCCTATAAGCTACCTTTTACCAGTTTCGCAGCTATACTTCCTTAAAATCCTGCTTACTTCGCCCAGAACCCTTATTCACCGCAGGTCCTGCAACTTTCTTGGGGGTTGTTCCGAAGATATTTCCCTTTTTTATATTGAGGGTGGTTGTAGGCATGTAGAAGGGGGAGGAGAACCCCTGTGACGCAGCCGCGAACCAAGATTTTCAATTTATGTTCAAATTGTTATCTCATTTCATTTGTTTAAAAGATTTTTCCAAAAATGAATTTGAGGTTGCCTTGTTTGTCAGTCTCACATAGAGAGCTTCAATATTTTATCATTTAAAAAAGTGTGGATACAGCAAAAGTAAATAAGCTATGAAGAGGGTCTGGGTGCAGCAAGTACGTTGTGGTAAAAAAATTTCGCAAAAAGATTTCAAATCCGATAACTCAATTTCCCATTAAGCTATAATCTTCAATCTTGAGCCTTAGTAAAATCTATGTAAAACACCTTTTTGGTTGTTTTGTTTGCAAAAACTAGTTCGATTGGGTTGACTAAAACAAAACCATTCAAGCAATTAATAAGGAAAAATACCTGCCATATTGATACTTTGGCAGGTAGGTACATTCCGTTTGTAAATAACTATTTTTTTCTGGAAAACTTTTGTAACTTTACTGAAATTTGTAACACAATTTTTTTAAAGCGACTTGCAGTATTTACATATATGTGCCAAATTTTAATTTTCTAGCTCCATAGAAAATAGATATTTCTTCAAGTAATCGCTTACTGGAACCTCTAAAACCAATCGCTAATCCATTTAAATTTAAATAATTAGTTTTAATAATATATCTTACTAATAATGTACAATTCTTATGAAAATCCACTATTATAATGCACTTTCTGCGTCCAGAACTTTTTAAATTACCTGTATGGCATAATAAAACCGTATAAACTGAGTAGGCATATAAATAATATGAGGCATTCCTATTAAAAATGCCTTGAAACTATGGAAAACCCTGCATGAGTACCTACCTACTTAAAAATATGTACCACTTGCAGTTTTTAATACAACTTTTTTGATATCGTGCACAATTAATGGATTATCGAGCTTTGTCATACTAATGCGTGCTAACCTGTATATGATTTGACCATATTTCTTTATGAAAAATAGTATAAAATTTATGACAAAAATATTTTCGACCAAATGCCTTCATGAATTGATGTTTTTATAAAGCAACTTGTTTATGTCTTCAGTGAATTGTTATTTCCTGTGAACCAGGGTTGGCACATATAAAACACTCTGTATATGTAATACTTTATTGAGGTAATTTTACAACTTTGATCTTTTATAATCCATTTAAGGCCTTATTCATACGCTGGAAATACTTTGAGAAAATGTAAATGTAATGAGTTGAACACGACGATGACCACTACAGAGATCAAATTATCGCACCTTCGAATATATTTTATTGCTGCCAGGAAGATTTGAACTGATAGATTCCCCATATCAAAATTTGTAACTTGATGCTTGATTATTTTTACCTACTCAAGGAAATATTCACTGTCATCTGACGCTCTTGCGGTGTACGTCGTTTCAAAGGGACATCCTATAAAGCGAGAGGTGCCGCGGGTTCGATTCTCTAGTGAGGCGACACAACCTAACAGGCTAGTCTGGCACAAAGCTAGTACTTATAGTTAGTACTTGTACTAAGTTTGAGTCGTATCTGGAATTTTCATTATTAGTTTGAGGATATCATACAAGAACTGCACTTGCAATGTGAGCGAGCACAGTCGACAGTTTTGGTTGGGCCACATGCCTACAGACTATCTAACCGCACAAAGTCTACACACTGTTGCGCTCCTATCCAATGACGTGTAGGCCGTAAAGTGTTCATTTAATATTTATCTAAGTATGTATGTGTCTGCCTTTTTGTTTCTTTAACGTCGGTTTATTTCAGAGACTATACCAAATCACCGACGCCAGGGAGCAGTTTCACCTTACTATCTTGGCAATTTTGCCGAAGCCCTGCCTTTCTGTAAGCAGGGTTGAGATATTTAACGTGGCTGACATCGCATGGATACGGTAACGACGACTTTATGCCCACTCTGAAGGGCGGAACGTGCAGACACTCAACTTTCTCAAATACAATGCCACAACCTCAGTCGATATTAATTTTACAGTATGTACTGAAGAAGTGAAAGGGGAACTCTGCGAATCGAACCCAGTACCCTTCGGTTCAGAGACACACCTTCTTACCATTGAACAACCGAGGCTCTATCTACGCATGCAATCCGTTGCAGAGTTATCTCAAACACACAATTATAATAATATAAATAGCTTACAATACACAGACTTTAAAATGCTTAATATCTACGTAATTTATAAAATACAAAACCTTATACCTATGCATAGATTTGACTAATTAGTATCTTTTTGTAATTTTGTAGAATCTGTTAGATTATCCTCAGTCTTTTGAGTACCGTTGCTGATAACTAATTTCTCCTCTTCCGTATTTATTTTATCATTTCCATGACATTTTAAATTAGATTTGGTGCTATCGATGTCTTCCCTAAAATCATATAAAATTATTATGCGAAATATTTTTAAAATTCTTACATTTACACCAATAACTTTTAACTAGTACTGTATAGTTGATGAATATTTTTTTATAAAAAGATAAGTACACAGCTTCTAATTGATTATTACAAGAGGTTTGATCAGCAGAAAATATCACACCACTATAGTGCAAAAAGTAAGAGGTAAGCTTTTTCAAAGAAGGTATTTATAGTTTACAAAAAAACTTTATATATTTGAAAATGAGAGCAACTCTAAAAGGTTTGTTTTATTTCGTCTCAAAACTGTCAAGACTATGGGTTTTGTGGCGCGAAACTGTCTCTAATTTTCATATATTTGTGTTTTCTTTCTCTGCCTTTTTGAGGCCCCAAACCCAGTACGCGTCTCCGATTTGGTCATGGTCATCCAGGCAACACAATTGTGATATTCACATCGCTGAGATGTTATTTTTAAGTAACCAATGCGACATATCCTAATACATGCATGTCATGTTTCTGGGATTGTTTTTTGTTACCTATGATTTTGCGCTTACACTGGTACATGCTAGCGATGTTAGCTGTTACTTTTGAGATACATGACTAACCTTTACATGCCAAGTATGTAGCAGCGACATAGCAATAATTTACATTTCAGAAGTTAATTTTAATGATATGATAACACATGATCACCGTTACTTTATAAATTCACAGTTCATATTCACGCCACACCGTTTGTCATCGCATTGGCGCTTTGTTATTTTTTAACTTTTATTGTGTGTGACATGTGACGCACGACAATGACATACAAGAGTTTTGTTATGGATCTGGATTATTTCTTGCAATTTAGGTTTTGGGCAAAAGTTTTTTGTGTTTGTACATTAAGCATTATCCCGCAATTACAATTACGAGGTAAGTACCTACCTATATAATATATATATATATATATATATATATATATATATATATATATATATATATATATATATATATATATATATATATATATATATATATATATATATATATATATTACCCAGTAAGTACATTTCCTAGGTTAAGTGTATACCTACTTATTATATGATGAACATCTAATATGTTTGGAAAATAAAATCGATTGTTTACAAACAATGCAGCATTTGTGTACATGGATTTAACATGGCAGTAGGCAGTCATGATACAAATAACGAGAGATACGATATTCAGACTACCTATTTTTGGACCTGTCACGCGCATGGTGTCAAGTGGTGAGTGCAATGCAACAATAATATGCTGTCGTGCATTGGGGTTTGACGTTTCATCACAACCTCTTAACAAATTATGTATTTTACTAATATTTAAGTGCATACAGTTGGAAGTAATAAAAATGAAAAAGATTAAATTTCGTGCTGCGATCTATATTATCTGAAAAAGACAATATAGGCGTAACTTCAACCGCATTAAACTGACGTATAGAAACTTTCTGATTGCGAATGACTTTGTTTTAAGTGTGTAGTTGGACTTCTATAACTTTACTCACCACTTGACGTCATAGGAGGGGGCGGGGCATAGGAGCAATATCATATATCTTCTAAGTCATTATAGGCAGTAGCAGTAAAACCTCCACAGAAAATTATCTGCTTAAATCGCGAATCTAGACAAAATGTTTACTGCACGCATCTGTTATTGTGTCACTGGTTTTGTCGAGAGTTAGCGCCAATTTTTATTAATCCACATTTCGTGATCAGAACTACTTTTGTGTTTGCACAACGTAAGAAACAATTGTTATGCTGAGGTGTTTATGTCAACTATTTGAGTTAGATAATTTTATTGTCGTCCATTTCTTAATGTAAAATGTCAAAAGGTAATTTCACTGATTTCATATAGACAAAAAAGACGCGAAACCTAAAAGACAAACACATTAACAGTCATGCTTCATTGCCATTCAGGGAAATAATTGAATGATTTCATATAGACAAAAAAGACGCGAAACCTAAAAGACAAACACATTAACAGTCATGCTTCATTGCCATTCAGGGAAATAATTTTAGATTGCAATAAAAATAATATAGGGAAGTTGCAACTTTTGTGAGAAATTTGATATATTTTGTGCTTTGAAGCTTGATTAATGCCGTTTTTGGTTTTCACCATGCTAATTGTTGGGTTTCGATACCAAGCTGTGCAATAATATTCCATCAAATGTCTAATATCTAGGTAGTGTACATAGTATACAACCCTCGTACAATGAGGATTGATATGGCCCAGCTTACGAATCATGTAATAGAGGATACGATGAGTCTTGTAACATATATAAGGCAAAGTTAAGTCTTCAGCCACGATGACTCCCAGGTCGGTATGCTGTTTTACTGGGGCATGCTGAAATTCATTGATGTAGTAAGGTTTTCTGTGATTCTTTTTGTCAGTGTGCGACACTGAATACTTGAAGTTGGTAACCATGACCTACACCAATATTTGTGCCGGGGCAGGTTTTCGTGGATCACGTCGCGGTCAACGAGTGGAATTATTGTACGAGCTGATGTCGTTAGTGAAAGAAGCGCATTCAGATTTGATATTCAGTGGTAGATGGCTGATGTATACAAAAGAATAGCAATGGGCTGAGGACTGAACCTTGTGGAACACCACTTGCCACAGGTCGGGGAGCGGAGTATGCATCATTCACAGGCACACGAAAAGTTCGGTTGCTTAGGAAAACTCGAACTCGTAAAAGCAAGTCTCCAACAATTCCGCCAATATATATATATATATATATATATATATATATATATATATATATATATATATATATATATATATATATATATATATATATATATATATATATATATTACTTTCGTAAACATCTAACTGTCGCGACTGCCTGACATTTTTGATTAGCTTTTGATTTTCTTCATCTACATGATTATTAAGTACAATTTGGAGTACCGAATTCATTATAATACAGTTTTTAGACCTGACGATCGATTCGCTAACAAAGTAACCGTCATCAGAGGGATAAATAAATAAACAAATGAGTTTATTCATCCCCCTGATGACGCTAACTTTGTTAGCGAAACGATCGTCAGGTCCAAAAACTGTATTGTGATGAATTGGGTTCTCCAAATTATACTTATTAGTGCTCATCACAGGTTCCAATCGTCACTCATTACATGATGATTATTATCCCAAATATCTGTTGCGCTAAATGTTCTTTGAATCTAGTTTCAATAGTTCTTTTAGTTTGCCCAACGTATTTAAGTTCACAATCCTTACAACCTATTTCATAGATTCCCGACACTTCTGTGATTTTATCTTTATCCTTTGGGTTACCTAGTACATTTTTTAATTTATTTTTTGTAGAAACTGTTAGCTGTAAATTGGATTTCTTAAAAATGTTATTTAAACCTCACGTGATTCGAGGTTCAAATAGTAAGCAGACAGCGGTTTTGTCTGTTTTATCTTTTCTGAAAGTCTTAGATTCCGCTAATATTTTATTTGTTTTATGTTTATTGACCAATTTGGTCACTAAACAGAATAACCATTATACATATTTAATAAATTCAAGTTCTGTCTTACCTTTTTTTATTTAAGGGAAACTGTATTAATCTATCAGCCAGAAAATTCAAATTAGCTGTTTTTTATGGAAAACTATGATGTAAGTCAATTGAAATATAACTCACAGTAGTGGTTTCTTGTCTGTGGATCTCACATTTCAAAGCTGCTCTATTTTTGATACTAATACGTCAAGAAAAGGTAATTTGTTATTAATTCCTATTTCATCGGTGAATTTATACAGTCAAATTTACTGTTTAGTTAAAAAAAAAGGTTGTAGTAGTAAATGTGGCTGTAAAAAAGTAGGGTAACTTTGTTCACCAGCGTGTACTAATTGTCAAGGGCAGTAACTTACCGTTTACGAGAAAAATTTTAAAAAAATTCACCTTTGACCTTGAATTACTTTTTATCAGACATGGGATCGATGGGGACTTTTGGTATTTTATTTGTAATGGTGTACTCAAGGTCTCTACCAAAATTCAGTTCTATGCGAATTTTTGTTATTTGAAATGTTTATGTTGACCGGACTAATTTCCTTTGAAGATTTATATACAACGTATTTATACCTATATAACGTAGTCAAAAATGTTTATTCTAATGGACATTTTTATATTTTCATCAGAAATATGAATACTTACATTCCAAATGCTTCCCCTTCTTCCATTGTTTCAGGAAGCTTCCTATTCAATGTTTCTGGTAAAACTAATGAAAGACATCCACCTAAGAACGCCAAAGCCCCAAAAATGATCAAAGGTAATGGAGTCCAAAATTTGCTCTAAAAAAGTTAAAGTGTTTGTAGTTATAGGTTTTGGTTGGTTGTACAAAAAGTAAAAGAGCACCTATCCGTAATCGCTTGTTCATTGCCGTAAATATTTAGTTGCGACTAATATGTTGCTATTAGAAAGTGAAACATCCGGGTAGAACATATTTTTAAAGCGAATGTAGATCTTGGAGCACATGTAATGGAAACTAAAAATAAAAGATCTAAGGTAAAGACCTTGTTGCAGTGCAATAGGGCGAACAAAATGTTTCTTCATCGACACTTTTACCAATTTTTTATCTGAAGTGTACATGTTTTATTAGTAATCTTTTCATCATTAAACAGACATGAATATTTATTTAATTTGTTATATAATCGAAAATGTACTCACCATAATATTAATATAAGGTGCTAGGATGGACCCCAATCGAGCACATGTTGATCCAGCCCCAAGACCTGCATTTCTTATAACTGTTGGAAATTGTTCTGTTGAAAATATGTATATGGCACCATAACTAGCTGTAATGGACATCTTACCAAACATGGCCAGTGTTACAATTAACCACTCATGCTCTAATGGGAAAAACATAAAGCAAATTAATAAACATTCGATAAAAGCTATTCAGATCATGTCGTCTCGTGTATCTAACGTGAACTAGGTTCGTCCCACAATTCTAACAAGCTCTAAGTGCCAACAACACGGCCTGTATAAAATAAATAAATAAAAATGTGGACGCAGCAAGTGCATTATAGCCGCGAATTTTCGCAAACATCTTTCTTATACCAGTACATAACTTAATTTTCCATTAACCTAAGAACTTCGAAATTGGTACATCGTGAAACCTCTATAGAGCCTATATACGTGTACCAAATTTCCTGCTTTATTATTTTGGAGACACAGTTTTATTTTGTAAAAAAAATGGTATTTTTTCGGAAGGCCTGGTCTGATTGGGCGGGGTTGTAACGACATTCCCGTTTTGTTCCAATAAAATCTAATTTCACTTGCGCAAAACAAACTCTGACAATTCTCAGAATTGATGTTTTTAATTAATTAATATTCTAAAGACACCTGTGTAAAATGAAAAAGCCATATAAAATATATTTTTAATCATAAAGAAGTGAATAAAACATACATCGGAATGTTGTCATAGCGATAAAGCCCGGTGAAAATGTGTGAATTGCAAAATTTTCGATCCTAAGATTTTAATCAACACAATAAGTTAAATAAAGGAGTCAAAGCTTCTAGAAATAAACAAAGACACACATTATATTATGTCATATATAAGCTGGCCCACCGGCCAGTTCAATATACAGCCAACTCCACTCAGCCGAGTATAATAACCGAACGCCTACAGACCGCCGTAGACGAGCTGCGAGGCTGGTATAGGATATCTTGTCTAGCCATAAACCCCGATAAATATTCAGCAGTCCTATTTTCCAAGAGGAGACACACCTCACGAGCACGTATTAGGCAACAGTCTAATTCTCTGGCACGACTCCGCCAAATATCTCGGGGTTTTCCTCGACAAACGCTTAACATGGCGCTCTCATGTCCAACATGCCCGACGGAAAGCTTCGATGTTGATTTCGAAGTTCTTTCCACTTCTTAACAAAAATTTCAAATTATCCCAATAAACTGCACATGGACAAAGTCATAATCCGGCCAGCCTTGACCTATGCATCCCCTGCATGGGCCACCGCGGCCGAGACATACATGAAGACCCTTCTAATCATGCAGAATAAAATTCTGAGAATGGTTTTCCGGAGCGCCATGGTTTGTCAGAAACAGTCAGATTCACTCTGATCTGAAAATGCCTTCGATACTTGAGCTTATAACTCATCTATCCACAACTTACACATAGGCATAAGCGTTCAAAGCTTATACTTACCCGATAACGCCCCCGTGGCAAAAACAGAATGGGAACATTCAAATCCAAACATCATTGTTTTAAATCTTTCCGAGGGAGGTATGAACTAAGATTCGGTACTCCAGGGAGCGGAGTTTACTGAGTAAGAGTCTCACAGTACCTCGATATCCCACACACTACGGTGTTGTACATGAGGTCTGCATGATGCATTCCCCACTCCTGTATGAAAAAAACAAAAAACAAAAAGAGTTCAATACAGTTAAAAATTTGGACCCCGAAGTGAGTGTTTAGTCTCAAAAAGTAAAATTCCAGTCTTCGCTTCAAATCCGTCAAAAAGAATATGTACCGTTTATATATATATATATATATATATATATATATATATATATATATATATATATATATATATATATATATATATATATATATATATATATATATATATTCGTTAGCCAGGAAAATCGAACAAGGTTTTCCGGGAACATTTTGGGTTTTCTTTCGGAATTTTTTTTATCTCCAATAATAAAAAACCTATGGTAATAAAATTTGGTACACAAGTTCATGACATTCAAAGGAAACTATGTACCAAAATTTAGATTTCTATGTTGCAGGAAAACAAGTTATAAAAATATTTGGTGCCAGATCATTTCTGTGAAAATTCACTACCATAACGCACTTACTGCGTCCAGATTTTTGTTTTTTTAATTAATTTTGATATTTACACTGTCAAATTTATTTGCAAAGCCATACATAGCTGTCCTGAAAGTTGCTCAGAAGATCTCAACTGATTTTATTTGTGTTTTGATATTTCATATATGCAGGAGTCCTTAACATTTGAGTTTTATTTTTCTTGAAAGAACTGACAGAGTTTTGTCGACACTGCTGTATTTTTGTTTCCTTTAATTTGTCCAGGCACGCATCGAATAACCGAGAAAGTTATTACCATTTAGGTTACCTCTCAGTTCTAGCTGTATTCCGTAAGATACTATACATACATTATAATAAATAATATTGCCTTATCGCTGTGACTCCAGCGTTCAAGTAAAATAGACAAATAGAAGCCCGCTATGTGGTCATACCTGTCAAAATAACTTAAGATTTTGGAGCGCTACAAATATTTTCCGATATTTTATCACTCACTGGTGCCTCAGGTGTGGCCGGAGTGTTAGGACATTGTAAAATATCGTTTCCCGTTTGCAATCTTCATATAAAATCCCCACTAAAAATCTGGGACCAAATCAGCTAGAAGCAAGAGTAACAATACGACTAGATTTTATGGAAAGCCGCGTGTCTGGGAAAAAACTGAAACCGTAATACGGTATCTCTGTCTTCGTTTGTTTTGACGTATTCTGTATGACAGTCAGCCCTAGTGAGAACCATATTATGAGTTATAAGTTTTATATTTTCATTTTCTTTCCAGAATTTATATATAATTTCGTATATAGGCTTACGTTGTAAAATAAATCAATATTTGTTTTAAACTAAAGCGTATTTATTCTGTTTTCACAAATTTCCTGACAAATCTCAGTAAAATCTGACCCCTGGGGGTTAACATTCTTCACTAGAGTTTTCCTAGACATCCTACCTTCACAGGGTGATCCGCTGCACTTTCTTTCGTCACTGTGGGGCGTCCACTTTCTCCCAAAATATTAGAATTCCCAAGCAAAGTGGTGGCGCTCGAGTTAAACCCATGTTTGACCAAAACACCAACCCACTCTACCCTTCGGAAGTAGACGGATACAGGGTGACAAACTCACCCTCAAGTTATCAACAAGGGCAGTAGACTCATCAACTTTGAACAAAATCGATTAATTATTTTTGAAGTTTAAGCTACCTCACAAACACGCGCGCGCACTCACGCCGGCACTGTTACTATTTGTTCCTACGAAGAGAATGTTTATGCTTGGTTATGTCGTAGCTAAGGACATCAGAGCCCAAGTTGAGATTTTAAATTTACTCCCTCAAAAACCTTTACAAAATCTATTTATTTATTTTTTTATTTAAGAAAAAAAAAAGAAATAGAGGGTGTTAAGCTGAGAAATTTAATTTTGATGTTCGTTGATATCTATAGAAAAACATTTCACCACATGTTCTTCAAATTTGGTACAAATGTGCTATTCGTAGTTATAAAAAAATAATCAATTCCCAAATTTTCCCAATGTGATTCTAGCGGAACCGTAAATATTTCAGCAGCTCCCTAGGTGCTGAAATATTTTTGATTTTAAAAGTGACTAGATTAATAATAACGTTTAAATGTTCAGCACTTGCCTAGAAATGACAGATTAAATACGGACAATGGACACAAAACACATTTTCACACTATATATTAAACCTATATTAAAGCAAAAACGGTATGTACCTGTTATGATGCTCAAACTGTACCTTACAATAATGTGTTAAAGTTTTCATAAAATAAATTAAAATAAGACAATACTGAAATCAATCTTACCATTAGGTATAACTATAGTGAGTAAAAGGGCTATTCCTGAAGCAATCATACACCCACACATAACATATTTTCTCCCCCAACGGTTTAAAGTTAAGATAAGGAATGCATATCCCGGTATTTCAACCGCTCCGCATATTACAAAATTCAAATATGGATTTCCAGCTAAGTTATTCGTATTCCATGATAATCCATAATAAGTAATATTGTTAGCAAACCTGAAAATTAAAAGATACTGAAAAATTCCAGTTAGGCAATTTTAATTCAAGCATATCTCGAGAAAATTATAATTATCTTATAAAATAATTAAAATACTTAAAGGTGCGAATTATTGGTGTGAAAATTATTAGAGTAATTGTGATCTTTTTCTAATTCTGTTCCCCTTCTTAAGGTAATGCAATATTGCATTACGTTTTAGCTCAGTTGGCTGGTTAATGTTATCTCCTATACCAAGCAAGATTATTATGCAATATATTTTCTGGGTTTAGTGGAATCATAAATTATAAGAATCTTTCGATAAATATGTCATCTTGACAACACTGAGTAGGTAAGGCGTCGGTTAGGCCAGAGAGACTGGCACATTTGAACTACACATTTGAATTGTGGTTAAGTATGGACTCTGTATTATCGACATGACAGCTGACAGTCTACGTTGACAGATGGCGGTAGTTTTTAAGTATAGTGACTTTTCTTTAGTCTTGATCTAGGTTTTGAATTAGGTAATGACGTCATCGGAGTACTGATTTTTCATATTTGTAACTGAATGCGTCGTGGTCTGACACTATTTATTTCATTCTATTAAAAAGGCAGAGTAACTACTAGCTCGGTTTGAAACAGTTACAAAAAACCATAGTTTATATACAAAACAAATAATTCATTTGTTACCCGGTTTGGTTAAAAACAACAGAGCAATCCTTATGTTAATTGGAACAGTTGTATGAATAATTACTGTAAAAAAGAAAAATCCTTTTATCATATCTGTTTGTATCAAGTTTGATAATAGCGAATAACATTAGCTTTTAATTTAAATTATGTCAGGAAGCTGGAGACGGAGGGTTGTTGTTGACCTCGTTGGTTGGTTGGTTGGGTTGATTGTGTTGGTTGGGTTGGTTGGTTGGTTGCGTTGGTTGTGTTGGCTGTGTTGGTTGTTTTGGTTGGCTGCGTTGGTTGTGTTGGTTGTGTTAGTCGTGTTGATTGGTTGTGTTAGTTGTGTTGGTTGGTTGTGTTGGTTGTGTTGGTTGGTTCTGCTGGTTGTGTTGGTTGTGATGGGTGTGTTGGTTGGTTGTGTTGGTTTTGTTGGTTGGTTGTGTTGTTTGTGTTGGTTGTGTTTTTTGTGTCGGTTGTGTTGGTTGGTTGTGTTGGTTGTGTTGGTGGTGTTGGTTGTGTTGGTTGGATGTGTTGGTTGTGTTGGTTGTTTAATTTAAATTATGTCGGGAAGTTGGAGACGGAGGGTTGTTGTTGACCTCGTTGGTTGGTTGGTTGGGTTGATTGTGTTGGTTGGGTTGGTTGGTTGGTTGCGTTGGTTGTGATGGGTGTGTTGGTTGGTTGTGTTGGTTTTGTTGGTTGGTTGTGTTGTTTGTGTTGGTTGTGTTTTTTGTGTCGGTTGTGTTGGTTGGTTGTGTTGGTTGTGTTGGTGGTGTTGGTTGTGTTGGTTGGATGTGTTGGTTGTGTTGGTTGTTTAATTTAAATTATGTCGGGAAGTTGGAGACGGAGGGTTGTTGTTGACCTCGTTGGTTGGTTGGTTGGGTTGATTGTGTTGGTTGTGTTGGTTGGTTACGTTGGCTGTGTTCCTTGTGTTAGTCGTGTTGGTTGGTTGTGTCAGTTGTGTTGGTTGGTTGTGTTAGTCGTGTTGGTTGGTTGTGTTAGTTGTGTTGGTTGGTTGTGTTGGTTGTGTTGGTTGGTTCTGCTGGTTGTGTTGGTTGTGATGGGTGTGTTGGTTGGTTTTGTTGGTTGGTTTTGTTGGTTGTTTGTGTTGGTTGTGTTTTCTGTGTCGGTTGTGTTGATTGGCTGTGTTGGTTGTGTTGGTTGGTTGCGTTGGTTGTGTTGGTTGTGTTGGTTGGTTATATTGGTTGTGTTGGCTGTGTTGTTGTGTTGGTTGGTTGTGTTGGTAGTTATGGTTTTGTTGGTTGTGTTGGTTGGTTGTGTGGGTTGTGTTGGCTGATTATTTTGTTTGTTATCTGTCTGTCTGTCTGTCAGTCACGACAGCTGCTAGATAGTTGTCTGTCACGAAAGCTGTTAAACATCTGTCGTGACAGATAGTCATCTGTCTGTCTCTCACGACAGCTGTTATACAGGTGTTGCACCGATGACTGTCTGTCACGACAGATCTTTGCAAACATATATAGGTACCAGATGTCAAGTGGTTTT
Organism: Tillus elongatus; assembly: GCA_964006375.1. Classification (NCBI taxonomy): domain Eukaryota; kingdom Metazoa; phylum Arthropoda; class Insecta; order Coleoptera; family Cleridae; genus Tillus; species Tillus elongatus. The sequence continues at coordinate 170,678,796 of OZ023263.1, read as the reverse complement.
CAGTCTGCGCTCCACCAATGTTTACTACGTATGTAGCAGTTGTAGGGGATAAGTGAGTTGCTTCTGTTGGATAATGTTCCTTTAAATTTCTGTTGTAATAGGTAATCATTTCTTTGTTTTTTTATCATATATCACTGTTTTTATTAAAATAATGTTTTTGTTTATTCGTAAAATGCTTGAATATCCAACAAGCCAGATTTAATATCAAATCTTTGCAAACATATGTACCACATATTAAGTCGTTTTCAGTCTAAGCCCCACCAATTTTCATTAAGTATGTAGCAGCTGTAGACGATAAGTGTGGTGCTTCTGTTGGAACATTTAAATGGTCCTCTAACTCACTGTTATAATAGGCAATTAACCCTTTCGTCTTTTTTCATATATCAAACTCTTCAAGGTTTATAACACACCTGTTTTTCTATTTATGTTTAGACGTTTCCTCTCACTATGATGAAACTATGTGGAATGGCTGCATGATTAGGTTACTCTAATAAACTTACAAACGTTTAAAATCTACTATTCAAAACGAATCATTCAAGTGGTCATACGTTTAGGTTGCTCTGGTAGTTTAATGTTTGTTTAGAAACATATGTACTAGATATCAAGTTGTTTTCAATGTCTGAATCTTTCTCATTACTTTTATGCAGTTTTGATGCATTGGAATAAGGGTTTCGTTAATAGCTAAGTCTGGAGGTTGAGTCAAAACCAGAGCTCTATGTATAAAAAGCTAAATTGTCTATAAATGTTGATAGCTCCAGCTTTCTAAAACACACATACCATATTGTATATATCAGGACTCGAACCTTTAACACCCTACACATACCAAGTAGCTTACATCTGGATTAGAATCTCTAACACCCAACACGTACATACACAGCATATAGCATTCATCAGGATTCGAACCTCTAACACCCAGTACATACATACATATACACACATACCATACATCAGGATTCGAATCTCTAAACACACAACAGCCAAATAGCATACCTTAGGATTTGAACCTTTCAAACAAAAATCAAAATGATGGCCTCTATTATTTTCACAAGTCAGACCGAATGTGAATTTAAATGTTACGTATCTTGGAACATGTTCCTTGATATTCTTGCGCAACCCTCGTATATGCGGTCGCTCGTATAATAACTGCAGCAAAGGCTGGGGTGATCGCCATGACGTCATCTCGTGGTGATGACAAACAACCAAGCTTAGTGTTTTTAAATTGAATAGTTTTAATTATTTCGTTGGAAATCATGTCGAGACACATACCAAATAGCACACATCAGGATTCGAACCTCTAACACCAAACACATACATACACATACCAAATAGCGTACATCAGGATTCGAATCTCTAAACACACAACAACCAATAGCATACATTAGGACCTGAACCTTTCAAACCAAAATCAAAATGGTGACCTCTATTATTTTCCACAACCGAGTTCGTAGGTAACCCGTCGTATATGTTGCCCCTCGTATAATAAACGGCTGGGTGGGGTACGCTTTTCTAACCACACACTTGAATCTAATTAAACAGTCTGATATGTTATACACCATTGCTGTGTTAAGATTGCCAGAATTTTTGAGTACCCGTCGTATATGATACCTCTCGTATTTGTTTGACACTACACACGCGCGATACTAATTAAACAGGGTGATATGTTATACACCATTGCTGCGTTCAGATAACTATAATTTTTGAACACCCCTTGTATTTGTTACTAACACGCTATAACGATATCTAGAGAGCGTGTTACCAGCTTCCCTCTGCTACATTAATTGCAAACACGACTCTGTAGATAAGGTTTACTCTGTTGTTTTTAACTAAACCGTGTGTAAAAGAATTATTTGTTTTGTATAAAAACTAGGGCTTCTTACTTATTAAAGCACGTTTACTATAAATACAAAGATTTAAATAACAAGCTGTTATTACATAAGTTCGGTTATCGTATGCATATATAACAACTTGAAACATATACTTTTACTAAATTTCGTTGGCGCCGCGGATAGGTTGCCAGACTTTCATTCGAAGGTAACTGGGTCCAAACCCAGCTAGTAGTTACTCTGCTTTTTTAACAGAATTAAATAAATAGTGTCAGACCACGACTCATTCAGAGGAAATCAGAGCTCCGATGACGTCATCACCTAATTCCAATTCCCTAGATCAACTATATTTAAAAACTGCTGCCATCTGTCAACGTCAACTGCCAGCTGTAATGCAGAGTCCAAACTTAACCACAATTCTTCAAATGTGGAGTTCAAATATGCCAGTCTGTCTGGCCCAACCGACGCCTTACCTACTACCAGCCGACGCCTTACCTACTACCAACCGACGCCTTACCTACTACCAACCGACGCCTTACCTACTACACTGGATATTCATTAGTGTGCCGCTGACCAGTTACCGACTATGGACAAGACAAGTGACCTTCCCTTTCGAAAATTGGTTTAAGTCGATAGTCTTTCGAAAAGGAAAACGTTGCGTTCAAGCAACGATTGCACACAGAGAAAATTCCACAAGCTTCTGTGGCTAGAGTGAATACGTTTCTAGATTTGGGGTTTGAGTATATGCCCTCTCGAGTGGGAACCTGTGAGCAAAAGAAAAAATGTACGGCGAGAATGTAAAGAAAACTTGTCTAATGTGCAAAAACAAACAGAGAAACCACCAGCTAGGACTTAAAAATCAGTATGGATCAGCATGGAGTAAATGCTACTGATTTTTTTTATCCATCGAAGGCTGATTGCTTGCCCATTGTCCTCTTAAAAAGGCTAAAATCACACTTGCCATGGTTAGAGGAAGCATTGTTTGCGAAAAATAAATATAAGAACAATTCAGGAAATTGGAGCAAGGTAAGACAAATTCACTCATTAAATCACTTATTGAACATTTATTTTGAGAACGGCAGTTTCAACACAACTGTCATTTATGTTGAGCAGAATACGAGATCAAGTGTGCTGAATGCTATTTTTATCCTCTAGGTATGCTTCTCTGATGAATCAATATTTTCCATTTCGGAAGACAGCAGCTACATAGTATGTGAGGAGGAGCTCCAACGAGATGTTTCCTCCTCTGTGAATCGCACAAATGGTGACTCCATCGTCATGCACGATGGTGCCGTAAAGCAAAGTTCAACACCAAGTTTTTGGAAGATACCAGAGTAAAAACTCTTCCATGGCATGGAAATAGCCTAGATATGATTCCCATTGAGAATCTGTGGGCCATTGCCAAGAGGAGTTTAAAGAAAAGCAGCATAACAAATGTGGAACTGATATCAACCCTAATAACCATGTGGCATTATGATGAGGAAATCAAGAACCCTCGCCAAAAGCTGATGAACGGCATGTCAAAGCGTATTAAATTACTCATTAAAAGCAATGCATATTACATGCTAATGTAACAGTATTGTATTCATTTTAAAATAAAACAATTGGTACTGTTTTTATATGCTTGACAACAATCATTCGAATAATTTTCACTCGTCTGTATATAAATCAGTTATGCTTGCTGAATACATACCAATCATAGAAAATAATAAGTGATCGTTTCCTTAAATTGGAATGTTTAAATAGATCTAGTACAGTTTCAGTGCTTTTTTGTTCAGGTTTCTTCTCTTCTACTAAAAATGGATCTATATCTTGATCTGTAATCGACACATTATTTTCTTTAGCTGCAATCTGGATCAGTTTCTTAGCCTCACGCATCCTGTTTTTAGCTATCAACCAACGGGACGACTCTGGAATAAACCTGAGATATGTGCCAATGTAACTAATACACTACCAAGTGTTCAAATGACAACGATAATTAAATACAATAATAAAGAAAATTTTAAACATACATTTTTAAAGATCTTAAGTAATAACTCTGTCATATACCCATACATGGCATTAATTTTTTACTGTGTTGTAGCGAAGTTCGTCAGATGAATTTATTTTTTTTACTGTTAATTTTTGCAATAAATTTTAAAACCAAGCATTTTTGAATAGAGGATGACGAGATCTTTCAAATGAGGTATCACAAGCCCCTACTTCCTATTTAAAAACTTTGGGGTTACAATCGACACACGAAGGGGGTGAATGTAGTGGTGAAGTTTTTACGTTGTAGGATGTCACTTTTTAATCTAAAGTAAATAACTAAATAATCTAAAATAGACAATTTGCATGGATTTTCCATTAGATGAATTTAACATTTACCTATCAGTTTTTCATGCATATAACATTATTACATGCATGAAAATACCCAAAAACATATTTAGTGGACAGAAAAATACTTTTAAAATCAAAAAATTTCGAATTATTATCATTCGACCGCGAAGGTTCTGTTATTGGTCGTGACGTACAGTGAATAAATGACCTGTTTACATTTGCCCTATGGTATGAGAAGTATGGTCGCTTGTTTCGCAACATTGTGGTGATGTAAACACAGAGAATCAAGCTCATTGTCATTGTGACATTACCGTCCAGTGACGTCACAGATTATGCCGCCAAAATAGTGATGTTTGAAATCAGTTATGAAATTCGCAATTTCAAATATTTTCTTGCGTCGTTATTTTTGTAGTATGTGAAATGAAAAAAAATATTAAAAATCATCTTTGTGAAATGTCTATCAGATGTGATAAGAGAAAACCATGCAAATTGTCTATTACCGCGTTTCGGAATTTTTCATAAATATGCACAATAATTTAGATAAGGAATTTATTCAATTTGGCTGTTCCACACTGTATGTATTCTCTCTTTCTCTTCCCTTCTCAAGTTTATTTGCATCATTTACTTAATAATTATTGCAATGACATTTTAGTGAATTTTCGTAGAAAAAATTCACTAATGAGGAGATCCCGACTTTTGAATTTTGAAAAAATTTTTGCAAATGAGCGCGAACTAGGACCCCTAGAACCCATATCCGGGGTCAGTTTCAATTTTTATATGTTTATATATATATATATATATATATATATATATATATATATATATATATATATATATATATATATATATATATATATATATATATATATATATATATATATATATATATATATATATATATATATATATATATATATATATATATATATATATATATATATATATATATGTATCACACCGATAACTCAAAAAATAATGGGCGGATTTTGATAAAATTTGGCATGTACCTTTCTTTTGTAAATGGCTTGGATAAGTTCGTTAGTCAGAAATATCGGACGAGGTTTTCCGGGAAAATTTTGAGTTTTTATTCGAAAAAAATTCTTATCTCAAAAAGTAATACGCCGATTTTAATAAAATTTGGCATGTACCTTCCTTTTGTAAATGGCTTTGACAAGTTTGTTAGTCAGGAAAATCGGACGAGGTTTTCCGGGAAATTTTTGAGTTTTCATTTGAAAAAAATTTTTATCTTAAAAAATAAAAAATCTATGATAACCAAATTTGGTGGGTAGGTTAACGATATAAAAAGTAAACTATACACCAAAATTTAGATTTCTATGTTACAAGAAAAAAAAGTTATAATAAAATATTTTGTGCCAGATCATTTCTATGAAAATTCACTACCATAACGCACTTGCTGCGTCCCGAGATTTTTTAATATTTTAAATAGTAGTTGTCCCACAGAGTTATTGTTCGTTTCAAACTTTACAATTTTAGATACTCTGGCGCGACAATTCCATGCACAAATTTTGCAGAATATGTAGGTGACAGGTGCGTAAGATGCGATACTTAGTTTTATTTCAATATAACTAAGATACAAATACAGCTAAATCGTTTATTTTCACTTCTGTAGTAACAACAACAGTTGCTCCATTAAACTAAGCAAATAAGTTTCTAAATAAAACAATAGTTTAATTTTAAAAAATCAACATGTATTTCCTCCAAAAGTCGTCTTACCCGTCGGATGTGGGCAAAATGACATATATTAAAGAAAATAAACTAGAAAAATAACGGGAGCAGCACATTAAAGGTAGAGCTCACAAATAAGTGCTTTTGATTTTGTAGATAACCCGGCACATGCTGCATGTGCCCATTTTCCACCAAGTTGGCATCTTAGCCATGATTCTCTTCTTTTGGCCGACTGTAGAGGTATATTGCTGTATAGACAAACACAGTCGTCTTCTTCGTCGTCACTATTAAAAGGATCACGTTCATCACTCAATTTACTTTCCATGATTGCTTTTTTTGTCACATTTCTTTTGCCCGTTCTTTGTATTTAGCTTGTCTTAATATCCTTGTCTTTATCAATAGCCTGATGGATCTCTTCTAACTTCTTTTTCGCAACATTTCTTTTCAGCTTTCTTCTTTGTTGTTCTTTCTTTTCAATTTCCTTTTCACGGAGGCTTTTAAGGCAATGGCTCTGGGTTAGCAAGTCTTGGTACTCACTTGGGTTTGGTTGCTTTTCTCATACTGTTTTGTGGAAATGCTGATAATTCTTGTAGAATAACGGTAATTTCTTCACCTGTACAGTTAGACGCGTTAGGCGTAGGAACGTCTTCAGTGCGTGATATAAGTGATATTTTATCTTCATGGCAGGAAGTGGAAGTTGAAGGAAAAGCATTATCAGTAAGATTTACATTCTGAATTTTATTTTTAGCACCATGTGAATCATTCATCAAAATATTCTCCACACCAAAACAAATTGACGGAGTTCCAGAAACTTCTGTAAGATTATCATTCTGAGTTTTACTTCGAGCTCCCTGTATGTATTTGGCATTTACCCACTTTTATGTAATTTACAAATAGCTGTAAAATGTAATGTCGGTGGGGTCGGTGGGTAGCGAATTTATAAAAAAGAACGTGCGTTGGCACAGAAAAATTAGACTTAGTCTGAAGCTTCAGAGCTGTCTCAGATACGCATCTGTCTTCGAACTTAAGGTTATTTAAACAGATTTGTGGACGTTATTCTGCTGGGAATTCCTACTGATAGTAAGCACAGTACATGATCGCCAAGATCGATGCGGGCCGTTTTGTACTACCACTGAAAACTGGGGTTTGCTTTGGAATTTCGTTGCCTTTTGAACGTCGCTCTGCTGAAAAGTTCTCTGTGGTTAGTAGGCATAGTATGTTATCGCCAAGATCGATTCGGGCCGATTTATACTGCTGTTGAAGACGGTGGGGTTCCTAGAATCTCGTCTGGGATCAGTTGGCTATGATATGGAATTTCTACAGGTAGCAGGCACAGTATACTATCGCCCAGATCGATTAGGGCTGATTTATACTGCTGTTGAATACTGTGGGATCAGTTGTACCCTTGTAAACAACTTAAATTGTTTAAAGATTGTTCCTGACCAGCATAGGCAAGATTTGTCATATTTGGACACAATCATTTGCGTGCCATTTATTGCACTCCTGGGTGTCCCAAGAGTCCAATGCTTTCCCCCATTTAGCTCCTAAGTCCAAGATATTTTAGTAATGTTAATAGAATAGGTTAACGGTGAGTGATGGCTTGTCTCGCTGTCCATGGACAAAATAATACAATGTACGTGTCACTTAGAGCAGTAAGAATTATTGTTAGCTTGGCTAGAAATTACTTATTTCAGTCCAAAACTGGTATGAATTTCCTTAAACATGTACCTGTATTGTGTAATGAAATTATCTTTGCATTTGAAAATCAGACAGCTTAGCTCTCTTTAATATGCTTAAACTTGAAATTAGAAATTTTGCCAGCTCATGCATTATTTAATGAAATTACATTTGCATTTGAAAAACAGACATCTTGGCTCCTTTTAATATCTTTGAAACTTGAAATTAGGAATTTTTCCAGCTCATGTATTGTTTAATGAAATTACTTGCGCATTTGAAATATAAATTTTTGAACTCATTTAATATGTTTAAACTGAAACTTGAAATCAGGAATTTTACTTGTATGCATATTATTTATTTAAATTATTTATACATTTAAAATGTTGTAAGATTTGATACATGTGATCTGAACCTTGAAACCAGGAAATTTATTTGCTTGTACATCATTTAATGAAGTTATTTGTGCATGCTGCCAAATTTAATATATTCAAACTGAACTGTCCAGGGCTCAGACATGGGAAGTCAATAATTGACGAACCCAGTTCAAAGAAAGATGCGGAGCTGCTAAATCTTAGCATAGGACAGCTCAGAAACATAACGGGTCTCTTGGGGGGACACATGGCCGTCAAGATACACCTGCATAAAATGGGGCGGTTCGAGGGGGACCTCGCATGCAGACTCTGCGGCGAGGGGGAGGACTCAGCCCAACACATCTTGTGCAAGTGTAAAGCTCTGGACCGCAAAAGGCAACTGAACTACGGTCAGTCTAGACCGGAGACAGAGCATTATAAAACTTCACCCTACCAATCGCTGTGCAGACTAGTTCAAGACACAATGATTTTGAAATGGATGGAGTAAAAAGACTAAGGGCATGCACAATAAGCCAAAGGCTGCTGTGCTATCGGGGCCGCTAAGCCGCGGACGAGCCCTGATGGGAAAAAATGTAATTCCATTTAGATAATTTTGAAATTGAAACGTGAAAGCGAAGATATGTGGCACCATTTTAATATACTTTGAAACTGAAACATGAAGTTAGATATCTTATTAGTTTGCATGTTACCTGATGAAATTATTTGTACCTAAAACAGACATCGTGGCTCCCTTTGTGTATTTAAGCTGAAGCTTGAACTTGAAAGTATGTGATATGCACTGGACGGTTTGGAAAAGCAAATGGGACTTAAAGTGAATGAAGCACTTCCCCGTGTGTTTTGACAAAGTTGTGTAATCATTCTCTTTGTATCTAGAATGACATTCAGGTGAAGATTCGTTTCACGAGGTGCCAAGATCCGAACAATTAAGACCTAGCAGATTGGCCATAATTCAAGAAGAGCTCCGCGTTTATCACAATTTTTGAACGAATAAAGCGAAAGAGAAACCTGAAGGTCAGTAATTAGTTAAAAGCCTCGTGATGCTCGTCATAACATAGAGTAAGGTAGTGGTAGGTTTGTTATCGTCTCCGCTCAGTCAGTAAACCGTGATTTGGCCTGAATTACAATAATACCTTCCCCTTGCATCACGTATAGCCCACACAGGTTCAAACAATAAAACTTGCAAGCGGTATTTGGGTGAATTTTATACTTATTGAATTGCTAATATCCGAACACTTAAGACCTAGCAGATAAGCGATAGTCCACGAAGGACTCTGGAAACCATTAACTTTAGCACAATGGAAGTGGAAAAGGCAATCTAAATGCGCAATGCGTCAATACTTAGTGATGAATAGTCTCATAAGGGACGTAGATGGAGGAGTCGGTGAACCTCAAATGAATGCCCAGGTGTGATGTCCTGTTCTGCGGTGTTGCTCAATCAGTTCTACGGTAATAAAGTGAAAACAAACGAAAAATGAAATCTGAACTATGAAACCAATAAAACCTAAATAATGAGAATCGAAATGAAAATATCAAGCCCTAATTCGTACGCTACTGTGGAAACTGTGAGTGACATCGTGGGACTCTAGATGCATTAGGTCAGTAACCTTCCCAACGATACAAATTCTTATGCCAATCCGTTCCCCATATGTTTAAGATAAAACTCAGCCGTGTGATCCCTCGTTGCGAAAGGTGCCAAAATGTCTGGACTCTCAGGCCTGTTTCAATGCATTTGTCAAATATTAAGTTTTGTTAAATAAATTAAGTGTTTACGAATTATTGTGTTTCTCTCATAATGTTCCAACACCATAGTCTGAACAAGCACAACCTCGTCCTAACCGTGATGTTAACGTGCAAATATCAAATGATAAGTTGCCTCAATAATAAGGTATTAGATGCGTTTTCTAAGGCAAGTGAAAACATTTTATTGATCAGTGGTCACATGGTAATTAGGTAATATTTTGTAGGTAAAGACATGACCGAGTTTCAGGCAAGTACTTAAATAGATAACTGACCTTTTGTTGCTAATGGAGATATAAAGTCGTCAAGGTTTCCTAATAATGTATGTATATATATATATATATATATATATATATATATATATATATATATATATATATATATATATATATATATATATATATATATATGTTGTATATTACTTACCACCAATAAGAGAAGAAAGCCAGCCCTGGCAGTGTTAAAGCGAATTGTAACGCTCTCCATTGTGTAAAAGTCAGTGCTAAAATTGCAACAAGTACATATCCTAGAGAGAAAAACATGTGGCATACTGTTCCTGCTATTAAACGTTTTTTTGGGCCGACCATTTCAAGAGCTGTAAAGAATAAATTACTTGGTATCAAATCAGGCTCGTTGTTGGTTGACTAAATAAATATAATAAACCAAATCAATACCTATAACATATGCCACAAGAAAAACTCCAGATGTTGTAGCTCCTATTACAAGTCTACATATAGTAAAGGTCCAAAATTCTGGTGCCACTGCAGCTAGTATTCCAAAAATCACTTGTATGACTAACGAAATAAAGAATATTATCTTTCGACCATATCTGAAATGTTTTGAGTTAAACTTCGGTCTCTAACAAATACCGATGAAGTTGACTCACCGGTCTGAGAGCTCTCCAAAAATAATGGAGCCCAACATGACACCAAACATAAAAAGAGCATTTCCGGTTGCCACTAAATAGGTCTTCTCACAGGTTAGTTCCCACTGTAACAGTGTACATCAATAGTTAACTAAAATAACGCAAAACGAAACCTGATGTCTTTATATTAATCATCCAAATTATATTTCCACAATTTAATTTTCCAATAAAATTAGAGCTTCGCCACGTTTTGCGACACATATAAATTATTTAGATCTTGGGTGGAATATTTTCTGTCAGATAATTTTCAAAAAGAGAAACACAACTGCTAGCTGCTAGATTATAAGGTGAGTCATAACTTTATTATAAAAAAATAGATATACTTTTTAGTATCCACGTTTCCAGGGAGTTTTTAAAAGGCTACCTTTAATATATTATATGTAATACATTTGGTTAATTTATATTTTGAAACCTATATTTTGATTAAAAAATCACTAAAAAACCATAAAACAGTTTAAATTGACTTTTATTTCAAATAACTTTTTTTATCGTGTGAAGATATAAGGCTGATAACTATCTGAATTTTAGAACAAAGATGTGGAAAACAAAAACTGCTAAATGCTCTATTTACTTACCTCGGTAACTACTGTATAACCATATACATTTTTATCATATATAAAATTTTGGCATTTTTGAGTTTCATTTTTAAATTCGTTGACAAAAAATTCACACGATTTATACGTGTGCCGTAAGGGATCTTTTGGAAAATGTTCTGTCCACGTTGTTTTGTTGAGTTCATATTTAGCACCAGGCAATTCATCAGGTAACTGGCACCTAAAAATGAAATAAAAATGATAAAAAAGATAACGCTAATCTTTAATGTCTTACTACATACAGACTTTGAGACTACTTCTCTGGCTTCACTGTTGGTTTTTGTAGGTGAAGGACGTAGCCAGCGCGTGAGCTAACTGGAGCAAGTGGCCCTTCGAATTCTGGAAGTTCTAGGATATTCTTCATCATTCATATAGTTTCGCTGCTTGACAGCATTTTCAGACAGATTGAAATTGAATTAGTACGAAATTATGACAACTAAAATTTTTTGATCAAAACATCATATCATAACATAGCTACAGATATTTATTTGTAGTTGTCATGATTTCGTACTAATTCAATTTTAATCTGTCTGAAAATGCTGTCAAGCAGCGAAACTATAGTCACAGAAGCATTGAAGAACATCCTAGAACTTCCAGAATTCGTAAGGGCCACTTGCTCCAGTTAGCTCACGCGCTGGCTACGTCCTTCACCACTAAAAACCAACAGTGAAGCCAGAGAAGTAGTCACCAAGTATGTATGTAGTATGGACAAGTTTCACCAAGGAAGGGCAACAACAATCAATGAACTTTAATGTCTTATTTGCTAATACACAAAAAAAACATTTTTATATTACGAATATACCAAGTGCCATAATAAAAATAAAATGCGTGAAAAATTAAGGTACTCACTAAGGTCTTTCACATAAAACTGTTTGATAATCTAAAATCTAAGCCTTCCTTTGAAGCATACTGGATTCTAGATTGTTAGTGATAAATATGTCAAAATATAATAAATTAAGTATGGAAATCAAAATCAATATTTGAGGAGTTGTGGTATCCAGGTAGAAATTAATATATTTCTAATATGAGATAGTTGTGACCGCAGTCTCGGTGGTGCAGTGGTAAGCACGTGTGCCTTATTTGAAGCCAAAAGTCCCGAGTTTGATTACCAGTGGAAACGTTGTTTTATTTTCAGTACATACTAGAAAATTGACATTAACTGAGGTGGTATTGTTTGAGCAACTTGAATACACCTTACAAACTTCGGAGTGGGTGTAAATCCGTCGGTCTCATGTACCATACGATGTTGGTCACCCTAAATATCGCTATCCCCACAGAAAGCAAGGGACTTAGTAAATTTTCCAAGGTGGTGAAGTGAAACTGCTTCCTCGTATCTGTGATTGGCCACAGTCAGAGAAATAGCATAAAGTACCTAATAACTATTCAATTAAATGAAGGCGAACCGTATGCAGTCATCGGTATGGTGTTTGTATTATTTGTATATTAGTTTCACCCACGTAATTGGGCTGCTTCATGTTTGGGTGATTATAATAAAATAAAATTGAAATTTTAAATAAAAAATAATCAATATCTATCTTTATAAAAACTATTACACCATCGTTCCTATTATAGTTGCACAATATTGTGAAACCAGAAATGTGAAAATCATTTAAACCATAGAATGTAAAAAATTCAGTTAACACTCAGCAATCAAAATTATAGTTCAGTGTGTTCAAAACTACCATAAATTTATCTTACGAGTACGTGTATATATACCCTCATTGTACCAAATGATTGTTTTAAATAAGTAAATAAAATTATCACCGTTTAGCTTCAGTTAAGATACAATCTAAAAGCCTCGATCAACACTAAACAATCAAAATTATAGTTCAGTGTGTGTAAAACTATCATCAATTTATCATACGAGTAGGTACGTGCATAAACCCCGTCATACCAAATGATGTTTTAAAATGAAGTAAATAATGTTTTGACCGGTTTGGTTCAGTTAAGATGCAATCTAAAAGTTTCAGTCAATACTAAGCCATCAAAATTATAGTTCAGTGTGTGCAAAACTAACTTCAGTTTATCATACGAGTACGTGTATAAACCCCCTTCATACCAAATGATGTTTTTAAATGAACTAAATAATGTTTTGACCAGTTTGGTTCAGTTAACATACAATCTAAATGTTTCAGTCAATACTAAGTAATCAAAATTATAGTTCACTGTGTGCAAAACTATCTTCAGTTTATCTTACAAGTACGGATAAAAATCCCCATCATACCAAATGTTTTTAAATGAAGTAAATAATGTTTTGACCGGTTTGGTTCAGTTAAGATAGAATCTAAAAGTTTCAGTCAATACTAAGTAATTAAAATTATAGTTCACTGTGTGCAAAACTATCTTCAGTTTATCATACAAGTACGGGTAAAAACCCCCATCATACCAAATTATGTTTTTAAATGAAGTAAATAATGTTTTGACCGGTTTGGTTCAGTTAAGATACAATATAAAAGTTTCAGTCAATACTAAGTAATCAAAACTATAGTTCACTGTGTGCAAAACTATCTTCAGTTTATCACACAAGATGATTAAATGATGTTTTTAAATGAAGTAAATAATGTTTTGATCCTTTTTCTTCAGTTAACATACAATGTAAAAAACTCAGTCAACACTAAGCAATCAAAATTATAGTTCAATGTGTGCAAACTATCTCCAGTTTATTATACGAGTATGTGGATCTACCCTGATCATACCATATAATGTTTTAAATCAAGTAAATAATGTTCTCGCCGTTTTACTGCAGTTAAGCTACAATCTAAAAGCTACAATCAACACAAATTCAGTATCAAACACAATCAAAATTATTGTTCAATGTGTGCAAAGCTATCTTCAGTTTATCACACGAGTGCGTATATATGTATATGTATATATGCATATGTATATATATATATATATATATATATATATATATATATATATATATATATATATATATATATATATATATCATATCGTATGATGTTTTAAATGAAGTAAATAAAGTTTTCAAGGTTTTGTTTCAGTTAAGATATTTATGCAAAACTTAGTTATACATACTGTCTAAAAATATTTTAACATAAATAATTTAATTTATGTTAAATAGGTACATACCTGTAGTTTGGTTCAGCTATGAGGAATACATTTCCTAATTTATGAAAGGCACATAACATTGCAGGTAGGCAAAGAAGAAAATATATTCTTTTCTGATACCTTCCGAAATCGCCAATGATCGGAATAACATCGTCGTATCCCATTTCGGCCTATGTCTGAAAACATAAGGACTATTATATTATTAAACGTATTATTCACATTAAAAGTGGCAAATAATCAAATAAGCCTATTGTCGGCATGGTTATTTCTAGGTACAGAATTACGTTCTTTGTATCTGGTGTTAACATTTCTAGAAGTTTGAGTGCTTTACAACGTGTACAAGCCTATTTATCAAGAAACATGATTTTTCTTTCGGGAGATACCAGCCTCAAATACAATAGCCTAGTATTACAACACAGTGATACATTGAAAGGCAATAGACAGAAGACTCACAGACCCAACAATTACTGAATAAACAATTAGGGCTGATCCAACCAAATGGACAATGGAATAGCTGATGTAGAGAAAGACACCTGCATGCAAGAGCCATCAACGCCTCAGACGTAAAGATATAAAAGCACTTAGCACAAAGACTACTTGTTTAACGCACTGTACGCAGACGACACTACCATCCACAGCAGCTCCACTCAGCCGAGGATAATAACCAAAAGACTTCAGACTGCCGTAGTCGAGCTGCAAGCATGTTATAGTAAATCCCTTCTATCAATAAACCTCTATAAATGTTCAGCAGTCCTATTTTCCGAGAGGAGACACACACACACCTCACGAACACGTATCATTAGACAACCGTCTAATTCCCTGGCAAGATTCCGCCAAATACCTCGGGGTTTTCCTCGACAAACACTTAACATGCGCCCTCATGTCGAACACGCCCGAGGAAAAGCCTCGATGTTCATCTCGAAGCTGTTCCCACTTCTAAACAGAAATTCCAAATTGTGCATGAACAATAAATTGCTCATGTACAAAGTCGTCATACGGCCAGCCTTGACCTATGCATCCCCTGCATGGGCCACCGCGGCCGCAACACAAATCAAGACCTTTCAAATCTTCCAGAATCAAATTCTGAGAATGGTTACCGGAGCGCCATGGTTTGTCAGAAACAGTCAGATTCATTCTGATCTGGAAATGCCTTCAATACTTGAGTTTATAACTCAACTATCCACAACTTAGTTCGCAAAAGCCGCTTCTCACCCAAATGCCCTTCTCTGTAGTGCCACCGACTACGACGAGCAACTTCCATATAAGCATAAGCGTCCAAAGCTTATACTTACCCGCTAAACGCCCCGCGGCAAAATAAGAATGGAAATATTCAAACCCAAAAGTCATTGTGTGTATTCTTTCCGACGGAGATGTGGACTAAGGTCCGGTACTCTAGGGAGCGGAGTTTACTGAGTAAGAGTCCCACAGTACCTCATATCCCACACACTATGGTGTTGTGCATGAGGTACTAAGAGTACGAGTGTCACAGTACCTCGATATCCCACGGCACTACGGTGTCGTGAATGAGGTCTGCATCAGGCATCTCTCCCTCCTGTATCAAAAAAATACTTGTTTAGTTCTCTTCACAAATTAGTCTGAGTAATTTCCTACTACGTATTATTTTATACCACACATATGTTGGTATCATTATTTTATTATTTGTAATCCATATATAATTGTATAAGTGTACTTTTTGTAAAGTAAAATAGATTGTTGAAAAAAGTCTTTTGTGTCAACGCAAAAGTTAACTCGCGTTAAATAGCAAATCACGCGTCTTGTTGTAAGATTGAAAAGCACCTTTTGTATTTGTACTGGCATTTAAAATTTCTGAAATGTTTCCAAAATATGTCATCAAAACATATTTCTCATCTTTTTGTCTCTAATATGTGGATAAGGATAAATCGAATTGACCGCTAAATGTATTCTTTTCCGTCTATCATCTTATTTATCTATTATTTTCAGATAGTTACCATTATTCAATGCTATTTGCTTAATTGTTGAAATATCTTTTCCAAAACGGGTTTCAGACATAGGTATTGAGAATGTACCATGTATCCTAGGCTGTATGTTCAAAAGTCAAATAAAGTATTTTCTAACTTTCTAATGGGTAAATCTAAGAAATCTGAGAAATGTATACTATTGTTAGCATGTTATCCTAGAACAAATTTTATATTTGCCTGAAGGTTGTTAATAAAATTTTAAAAATTCATTTAATTCTGCAGGGGAACCTTGAAAACAGACTGAAATATTATCTACATGTGTTCCAAAAGATAGTACTATGTGAAATTTCCTTTAAATTTTGGGTGTCTAAGTTTTGCATAGATATGTCGGCTAATTACACAGATAACAGACTACCATAAGAAGGCATATATATATATATATATATATATATATATATATATATATATATATATATATATATATATATATATATATATATATATATATATATATATATACACAAAACTATTTTCAATTAAATGATAAAATGTATGTGCTCGACGAAGCCGTAAAGGGGCAAAATCAATTACGAAGAAGAAATCAAATACCTCTGAAGTCAGAGAAGTAGTACCTATTTAGTATAGAGCGGTTTAACCAAGTAAGGACAATGACAAATAATGCATAAGTAGATTATAATATAATCTTTCCTCGTAACTTCAATATTTGACACTAAGTGAAATTAGGGAAAAAACTGAAGGCACTGCAATGGGCAACCCACTGTCTCCTTTCATTGCAGACCTCTTCAGGCGTAGAGACGGATTTAGAAAATGAAAGTGAGTATTTTCTTAGAGTGTGATTTCATTATGTAGACGATGTTTTTGCAGTGTTTGACACAAATGTATGCAAGGTAGATGAATTTATTAAAAAACGAAACTGTCAATTTGATTCAATAAAATTCACTAACGAAATGGAAGTTAACAATAAACTTCCTTTTCTAGATGTACTGGTTATTAAAAATAACCACTCGCTTGAATTCGATGTCTACAGGAATGAAACCTCCACTCATATCATACTTTTCCACAAAAACGGCTTGTTTAAATTTTTTAGTAAATAGATTGATAAGTTTTCCCTTAAGTAAAAGCAGATATAGTAGAGAATTAAAGTACATAAAAAACGTGGCCAAAAATAACGGATATTCGGATTGCTTAGTGGAGAAATTAATTAATAGACACAGAACAAAGAAAATGATAGCCGAATGCCTGACATTCAAGAAAGATAAAATAGAGAACAAGTTTGTATGCTTACCTTTTGAACCGCGAGATAAATAGAGCCACAACAACAGGCTATTGTGCAACAATGTATCCTGGCCTCCTTAGAAACCGCAGTGTCATCATAATAGTGAAGTGGCGCCTGTAGGAATGCAGGCGTAAAACCAGCAAGTGCGAACGGAATATCTCCGGTGACATTCAGCATTAGCAGATCCAGGTCACCTCCAGAGACAATAGTGCCACGCCTGGAGGGGAAGACTATAAATAGGATAAGCACCGAGATAGGAGTGTTCATTGCTTGTTTCCTAGTTAGTCTGGCACATGGCGTGTCAAGTATTTTAATATCACTTATATATATATTTTTTGTCTCATTATTGTATTAAGTAATCATTGTGTTTAAGTAATAATAAATTGTTTAAAAAAGTTAATTGTCTTAACGCTAAGGTTAAGTGGCGCAGTCGTTAGTATTGGTTAAGAAACCGAAAGAATATCGATTTCTAAGCGTATCGACGCCCAATAACCAATTAGAACCAAGTTACGCAGAAGTCATAGCCAAGCAGCCAAATGGGAGCAGAAACCATCATAGTATTGTAAGTTGTTTACTGCTATCCAATTTCACATTTTCCTGCCATATTTTTCAATTGTATGTGTGTGTATTGATATAATTATATGTCAGACTCAGAAGACGAGTCACAAAGCTTAGGGAATATTGAGTACAGATTGAGATCGATAAGTATAAGCGATAATATCGCAACAGTAACTAATTCAAATAGTAGTAATAGTAGTAGCAACATGACTGACCAGTTCAAAGAATTTTTCTTAAAAGCTATTCCCGAATTTGACGGGCAACCAGCTAATGTAGGTAATTTTTTAAAGTCATGCGACCTCGTAATGAACCAATTTTATATGCCAAACGAGAATTTATATATGAATCATTTCTTATTAAATTACATTCAAACAAAACTAACGGGAACAGCGAGGCTTATAATTAACACTAAGATAATAAACACATGGACCGACTTGAGAAGCGCTATTGTGGATAATTTTTGCGATCAGCGCGATTCTAGTAGCCTACTAGCAAAACTATTCACCTTGAAACAAAGGAATGCGGAAGATGCCCTTGCATTCGCTAACAGATGCAGGCATATCGAACAATTACTCATATCTAATCTAATAGCTAACGAACAGAACGAAGGCGTTAAAGTAATAAAAATGAACATTTACCAGGAACAAACATTAAAAGCATTTTTAGGCGGAATTAGGAACCCGTTAGGTCTAGCTCTTAGAAGTAGGTCACCAGGAAGCATAGAAGACGCCCTAAAGTTTGTATTCGCAGAAGAAAATTTCGATTATAGGGACAAAACAGTACAAAAAAATTTTAATCAGAATAGGTCAGACGGACAAAAATTCTTTCCAAGACAAAATAACGCACCGTTTAACAATGTGCAGTTTCAACGACCGTTTCAACCTAATTTCAGACCTTTTCAACAACACAATAACCAACAACATAACCCAACAAACTTTCAACCTAATTTTAGACCATCTCAGCAACAAAATAGACCGCAATATAATCAAACGAATTTTCAAAATAGACAAAATCCGCAATTTATGAATAGAACAAATTTTTCAAACAATTTTAGACGACAGAATTTTAATAACCCACAGGGACAAAACCCTATAATTAACAATAGGAACTATCACGAGCCAATGGAAGTAGACAGCTCGAATACGAGGTTGTCACAAAGACGAGCAGCCCCATTACATAATACAGAGTTTAGCGATTACAACGTAACCAACGGGGGTTACGAATCAAATAGCATAGAATACGAAACAAACGATACAAATTACGCAAATTATGAGGCAAGCCAGGGAAATTCACCTGCTGACGAATACGATAACCAACACGGAAATTTTCCCATCGCGAGCACCTCCCAACACGACACGTAGTCGATGTACTTAATATTAATGATTTAAATAGGTTACCATATATAGAAATTAAAGGAATTAGAGGAAAATTATTGATAGACAGCGGATCGTCGAAAAATTTATTAAACCCAATAATAGCCCATCAAGATTTCGCAAACAAAATAAGGACACAACCATTCATTATTCGGACCCCGCACGGAACTTCGACGTACTCAGAACGCATAAATATCACCCTTAAATCAATTTCGAACAAGGCACAAGAATTCTGCCTTTTCGACTTTAACCCTTTATATTCAGGTCTCATTGGGATCCAATTCCTAAGGGACAATGAAGCCAGAATAGATTTTAAAAATGAAGTCATGCATCTAGGTAAGCAAATCATTAAAATTCAATACCCTCAATTAAACAATGTCGATCAACCGGCAAGAATAAAAGCCAAAGCAGATGGTTCACAAGACCCAGATACTACAGCCACTGTAAACAGTATCATAACAAAAGAGTACTTCAATTGTAATGGAGAACTTGAACTCGTAAATTACATGTTAGCGCACAAGGACGAAGATTATGAAACACCGCAGAACCTACAGACTAGCCGATTACGTAACCAATATAAGTATCACGTTACAGATGAACGTAAGCGCAGCTCAAGGACGCCTACTATAACACAAGATAATGTTATATCGACAATTCAACCATATAATACGAATACTCGACATACAGGGAGCGAGCAAAAACAGATTAACTGCGAAAACATTATAATGGAACAAATAGACGTAGATTATTTAAACGATGAGGAAAAACAGTTGTTATTTAATTTGTTATCAGAATATAAGGACATATTTTTAAACAAGGACGAACCATTGACGCACACAAATGCTATAAAACATAGAATAAGGACCATTGACGACATACCAGTCCATTCTAAATTATATAGATATCCATACATACATAAACCGGAAGTAGATCGACAAATAAATGACATGCTAAGGCAAAAAAAAATCAGGAAAAGCCACAGCCCATACAGTTCACCCATTTGGGTCATATCAAAAAAACTAGACAAGTCAAATAAACAAAAATGGAGGATTGTAGTGGACTATAGGAAACTAAACGAGAAAACAATACCGGACAGACACCCAATTCCCAAAATAGATGAAATACTGGACAAAATTGGACGAGCTCAATATTTCTCGACAATCGATTTGATTTCTGGATATCACCAAATTGAAATGGACCCCCGGGACATAGAAAAAACGGCGTTTACCACCGATACGGGACACTGGGAGTACACTAGGATGCCGTTTGGGTTATCAGGGGCTCCAGCGACCTTTTCCAGGCTCATGCAGAACGTGTTAGAGGGTCTAATTGGCCAAACATGCCTTGTATACATGGATGACGTCATAGTTTTCTCCACGTCATTACAAGAACACATAGAGAAACTAAAACTGGTATTCGAACGTTTCAGACAAAGCAACTTAAAGATCCAGCTAGACAAAAGTGATTTCCTAAAGAAGGAAGCCGAGTTTCTGGGACACGTTGTAAGCCCAGACGGGATCCGTCCGAATCCGAGGAAACTAGACGCAATAAGGAAATTCCCGATACCAAAAACCCAAAAAGAAATTAAATCATTTTTAGGACTAGTCGGATATTACAGAAAATTTATTGAAAATTTCGCACACGTCACGAAACCACTAACCAAGTGTTTAAAAAAGAATTCTAAAATAGACGTTAATAACGAGGAATACATTGGTGCCTTTAACTCATGTAAAGACATTTTAATGAATTCACCCGTGCTTATACCACCCGATTTCTCTAAAGATTTTATACTAACAACCGACGCTTCAAACGTGGCGATAGCGGGCATATTAAGCCAAGGGGAACCCAATTCAGACCACCCGATAGCCTATGCCAGTCGTACCTTAAACGAAACCGAATCTAGGTATAGCACCATAGAGAAGGAATTGCTAGCCATCGTGTGGGCAACTAATTATTTCCGTCCATACTTATACGGACGCAAATTCACTATATATACGGACCATAAACCATTAAAATGGCTATTTTCGTTAAAACAACCAAATTCAAAATTACTCCGTTGGAGATTAAAATTAGAAGAATACGAATTCAAAATTGAATACAAGAAAGGAAAGCTGAATTGCGCAGCGGACGCCCTTTCTCGAGTAGAGATCCACCCCATAGATATAGACAACCAATCAATGGCCAATAATGTCGACGAGGAAGAAGAAATAATAGAAATAGAGGACGACGAAGGTGTAATAGAAATAAACGAGGACGAAACAGCTAATTCAAATGCGGATTCTTACTCAGCACCCGGTATACCAATATTAGAGGAAGAAATTATTAACAGTAAAACAAATCAAATAGTCTTTAAAAACACAGACAAACCAGAAATATTCTCAGTAAGGAAAGACAAACGAAACTTTATTTATGCAAACTTTAATTTAAATGACCCCAATCAAATAGAAAAATTTATAAAGGAATACTGTTTACCACAAAGAAAATATTATTGCCTTTTCGTAAATGAACAAGATTACGAACTAGTCAGTTCGGCAATCAACAAAAACTTTAATAATGTAGAGTCACCAAAATTTTATAGATGTTTAGAAATGAGGGAAGAAATCCAGGAAGACGAGCTAACGGATATGATAGTCAAATATCATCAGGGTAAGTCCAACCATCGCGGGGCTGAGGAGACTTACTTAAGAATAAAGAGAAAATACTATTACCCCAATTTAAAGAAACACATAGAAGAATATGTAAAAACGTGTGAGCTGTGTAAAACGTGCAAATATAACAGGAACCCGGTACAGATAGCATTAGAACACACTCCAACAGCATCCAAACCTTTAGAAACACTCCACGTAGATACGTTCCAAATTGAACGAGCAATATTTTTAACCATATTGGATCCATTCAGTAAATTCGGTCAAGCATTTCCCATCAAAAGCAAAAACGCTACAGAAATTGCAAAAAACTTAATTAAATACTTTTCACAGTACGGAGCGTGTAAAACCCTAATTGCGGACCCAGGAACGGAGTTCTCGAATTTAGTAGTAAAAGAACTACTAGAGACATACCAAATAGAATTGCACACCACAACACCCCAAAACCCCGAATCAAACGGACCCATAGAACGATTTCACAGCACCATCATTGAACATTATCGATTATTTAAGGAGAAATTCAAAAATATGAAACCCATAGAATTAATACCCTACTGTATATTCGCCTATAATTCCACGATACACTCACAAACACTAAAACCACCATTCGACTTAATATTCGGCTATATACCGGAAATGTTTAACTACGACCCGGAAGTAATAATTACGCAAGAGTATAACGTACAACACAAAGAAATTATGAAAATCATCTACGAAATTGTTAGAATTCGCATAGAAACGTCAAAACAAAAAACCTTACAACGAACTAATAAAAACACGAACCAGCCGTTCAAGGAAGGCGACGTGGTATACAAACAGATACCACCGGGATTTCATAAAAAACATAAAAACCCCTTTTCAGGACCCTATTCAATAATATCCTTATTAGAACATAACAAAGCTATTCTAATAAACCATAAAAATGACGAACAGACAATAGCACATCTAAGAAATTTACGTCTTGCAGGTTCCTTGCCACAGGAATAACAGCCCAAATACAAGACTTGACGGACAATCCAGGTATGCTGCCAAAGAAATTAGGTACAGCATACACAGAGACTAGCAGCTGGAACTTGATACATATACATGACCTGACGCAACTACACGAAGACTATAACCAAATAAAAAGACATTACATAAACACAGTTACGTCTATGACAAAAGATTACCACGACGAATACCATAATTTTATACTAACATTAAATTTTACTATAGATAATATAGACGATACATTTTATAGGATATTCTTAGAGAGAGATAACATCAATGAGAGACAGAGACGGGGCATAATCAATGGGCTAGGATCGATATTTAAATCAATAACTGGCAATCTCGATTCACAAGATGGCGAACGTATATATCAGGCAATAGAAATATTAAGTACAGACCAAAACAAAATTCATGATCTTTTTAAATCGCAAAATTCGGTAATGCTAGAAGCAATCGGAGAGTTCAATAAAACGATCGTAGGGTTGAGTCACAATCAGGGCACGATAATAAATAGAATAAACGAGTTAGGTAACACAGTTGATAGCCTAAGGAGCGAACAACTAACGCACTATCATCGCATCAAAATCCTAGAGCTGCTGACCCAGCTTGGACATTTATTGAATAATATTCAAGAATTAGCACTCACAACTGAGAATGCAATCACTTTTTCAAAATTAGGAATTTTTCACACATCCATATTAAAACCAAAATTTATAATAAAAGAAATCAATAGAATACAAAAATACGTAACAAATGCCAAACTAATAACAACCACTGATCTGAATCTGTATGAAAAAATATTCAAAATAAAAGCAGTACAAAATAAATTCCAAATTATATTTCAAATAGAAATACCTCTAGTTGAAGAATCAGAATATGATTACTATCAGTTATACACATTACCTGTCCCAAAAAATCCACACACCTTTACCATGATAATCCCTAGAACCAAATACTTGATCCTAAGCAGTAAACAATATGCCTTTCGAAATGAAGAATGTCAAAATTTAAAGAACAAATTATATTTCTGCCAAGACGACAATCCAACAGCCATGAATGATCAGAACCCATGTGAAATAAAACTAATAAAATTTCAAAAGCCTATCGATAATTGTAACCAAGAATTAGTCAAAATTAAACAAACCACAGTTTCGAGATATGGAACCAGTCAATACATCATCTTAGCGCCAGAAGAGACAAACGCCAGAATAACTTGCCAGGAACAAGAGTGGCCCAATATCATCAAGGGTACCAAATTGGTCAACCTCCAACCAAATTGCCAATTGAAAGTAGGAAACAAAATTTATAAAACCGGCCCCACTACAGCGGAAACACAACAACTATTCAATCTCCCCAAATTAGAAACCACCACTACGAAGGAAGAAACAAATTACGAAAAGGTACCCGAACTCAAATTAGACAACGTACAGCTGCATAACATCGAGCAGATCCAACACCAACTCCAAAACATTAAGAAAAATATACCAGGCCGAATGGAACTACCATTACATCACCTGAGTATATGGACCATATTATTGTACGTGGCTATTTTAACCGCCATCATAATGATAGCCGTCAAATGGGGAGTCATAAGAAGAAGAACCACTAGAAGAACTACGAAGATCAACCCAAGAACCGACAAGGGAGAATTGAAGATCAACCCAGGAACCACCGAAGCCGGATTTCCCTTGAAAATCCGGAACGAACCGTAGCTTCGTTCTTCAAAGGGGGGAGGAGATAAATAGAGCCACAACAACAGGCTATTGTGCAACAATGTATCCTGGCCTCCTTAGAAACCGCAGTGTCATCATAATAGTGAAGTGGCGCCTGTAGCAATGCAGGCGTAAAACCAGCAAGTGCGAACGGAATATCTTCGGTGACATTCAGCATTAGCAGATCCAGGTCACCTCCAGAGACAATAGTGCCACGCCTGGAGGGGAAGACTATAAATAGGATAAGCACCGAGATAGGAGTGTTCATTGCTTGTTTCCTAGTTAGTCTGGCACATGGCGTGTCAAGTATTTTAATATCACTTATATATATATTTTTTGTCTCATTATTGTATTAAGTAATCATTGTGTTTAAGTAATAATAAATTGTTTAAAAAAGTTAATTGTCTTAACGCTAAGGTTAAGTCGCGTATCACAAAGGGTTTGGAGAGTATTTTTAGGAAGTTGATTTGCAGCTAACTTTTTCAACAAAAAGTAAATTAAGAAATTGTTTAGGTAATACTAAAGATAAAGATAAAGTCACAGAAATGTCGGGTATCTATGAAATAGGTTGTAAAGAGCGTAATCTTAAATACGTCAGGCCGACTAAAAGAAACATAGTTACCAGGTTGCGTGAACATCTCGCACATTTACGATAAGGCAGTGTAGACATGCGTGACACAACATATAGCGGATAATAACCATCTTATTGATAAAGATCATTTGAAACTTATTAAAAATCTTAGACAGCAGTCCATGCTTGATGCGTACGAAAGCGTTTATATATCTAGATTAATCAAGAACCAAGCTTCCTTAAATCGGGCGGCACCTCTCATCTTAAGCCCATTATTTTCTTTTTGCGTGTGAATTAGATAAACACTCCTAAAACTGTCACTTAGAGTAATAAAGGAAGTTCAATAACCTTGTCCGGTCAATAAATATACAAAACACACAAAAGATGCGCCTTCGAGTGTTAAAAGCCTCCTTTTCGGTTTCGTTCCTCTACCTAAGGATCAATATAAATACAGGTCTTAGCAAAAATTAGTTTAGAATATTTCATCCTCTGACAAAGCTAACGTTGCTAGCCAAACGACCGTTAGGTCTTCAAAAGATGTGTTCTGGTGATTTGGGTTTCTCCAAGTGTACTGATTCAATATTTGACGTTTATGTCACAGCAACGGCCACTTCTCTTTGAACACATCAGTTATTGACCACCGAAGTTAAGCAAAGTCAAGCACATTCTGTACTCGGACCACATGAGAACTCCGTGTGATGTTGAATGGCAATGCCATACCACAGAGTATATTCTAGAATCAAGTTTGCTTCTGAAAACAGCGACATCCAGGACCACGTGAGAACTCAGTGTGCTGTTGAATGCCCTCGGAAGGCAATGGCAAAGCACAGAGAATATTCTCTAATCAAATTTCCTTCGGAAAACAGCGAAATCCAGGTTGCGTTAGAGTATTTACTTTTTTATATCTATTAAGCGTTTATTATTTGTATGTGTGTGTTTTGTTTCTTTAACGTCGGCCTATTTCCGCGACTATGGCCAATCACCGACGGCAGGCAGCTGTTTCATCTAACTATCCTGGACATTTTGCCGAACCCCTGCCTTTCTGTAAGGAGGGTAGGGATCTTTTACGTGCCTAACATCGCATGGACACGGGACCGACGGCTTTACGCCCCCTCCGAAGGGCGGAACGTGCAGACATTTAATTTACTCAAATACAATGCCAGAACCTCGGTTGATGTTAATATTACAGTTTGTACTGAAAAAATGAAAGGAGAACCCTGGGTTCGAACCCAGTACCCTTCGGTTCAGAGGCACACGTTCTTACCCCTGAACCACCGAGGCTCACTATTATTTGTAGATTAACAATGTTATGCGATATCACTTTTTGGTATGTTTTCGCTGTCTTGTTTAGTATTATTTTACCTTTCTGTTTAAAGAACAACTTACTACAAAGCTGGAAAGAGTGGTGAAAGTGCAAATAAGAGAGAAAAGGGAGACAGTCATGATACTTAATATATAGTCGACGAAAATGAACTTCAGGAGGTGCTAAAGAAGGCCGCGAAGCAAGGATAGGTGGAAAGCCCAGAGGTTAAATTATCAGATAACGTAAACAAAAATGGACATAAACACGCGTTTGTTACGTTGCAAAAGGATGCCGCCAGACAGTTGCTGGAGAGTAAAAAAAGTGGGAGAAGGACGGCATAAATGGCGTATAAGGGAAATTCATATGGATCCCAAGTGCCATTGGCGTTATAGAATAGGATCTATAGCAAAGGAATTCGCAACAAAAGACGCAGAAGATTTATGCCATAAATGTGGTGGGAAAGGTCACAAAAGACGGGAATGCAAAAATGTGCAGCGACGCTATTTATACGATGCGGAAGGACACAGAGCAGAGTCTATAAACTGTCCTACGTACAGAGAACATGTACGGGCGCTACAGCAGGAGGAGAGGGAAAGATTAACAAAATCAAAATGAAAGTGCACCAAATAAATGTGGATAGAAGCAATAGTATTCAAATTTTACAGCATGTTCCACAAATAAGCATAAGCTTGTGCTTGCAGTTAACACAATTTCATTTCATGTTCTAAACTAAACAGTCAAAATATTTTTATAAAATGTCACTTTAAAAATTTTGTTCAACGTATGTTTCTTCCTTCTGCATTTCTATCAATAACACTCCTGCAGCTGCCACTAGTATTCCACTACCATTATAAGAAAACTCATTCCAATATAACACCAAATTTCTTAACTAATATTAAAATTCTCACTACTATAATTTTGACATTTTACTTGATATGACAATAGACTGTAATAGTACTGTACTCTTGCAATTTATCGCCTAAAATTGGAAAAGAAGACTTCCAGCAATTTATAGTTTTCTTAAACAGAGGCATTAGGCAACATTAGAAGATTATATTAATTGGAGGGGACTTTAATGCGAAAGCCTATAGTTGGAGCTCGGCAAGAGAAGACAAAAAGGGAAAAACGTTAATAGAATGGATGTGCCAGGCGGACTATATTATATTGAATGATGGTAGACTTCCAACGTTCGAAAAGAATGGAGGATCGTCATATATCGATGTAACCATGTGCTGATCAAGTCTGCGGAGATATGTGAGAGGCTGGCATGTGGAGAATAAGTAGAACCTGAGCTACCACAAAAGTATCCTTTTTGAGATATCAGAGCCGTTAAGTAATCTCCAGCAAACTCGAACAATCAAAGTGTTGTCTTATAAGAAAGATGAAGAAATAATGAAAACAGGCCGAAGGATGTAATCTGGTAAAGGCGGAGGGCCGGATGGTATACCGATCAAGGTTGTTAAGGCAGTAGCAGAACAGAAACCGGAAATATTACAAGTTCTGATAAATAAACTAATCGGTGATGGAAGTTCCCGTCAGAATGGAAGACTGCTCGA
The DNA here is from genome assembly GCA_964006375.1 of Tillus elongatus. Lineage (NCBI taxonomy): Eukaryota > Metazoa > Arthropoda > Insecta > Coleoptera > Cleridae > Tillus > Tillus elongatus. The sequence continues at coordinate 170,650,648 of OZ023263.1, read as the reverse complement.
TTGGTGTTATTGGAGGAGCCACAGAAAACAGGAGGAAATAAGTCATATAGTACTATATGCCTGGAAGACGGAATAGCAAAATGATATGAGCACGTAATAAATAACAGACTTATAAAAGAAATCTAGAGAAGGCGAGGGTTAGCAGACAACGAATTTGGCCTCCGCAAGGGGCGCTCGACCATGGATGCTATAAAGAAGGTACAGGACGTGGCAAGAAAAGAAGGCAGCAAAAACATATTGGTGGCCATGGTAACATTGGACGTAGAAAATACATTTAATACAGCACCATGGAAAGGCATATACGAAGTGCTAAGAAAGCGGCAAGTTGAGCCATATCTGCTGAAAATATTACGTTACTTACCTGGAAGACAGAGAGCTACTGATTGAACAGAAATATCGGATGCATCACACATGACCTCAGGGGTCAATACTAGGACCAGTACCGTGGAATTTTTATTATGATAAGGTTTTTAGTCTGGAGTTTGTAAACAACACGGCTATTATAGGGTATGCAGATGATTTCACGCTGGTTGTGAGCGAAGGAAGTAAGGCGGACATAGAATATACTATTAACCGGTCAGTGGCAAGGGTGGAAAACTGAATGGCAAAAAGTGGCCTAGAACTCGCGCCTCATAAAACTGAAAGTATAGTGCTAGCGGGACGAAGAACACTAAGAACAGTAACCGTCAAGGTGGGAATGTAGAAATTCAGTAGCAGACAAGCCTGAACTATATCGGCATACAAGTAGGACATAACATGAACCTGGGTGTGCACATAGAAGTGCATATAGAACGGTGGCAACGAAAGCAATACAGGTGATTGCAGGAACGATCCTCATACACTTAGTGGCAAGAGAGGTAACTTATGAAAGACACGAAAATTGGAGACAAGAGAAAAAGAAAGCAAGAACCGACACAATGCTAGAGTGACAGCGAGAATGGCAAGAGGAAATGTCAACATCCCAGTGGACAAAGAGGCTCATTCGATACACTAAAACGGGTCCCTGTTCATCCACGTTTCTGACATACCCCCAGCCTGGTCACAGGTTTATTGTGGACACATACGCGAGCAATGTTGGTATTGAAGGTGTTCTTTCCCAGGAACAGGGAGGCCAAGAGAAGGTTGTACGGTATTTCAGCAAAGCCTTCTCCAAAGCACAAAAGAACTATTGCGTGAAGAACTTCTAGCCATTATCAAGACTTTGGAGCATTTTCACAAATATCTATATGGTCAGGAATTTCTGCTGAGAACCGACCACGCTCCCCTACGCTGGCTTCTTCAATTTTAAAACTCCAGAGGGACAGATGGCGAGGTGGCTTGAACGCCTTCAAGAGTAAAATTTTACCGGCGCACCACTAGAGCTCCATTCTGACCAACGACGCAACTTCGAGTCGGATGTATTTCAAATGGTTTGTGAGCTGATGGGAATCAGGAAAACGAGAACTACACCCATGCATCCTCAATCTGACGGAATGGTGCAAATATTCAATGCTCCTTTGGAGTCCCACTTAAGAATATTTGTCAATGACCACCAAACGGATTGGGACAGACGTGGTTTTTGGGCGAGAGTTAAGACTTCCTCCTGATCTCATATTTGTAAAACCCACAGATGCTCCACGTCCAACTGATGATTACATCAAAGATGTGGAAAGAAGAATATAAGCCATCCACTCTTCTGTCAGAATACATATACGAGTAGAAACCGACCGCATGAAGACCAGTTATGCCGTACGAGCTAATTCAGCTGGTTTTAAAGAGGGGGATCTTGTGTGGTTCTACAATCCAGTACGACGCAAGGGACGGTCACCGAAACTTCAGAAATTATAAGAAGGTCCTTATAAGGTAGTCAAAAAGATAAATGACGTTGTCTATCGCATTCAAAGAAACCCGAAGAACAAGATGAAGTTGGTCCATATGCACAGGCTTACTCCATACCAAGAAATGTCAGAATTCGACCGGGACGATCGAATGTAAAAGGGGGCGCAGTGGTACATCCGTCTAATGGTGTTGAAAAATAGTTGGTTATAATAAATTAGTAGTTTGAAAAGCTGTGTTTTGTTAGTCAACAAATCCAGAACGCAACATTACGAATATCCAGGACGAAACATTATTTTACCTAATTTCTGTCAGGTCATGGGCGTTTCAGGTTTTAACTGAGTAAAATGAAATAGTCGACAAAAGGGACTGTTGTGGTGATAGAGACACTCCAGAACACACGGCCTTTGAGTGCGCAAGATGGTCGCAAATACGAGAAGAAATGTACAAAGAGATTCGCAAAGATTTAACAGCAGATAATGTGGTGCAACATATTCTGGGAAGTGAAATGGTGTGGAATACTGTGGAAAGAGAGATCGTCGAAATAATAAAATCAAAGGAGGGGGAAGGCTGGATGTGGAAGTCTTCAGAACAACAAGAGTTAGGGACGTGGTGAAGCAATAGCAGCGGGTGGTTTCCGCTAGGCCTCTAGGTGTCAAGGGGGTGTTTAGTGGGTACGTTCGCTATGAGAAAAAAAAATCTTCCGAGCAACCATTTTAATTATTACAGGTAGGATTTGAACACTGGAAATTTTACTCGACCTGGATGAAATCCTAAACCGGGCACGCATCCAGCAACTGGTCGTGTCCGACGTTGCCTGACTTTAATTAAGTAACGTCGGCATGTAACAGAATTACGCCAACGAAGAGGCATATATTTTTTAATGTAAAATGGATCGGTCCCGTGTCCATGCGATGTTGGGCACGTTAAAGATCCCTACCCTCCTTACAGAAACACAGGGGTTCGGCAAAATTTCCAGGATAGTGAGGTGAAACTGCTCCCTGGCGTCGGTGATTGGCCATAGTCGCGGAAATAGGCCGACGTTAAAGAAACAAAACACACACACACACACACAAATTAATGCCTTACTTATTCAAGGTTAAATAGAGAAGCTCGATCGTGTATGATTGGGTAATGGCTTTTGCATAGACCTAAGTTTCATATCATAGCATTTTTAGTGATAAGATCCTATGAAGGTCAAATGAAATACGTTGACCTATCTGTTTATTATTTATTTGGCTGATATGTTTTGGGTCTATGATACTGATAACAATAAGTGTCCAAATCTGTAGGCTGTCAATATTTATATGAAGTTACATATTATATGATATAAGTGAAGTATCCGATAATTCAGTTATATTACTCAAGTGTTATCGAAACAACATTAAAAAGAGTATGTGTGTATTATTGTTTGTAAAGGAAATGCTCAATTTAGTTTTAAATTGTTAGTTTTACAAATCACTTTAACTATTATTTGCTTGTTAAACCTTCTTTATACTTACATTAAATAGGTTAATCAGTTGTTCATACTTTCATAAAACTATTCCTGCCTCCTACACAAGTTAAATTGATAAACACAATGAAGACGAAATCTATTATCAAAGTGTTTTGTTGCTGCTTATTTTTATAAGAAAGGTATGAAACATTTTTGATATAGAATATTTTTACAGCGGAATAGTAAAATAATTAATGTGAAATGTCTAAGCAATGCGATATACAGTGTAGAATAGCCAAATGGAATAAATTCAGTATCTCAAAATATGCAGGGTTATAAAAAATTCGAAACACGCCAATTTTGGAATAAAAAAATGACATCCTACAACGTGAAAACTTCACCACTAAATTTAACTCCCTTCGAGTGGCAGTTGCAACCCGCAAATTTTTAAAAAGGAGTATGGGTTTGTGATACCCAATTTTAATGATCTCATTATTCTCTATTCAAAAATGGTATGGTTTTAAAATTTAAAGCAAAAATTAAAGTAAGAAAAGAAATTCATCTGACTGACGCACTTCGCTACAACACGCTAAAAAATTAGTAACTAATCGCGTTTCATTCTTGAATGAGAGAGGAAGCAAAACCAATTTCAGTGACCTTCTTGGACGATATCAATTAAAAATAAGACATAAAAAGCTATCAACATACCTCATAGTTGGCAATGTTAGTTTTGTTTAATTTTGTTTAACTTGCCGTGTGATAGTAGCCCCATGACAATAGTTGTCAGTTATCAACTGCAATTTATAAATTTGGTTTTGTTGACAGAGATGTATAAAATAACAATTCTCCAGATGATTGGTTACAGAGATAAAACACGCTCACAGATCGAAGTTGATCGGCTATTTCAAGAAAAATTTATGCCGCCTATATCCCAATAGAGACAATTAGTAAAATTGAAAAGGAATTTCGCGAGCTGGTACATATAAAGCAGATACAAAAAAAACCTAATGCACTGAGTAATGATACCAAAATGGATGTAATGCTTGAAAACCCACATACTTCAAGTCGACAAGCAGTCACAACATTGGATGTTAGCGATTTATCGATTATTCGAATATTAAAAGAGAAGAAAATAGATGCCTAGAAATTGATACAAACTCAGGAGCTCCTGAAAAACGATTTTGATAAAATAACATTTTTTTGAACAAATGGTGGAAATGTTAGATAACAATGTTAGCCAAATGGAGCATGTTTTGTTTTCGAATGAGTGCAGTTTTATAATTCACGACCATGCTAATCGTCAAGATTGTAGCTACTGGTCTAAAGAAAATCCACACTGGATGAAAAAAGAACATACACAAAACCATGGAACGGTTAATGTTTAGACAGGACTAGTTGGAAACCATGTCATTGGTTACTCTTCTATTGATGTCAACTTGAATGGAGATGATTATTTAATACTGGTCCAAAATAATATCATGCCAACTTTGGCAAACTTATATCCTGATCGAGCAGACCCATAAGTTCCAGCGAATGTGATATGGTTCTGGTAGAATGTAGCACCAGCACATTACCATAGCAATGTCCGGCAGTAGCTCGACTTGTTATTTCAAAATCGGTGGATAGGGAGGCGAGGATCGTTAAAATGGCCAGCACGATTACTTGATTACACAAATAGATTTCTTTTTATAGGGGTATGTGAAAAGTATGGTATATAAAACTAAACCACGTAATTTAAATGACTTAAGAAGAAGAATAACGATTGCTAGTAGGTCGCTCAAGCCTCAGATGTTGGTTAACCTAATTAAGAGACATTTCCATTAACGATTAGGATGCAACCAAGACGTTCAAGGCATGCATTTAGAACATCTTCTACATTAAGATTCATGTGTTTTTTATATTTTTTCTCATTATCAAAATTGAACCGCTGTTAGTTATTAATTTTTTAGTGCGTTGTAGCGAAGTTAGTCAATTAGCCATACATTTTAAAAGCAGCATATTGGAATAGATAATGAAGAAATATTTCAAATCAGGTACCACAAGCCCATATCAAAAAATGTTGTGGTGGAAACTGTCACTTAAATGGGGTTGAATGTAGGGGTGAAGTTTTCACGTTGCGGGATGTCATTTTTTAATCTAAAATTGCCGTGTTTCGGGATACTCTATAAATATGCACAATAATTGAGGTACTGAATTTATTCCATTTGGCTGTTCCACACTGTATACAGGGTGAGGCGCCAAGACTTTCTGTTAGGAGTTTCTCAATAACCGAACCGATCTTAATTCGGAAAATTTTGATTCCTAGGTTTTCTGCCAAGCCCAATTAAACTAAAATACTTTTGCTCACGTGACACTTCCGGTTCTACCGGACGGGTCCATCAACTTCGTTATTTTAAATACAATATGCCACTTTTTAATAGAATTTTGAATTCTACTCGTAATTTAAAGTAGACTTTCGCTAGCATACTATGTGTCTAAAATTAACCATTTTCAAAATATTTCGTTTTTTTCGAAAATTTTTGCAGAATCATAGTTGCACTCTATACCCGATAACTTGAAGGAAAAATAAGCTACAGGATTCATCTTTTGCACACAACAAACCAGTATATTTACCTTCACCATACGTATTACAGTTTTGCGTTGCAATATACGGGGTGCTAGAAATTGACTTGGCAACTTGACAAAAGTCAATTGATCAAAAGTTGTGTTTGTCAATTGGGACAGCCTGTATTTTATTAACTAAGCTAATTGGCATTTCGAATATCTTTCAATTTACATTAGCATTCCCTATACGTAAATCTAACCGTTTTGGAGATAAATACATATTTAATCGAATCAGAGTTGCAAACTTGTAACAATAGTAGTCTTTGGAATTTAATTTGTCAACCAAGTGACGTTTGCATGCTGGAAGTGCACGCGGTTAAGGTTGTTATCTAAATTACAAAATAGGCCCTTAATAGTAATAAAAATGGCCAACTTAGGGTATGCAAACTATGATTTTATGGAGCTATTAATTATTTATAGTGAATGTCATCGAATAAATGGTCGCACATGTGGTGTTTTTGCCGAAAAGTATCCAGATAGACCGAAGCCTAGTCCGGACACAGTAAAGAGATGATTGAAGAATTGTTCAAGTTACGGGAGCTTTATTCCCCCCCCCAAAAAAAAAGAGAAACCAAGGCCAAGTGTTGATAATGAGGTAAACGAATCATTTTTTACGGCACAAAATACATTAAATGAACAACGGTCTTGACAATAGTTGGTTCTTGTGACGTGAGAATTTTCATCCGGCCAGAAGTGGCTATTATGACGATTAAACAATTCATTTTTGCAGAACTTCGCTTCATCACACCATAATTTTTTTTCGCAAAAAGTTCCATCTTCCTGTGTTTTTAAAACGAACCATTCACAGAACTCAACACGTTGGGAGCTATCACTGGACTGTAAACTATGGATTAAGTGATAGCAGACGGGCCTCCGATTGGTTTTTTTAATATTCTGTGAATGGTTGTTGATAAACCCAACTCTCTTTGACAATCCTTGAAACACGAATTTGTCTCAGCAGCGAAATATGACATTGACTTCGTTCACCTCATTATCAACACTTCGCTTCAGTTTCTCCTTTTGGGGATAAAACTCTCGCAACTTGAACAATTCTTCAATAATCTTTTTACTGTGTCCGGACTAGGATTCGGTGTATCTGGATACTTTTCGAAGAAAGCACTACATGTGCGACCAATTATTCGATGACATTTACCATAAATAATTAATAGTTCCATAAAAGCATAGATTGTACCCTAAATTGGCCATTTTTATCACTATTAAGGGCCTATTTTGTAACTTCGATAACAAACTTCACCGCGTACACTTCTAGCATGCAAACGTCACTTGGTTGACAAATTAAATTCCACAGGCTACTATGGTTACAAGTTTGCAACCCTGATTCGACTAAATATGTATTTATCGCCAAAACAGTTAGATTTAGGTATAGGGAATGCTAATCTAAATCGTAAGAGATTCGGAATCCCAATTGCCTTAGTTAATAAAATACAGGATGTCCCATTTGAAAAACGCAACTTTTGATCAGTTGAATTTTTTCAAGTTGCCAAGTCAATTTCTATGACCCCGTATGGTTCAACGCAAAACTGTAATATGTGTGGTGAAGGTACGTATACTGGTGTGTTGTGTGAAAAAGATGAATCTTGTAGCTTATTTTTCCTTCAAGTTATCAGGTCTAAAGTGCAACTATGACTGAAAAAATTTTCGAAAAAAACGAAATCTTTTGAAAATGGTTAATTTTAGACACATAGTATGCTAGTGAAAGTCTACCTTAAATTACAAGTATTAAAAAGTGGCATATTGTATTTGAAATAACGAAGTTGATGGACACTTCCGGTAGAACCGGAAGTGTCACGTGAGCAAAAATATTTTAGTTTAATTCGGCTTGGCCGAAAACCTAGGAATCGGTTCGGTTATTGAGAAACTCCTAACAGAAACTCTTGTATAAGGATAGCTTAGTTATCGGGTTAAACAGCGTAAAGAATTTGCGAAATTTTGACGTTTCAGTTAATTTTTAAAAGGTTAAGGAATAATGAAAAGAGACGAACTTTAGGTCCACAATCTGCCCACTCCTTAGAGCGGGGATAAAAATAGGTTGGCTTGTTGCAGTTTGATTACGGGCCCTCAATCTGCCTTCTCCCCCAATCTCACTGGAGATCGTCTCTAAGGTCTCAGTGTGTTCAACCCGAAGCCTGGGAGATATTTGACCGTCGTTTGAAGGTGCTTTGGTATTTATAGTGAGACGTCTACTTGGCTCCTAATCGGTGTCATTAGTCGAGTTGTTATGGTTTACTGTGTTAACTACCGGGATAACGGTATTAGGAGGATTAAATGTAGTTATAGTAGGGCGTCTACCTGGGTCGTTCTCGGAGAAAGTATTTGTTGGCTCAGGTATCGACAATTTCTTCTCCTACAGTTCTATCTACATATATATAAAATCATAACTTTCTATCTTTTTTGCATGAACTTAACCAAATACTATATAATGACAATACAGGACACTCCGGCTGATTTCGTGTTACAAAAATACCAGCGCCCCTAGCGGATAGTACTGATGTTACGTCGTTCGAGAACGTTTAACACTAGCAATTGCTGGTGTTTAAATGTGTATGATTAAGTTTGAGCTGTGTTTTTTACAATTAATGTTAGTGGTTGGGTGTGTGCAATCTATAATTGTTCGAATTATAACGTGCTAAATCTATCAAAGACATTTCATAAGTTTCCAAAGGATGCCGAAACGCGAATATGATTTGAAGCGAAGACAAATTCAGAATCACTTTTATGCCAATATGTACAGTTCGCAGAAGATAATTTATTGTGTAATATTTACCATCATGTACCTATTTATAGATAAACTTCGTAAACGGATGGTTGAAATGCTTCAATCATAACTTGTCTTCCAGTGCATAAAAAAATATGAAGGCATAAAAAGTTTTGCATTAATAATAAATGGTATAAGAAAACTGTTTTTCTATTTTCTACTGTGTCCTTTTTTTTCAGTATGGCATAAATCGTCACATTTTTTCACATTTACAATTATTTTACTTGGTAAAGGCTTTTAATTATCTTCCCAAGACAAGTTTTTAAAAAGACAAGTAGAATTAGCAGATTCAGCCCTATAATAGATTTATTCACGGAAGTAAGAGTTAGTCTCACCTTTCGTCTGCACAATTTCTTAATTATGTACTAAGTATATCAGTTACATATTTTAAAATATTACATTAATAAGACAGTTTTCATGTAGAGATATAGCAAATTGAGTACTGTACATTTATACGTAAAACAATTATTTATAGGTAAGTACAGATTGTAACTTAATATCCTCAGAAAAAGCTTTCAGTATATTCCTATATCTACCCTTGAAATATTAGTTTAACGACGGTTTTAATGTAGTACTTTAAATTATGATTATGGGTAAGAGAAATTTGCAGAATTATTCATGCTGAATTCATTTAGGTTTCAAGCTGATTCTTGATACAAATTCTATTTATAACTATATAATCAGAAAATTTTCACTGTTTTGTCATGTACAAGTTTTTATATTCATCTATAATAAACCAATTGTCTGAATTAAGAATATGCAGGTAAATATACAATTCAAATTACTCGCACAGTTGTCAGTACTCTACGCGTGGTGGCGCTAGTGTATTTGTCTCAAATTTCACCAATGATAAAGCATAGGAGTGTCCCGTATTGTCATTATATTGTATTTGCCTTAACTTTCACCAGTTTTGCCAACTTGGTCGTAAGTAGTCCTCTAAATGTCTGCCCATTCATTTCTTCTTTTCCTTTAATCTTGGCAATATGTTGTCATCACTGGTTTTATTTATTTTACCTACCACAAATCATTCTGTGGCAACTTCCGTTTTCCTGCATAAGAGGTCCGGGTAGGGGTTTCGCTATTATTGTATCTTTATTCTTTGGTTTTCGACTTATGTTTTTTTTTTTCATACATTCGTCTTTATATTCCTTTTCGTAAATGTGTCCACCTTGTCTCCTCTTATCGGTGTAAATTATCATATGCGTTTTATTTTTTCTGCATGTGTATTCTAGTATTTTTCCAATTTGTATGTCGTCGATCTGTTCGGCGAGAATACATGCTGTCTTAGGTGATCCGTTTCTTTGTTGCGCATCTACCACTGTTTGTGTGTTTATTTTTGGATTGGTTTTCCCTTTGGTGTTTAACCATCGTTTTCGGTTTTTATCAGGTAGGTGTAGCTTTTCACACTGTGCTTTTTGAATTCGTCTTAATCGATAATTACATTGTTGGTTTTATGACTAGGTACCATTTTGCCTTGTTCTAGTTTTCTGTCTTGCACTACTATCGCTAGTCTGGGATTCCTCTCGATGAGACTTCTTTTGAACTTATCGTCGATTTCCTTAGCATCTTCTATCACAATAATCATGTCTTCTTCTCGCCAAGATTTGGTGTTACCCTTGCACGTTTGACACTGTTTGTATTACCTACTGAAGCCACTTTTATTCCAATTTCTTGTAGCTCCTGCTCACTGAAATCTCGGTGGAGAGAGGCTTCAATTTCGTTTAATATCCATTCTTTCTCTGCCTTTTTCAAGTGACTTGTATAGGTTCGTTGACCTGGAAAATCGGACCAGGTTTTCCGAGAAAATTTAGGGTTTTATCCAGAAAAAAATCTCTGAAAATAACAAAGCTATGGTAACCAAATTTGGTACGCAGGTTTACGTTGTAACAAGTGAACTATGTACCATGTTAGATCATCATTAAGATGTTAAAAGTTATAAGAATAAAAAAATGTTAGCTGTCAGATCATGAAAATTCACTACCACAACGCACGTGCTGCGTACAAATTTTCCTTTGGTTAATAATGTATATGCCTATATTATTTCTTCAATAGAGTTTGCAGCAACTGCCATCCCATTTGAACAACCATCTAGTCTTCCTATCATTGTTTTTATGTCTTTCTTAGTGTTAGGAACTTCCGTTATAAAGGATCTTAGCGTGTCAGCTTCATCTGCTATCCTTTTTATTAGTTAACTAAGCATACTTGTTTCTTTTTATCTCCTGGAAAGAACGTATGTTACGCTCCAAAACGACCTTGCTCTATTTTGTGGGAGTTTCCATTCTCTTCCTTTTAAACTCTCACTATCTTTCAATTCGCCCACTCAACAAGTTAGCTTGGCAATTAATGATGAGCAGTTGGTTCCAACACGATCGTGAGCTATCTCATATCAGTAAAGGAATTAGCAGAATACCACCAATGTGATTGCAGATAAGTGGATTGGATGATGTGGTTCAAGCAATTGGCCTCCAAAGTCACCAGTTTTAACTCCATTGGAGATTTTTCAGTAGGGTAGATTAAAAGTAAAGTTTACGAAGAGAATGTATCAATAAAATAGAAACTGGAGGAAACGATCAGAACAACGTCCCAAGACTTAGATACCGAAGAAATTCATAAGGTAATTGCTGATGGTGTGATGTGCCGAATATTAGGATACCTACAAGCTAACGACTAGCACCCAGTCCAGGATCTAGAGGGGAAGCAAGCCGAGGTACCTGCCTCGGGCGGAAGCTCCAGCGGGCAGCAAATTCAAGTATGGTACACCAACAGAATTCATCAAAAGATCGATTATCAGTGGCAAACAGGTAAAAAGACGAACAGACCTAAATGGAAGTAGCCAGACAAGCTGGTCGGCAAAACATGTGGCTGTGAAAAGCCTTCTAGACAAATTCAAGACATTTCTTTTAATGCCGAATCAAACTCATGATAGATGGAGCGGTTCATACGGTTTAGCAGGCTACCGCGATACCTGCCTGTGGTGACGTCACGCGCGAGTACCGAGTCCTTATATCTCGGTGTTAACGCAGGTCGTTAACACCGAGATATAAGGACTCGGTACTCGCGCGTGACGTCACCACAGGCAGGTATCGCAGTAGCCTGCTAAACCGTATGAGCCGCTCCATCTATCATGAGTTTGATTCGGCATTAAAAGAAATGTCTTGAATTTGTCTCTCGATGTTAACGCAGGTCGTTAACACCGAGATATAAGGACTCGGTACTCGCGCGTGACGTCACCACAGGCAGGTATCGCGGTAGCCTGCTAAACCGTATGAACCGCTCCATCTATCATGAGTTTTACGTTGCTTTGGCCTTAAAAGACACTTATTCTGAAAACTTTTAAAGGGCTTTTGTTTGAAAGAGAGTGCCAGTCGTCAACTGAGCACTTCATCGCACCCCATTTGATTTAATTATGGTAAAGCGAAGTCTCAAAGCAAAAACCATTATAAAAAGAATACGGTCTATTTGGTAAAAGTCATTAATTTACGGCTTTTAGACGGCTTGGCCAACCGATCATTAGATTTTCCACAATAATTTTTAAGAAGAGTATTTACTGTGCAGGTTATGACAATTTTTGCTATATGTATGAATATTACATTTATGATCGACAGACAGGTGCCCATTATCTGAAAGAAATTTTATAATATAATGGCTTAGAAATGCACGTTTATCATGAACTGTTAAGAAAGTTTCCTCAAATTCATACAAAATTTTGTTAAATATTATATACGCATATAAAACCATTCGTACGATAACGTCTTGGGGACAAAGCAATTTTCCCCGGCTTAAACTTTTAATCAGGGAGAAATTATCTTCAACAATGATTTCATCATTATAAATGATATTTTCCGTACATATTTCACACTGAATTCTTTTTCGCGCAATATAACAACAGTAACCTGCTAAATAAGTGATTACTGGAATATCATCACTGACATCGTCTACGTCGGTTTCAGCTACCACAATTTCAGGATTAAATGAATGGTTTTCTTCAATTTCGTCAGGGACATAAATATTTTCGCAAAACTGCTTAATTTGAATATTGCCGAAGGTACGCGATTTTAGAGTTAATAACGATTGAATTCTGAGCCTTTTTTCTGATTTATATAACTGCCGCAAAGAAATATGATATTGTCCACCCGCAAGTTGCCTATAGCGACCAAACCTATTTTCTAAATCGTCTGTTTGAAATTTGCCTAATAAGATATAGTTCACTGAAACAATACTGTATAACTTCTGTCATTCCATACAGTGTGTGCGTTAATGCTGTATGAGTTTGAGTACTCAATTTATTAGAAACATGCTTCATTTATATTATTAGAAGTAAATGGTGTCTTTAAACCAGGTTTAATGCCATTTCGGGCAATTTGTATTTCGCAGCCACGCAAAAATGTTTCAACTTGTAAGTCAGTAGTTATTATTACAGAATATGTTATTACAGGCCCAGGAGAATATTTTAATTTAAACAATGTAACTCTTTGATCGTCACAAATTTTAAACCAACCTTCGGGTAGATGAAACAAGTTTAAACCTGTAAGACACTCTTTAAAATTAGTGTGCATACATTCTTTTTGCAAAGATTCAAATTTTACTTCACTCTTTCTAATTGCCTTGTCAAAATTCTCATTTTCCAGTTCTTGGACTTTTTCATCGCGACTTCGGCGCAATTGAACAGTTGTGATAAATAAGAAGGGCAATTGGGGAGTTGTGAGGGTACAGCATTACGTTTATAGTCTGGGAATTTTTAAATTTGAGGTTATGGTCAGACCGGTTTGTGAATCCGTTGCAATAGCACAATTTAGTATATTTTCTTTAACAAAATGCAACTCACAGACTCTGCTGGACTTCGTTGGCGAAACATTCTCCCGGTGACCAGCTGTAACCAATTTAGCAGACATGGCGACGTCCGTTGGAAAACGAAACAAGTGTGCCTTAGGTCCATTTTTATAATTTCCGCGACATCGCGGCACACAACACGAATACGGCATTGTTAATATACCGGTAACACTGCTAAAACGCACCACAACACAAGAATGTCACACAAATTCTCACTATCTCCAGCAAAAAGGGAGAAAACACACGAAATATAAACAAAACAGCACCTTGACAGGGCGTACAAGCGGGAATACCTCGCTGTGCTTACGTCACGCGATCATTACGTCAGAGAGCCGGGTCCTTATATCTCGGTGTTGTTGGGCAGGTTAGCTGGCTGCTACATGCTGTGAATAATTTTGAATTTATTAGCAACAAAAATTTGGGCTATGATTCATCAAGAAATCGATCAAGTAAATATTAAAATTCAAAATAAAGATATTCAATCCTCGTGCGTTCCATCGTTTCAAGGGAAGGTCTGACCTGAACTTTGCCAAAATTGAGAGAAAATCTCATGGAACGTTGAACAGAAGAGGCTAAAACAGTAGCTGAAGAAATTGGAGTTATCATATTCTGACAAATAAACGAATTCCGAAGCGCAAAAAACATTTTGGTGCATTGTGCGAGGGCGAATCATAAGCACTTCAACCTGTTCAGCGATTTTCTAAAGCAATAAAAATTGTATTTGGTCAAACCATATCAGATATTTTAACGTAGATTAGCAGCGCTAACACACTATATTTAAATTTTGCATTTCCCAATGGTCGTAAAATATTTAATATGTCGACCGAATAACTGCACTATAATCCAATACTTTACGCTTCCGACCACATCCACAAGCTGTGAGCGAAGTTTTAGCAAACTTAAACTTATTAAAAAGTATCTGCGATAATCAATGGGACTTCTGTAAGTCTATTGCATCATTATAACTAATTTGATGTGCGATTTAATTTTCGATTACCAGAATCGCGAGACTTTATAAGTCCCATTGATTATCGCAGATAGTTTTTAATAAGTTTCAGTTTGCCAAAACTGCGCTCACAGCTTGAGCTGGGCTGAGAGCCTTTTTCTTCTGTATCTGCATACAGAACAAAAAGGCTCTCTGAGTAAAATTTTATTTTTGTAATTAACCTTGTAATATTTTAAAAGCGTTAGTGATTGGGTTTTTAAGTACCTGATATAACTTTTGTTTTGGTACCTATGTATCTTTCCATTGCAACAAAAAATGACTAATAAAGAATTTCTTAGTATGCAATGGGTTTTACGATTTATCTCAAATCCTACCCTACTCAAATATGCTCGTGATTGTAAAAAAAAACTCGAAGTGCATAGAAAAACTGAAAGGAGAATGAGCGATGGACGAGTGCGCCAGTTTTAACTGTTTGTCCGCCTCGAAACAAAAAACAAGATCCGGGGTTGCTAGTATTTAAATTACTAATGCTTTTGAACCTTAATTTGGCTTACAAATAAGTTTTTGCTGTGTTTACTGATTTTAAATAAATTTCCTACAGCTCATTTAAATTTTAAATAAATTTTGTTCACTGCATATTTCCACTGTTGCCTTGCCTAATTGGTTCCAGTATGCAATAAATCCAAGTTATAAAGTAGGTAACATCAACATTTGCAGCGGTTAGTATAATACTTTTGTATCTATACAATCTCGAGATTGCAGCAGTTCAATTGCGAGACGCAATCACATCGGCCTATAACGCCAACTGCTCCCTGAAAATGAGGGTGTCCACAAGGAACGTTCCGCGGTGGAACGAGGACCTCAGGCAAAGGAGGACGCAGGTTCTTGAGCTGTTTAACGCGGCCAAAAGGTCGGGAGCATGGGATGAATATAGACAGGCCCTAACGACCTATAACAAACGACTGAGGGACGCGAAGAAGGAGTCGTGGAGGAGGCACTGCGAGGAAGTGGAAAACACGTCCGAGAGTGCTCGACTACACAAGATCCTGTCCAAGGGCCCTCAGACTAACATAGGCTCCCTTAGAACATCCACGGGAGGCTTTACAAGCTCAGGGGAGGAAACTATGCAAATTTTACTCCAGACGCACTTCCCCGGCTGTAACATAATAAACCAATCACCTCCAGACTGGGAACACTCAGAAATAGAGGCGCCTTATAGGCGGGCATCTAGAGTAGACTGGGCAGTCGCTAAAGAGGTGGTTATCTGGAACAAAATCAGATGGGCCATTAACAGCTTTAAGCCATACAAATCGCTGGGATCTGCGCGTGACAAAGAGCACTGCCAGGGGAGCCATTAAGTCCTGGGTCAGAAACCAACACAAGGTGTACTGGGCGGACTGTCCAGGGCTCAGACATGGGAAGTCAATAATTGACAGACCCAGTTCAAAGAGAGCTGTGGAGCTGCTAAATCTTAGCAGTGCTATCGGGGCGGCAAAGCCGCGGACGAGCCCTGAGGGAAAAAAATCTATACTATCTGGCTTTAACATTTATCTAAACTGTACATAAAGGCATATTATACACAAGCGACAGCTTCCTTGCTTCGTACTTTGTATAATGAATTTAACTAAATAAATAAATAAAATATTATTTTCAACTAATAAAGAGTTTGAGAACATTTGCTTAAAACTACAAAATTTTTATCATATTTTACATTACAATTTCTTGTTATACCATACTATATAATACTTGGGTTTATTAATAAATTTCCTTGAAAAAAAATCCTGCTTACCAAAGGCTTTTCAGGCACATCGTTTCCGAATCCAAAAATAAAAATCATCAGATATGTCTATAAAATTTACCCGGTGTCATTAAATATGCCATAATTCTGCGCTTTCTGTTAAAATCATCGATACATAATAACTCAATAATAATCAATTCTAGGTATGAGGGAATGCTAAGACTGTTTGAACGACAATTCACTAAACTATTGAATATATAATATACAGTGCGGATAAGATAAATGGAATAAATTCAGTATCACAATTACTATGCGTATTAATAAAAAAAAAATCCCGAAACAACTCAATTTTAGATTAAAAAAGCCTGGACGCAGCAAGTGCGTTATGTTAGTGAATTTTCATAGAAATGATCTGGAACAAAATATTTTATTATATTTTTTTTTCTTGTAACATAGAAATCTAAATTTTAGTGTATAGTTTACTTTTTATATCGTAAACCTATCTACCTATTTGGTTATCATAGCTTTTTTTAGTTTTTGAGATACATTTTTTTTTTCGAATGGAAACTCAAAATTTTCCCAAAAAACTTTGTCCGATTTTCCTGACTAACAAACTTATCCAAGCCATTTACAAAAGGAAGGTACAGGCCAAATTTGATCAAAATTGGCCCATTATTTTTTGAGTTATCGGTGTGATATATATATATATATATATATATATATATATATATATATATAAACATATAAAAATTGAAACTGACCCCGTATATGGGTTTTAGGGGTCCTAGTTCGCGCTTATTTGAAATTTTTTTTCAAAATTCCAAAGTCAGGATCTCCTCATTTTTTAACGAAAATTCACTAAAAGACATATTTATTGTCAATTAGTGAATTTTTTCTATGAAAATTCATTAAAATAACATACAACGTGAAAACTTCACCCCCTACATTCAACCCTTTTGACTGACAGTTGCAATCCCCAAATTTTTAAATAGAAGTAGGGGCTTGTGATACCACATTTGAAAGTCATTCCCTATTCGAAAATGTTATGGTTTTAATGTTTATTGAAAGATTAACAGTAAAAAAAAAGAAATTCATCTGATTGACGAACTTCGCTACAACACAATAAAAAATTAATAAGCAATCGCGTTTCATTGTTGATAATGAGGAACCATCAAAACACATCAGCCTTAATGTAGAAGATATGCAAAATGCATGCCTTGAACGTCTTAGCAGCATCCTAATCCTCAATAAAAGTGTCTTCTAATGTTAATCAACATCTGATGCGTGACCGACCTAGTCGCAATCCTTATTCTTCTTAAGTCAGTTAAATCGTGGGATTTAGTGACAGCATAATAGTTTGATTATGCTGAGATTTAGTTTTCATATACCCCATAAGAAGTCTAAACGCATTAGCATTGCTGTGAAGTGTAAAACTGCACAATCAGAAAACAAAACATGTTATGTTTGGATAACATTGATATCTAACATTTCCAACCATTATTCACAAAAAGACGTTCTTCTATTAAAATCGTCTTCCAATAAGCTCCCGAGTTTGTATAAATTTATAGGGATCCATTTTATTTTCTTTTAATATTCGGATAATTCATGAATGCTTGCCTAACATCATATCTTGTGGCTGGTTGTCGACTCGAAGTATGTTTGTTTTCCTTAAACTCAAGCATTACATCCAATTTGGTATAATCACTCAGTCCATTAGATTTTTTTTTGTATTTTCCTTACATTTCCAAGCTCGCGAATTGCTTTTCTATTTTACTAATTGTGCCTTGGGATATAGGCGCCAAATCGGAACATTTTTCTTGAAATACGCGAACAACTTCGGTGAGTGATCGTGTTTTAAGTAATCATCTGTTGAATTGCTATTTTATGCATTTCTGTTAAATACATCATGTCCCTGAATTGCAGTTAACAACTAGCAAGGTGTTAAGGCGTTTTAAACCAAACTTGCATTGCCAACTATGAAGAATGTTGATAACTTTTTAGGCCCTTTTTAGCGAATTTTCATTAGGAAAAACTCGCTATTAGAGAGGTCACGATGAAAAGCTTTAAAAAAAATGTCTTCAGATGAGCGCGAATTTGGGTCCCTAGAACCCAAAATCAAGGTTCGTTAAAATTTTTATATGTTTATATATATATATATATATATATATATATATATATATATATATATATATATATATATATATATATATATATACAGTGTGTCCACGGATTGAGTGTGGGTAAGGTATAAGTGACAAAAAAAATTCAAATTAGATTATGAGATTCTGGGAATCGCTCCTGCTTTGTCTTAAACTGAGATGTTGAGAAAATGAACAAAATCAATTAATGGATGGTTTATAACTGATGTAATGAAATGTATTAAGAGTAAACTACCTTCGTTTGTGAAGATACCGCAAAAAGTTATTAACAAAAATTGTTTAGAATTAAAATTTATGACAGGCTCTTAATTTTCAAACAGATCAGCCTACTATGATTTTTTTTTAGCTGCGACTTAATTTAAATGACGTTTGACGGCTTCTGTGATTAGGTGTACTTTAAAAAATACTTGAAACTGTATTAAAAAAGTCTTTACCATAATTAAACTTGGGGTAGGTTTGCTTTCATCTCAAACAATAAGAAAAGTAAAGTAAACGCACAATTGTACATTCGAAGCAATAATTGGCGAGTTGCATGGTTACTTGAGCTCTGCCTTGTTGTTCGTTTCCTGGGATACTACTTATTTGGAAAATTGAAACGTCAATTTTATTTGTCACGAATGGCAAGCTTCTGTATTTAAAAATGTTAACAACAGAACAAAAAGTGTTTATTGTGCAGTGCTGTGGTGTGGATGAAGAACATTCTTATCAGGGAGTGATAAGAAATTTACTTGAACGCTGGCCAAATTATTCGGTTTCCGCTACTGGTGTACAAAATTTATGCGTACTGGGAGTGTTTTAAATGTTAAGAAGACAAAATCTGACCTAAATGAAGAAGACAATGCTGCAGCTGCATTAGCTATGGATTCTGTTAGGCGTTTTCCGAAATTATCATTAAGAAGAAGGGCATTAGAATTTGGCAATATTAGCAAATCGCATTTGCAACAAATTTATCGTACCAACAAGTTGAAACCTTTCAAAGCAAAACTTTTACACACTTTGGAAGAAAATGACGAGTCAAAACGATTGGATTTTTGTTTATGGTACGGCGAGCAATATCTACAAAATCACAATTTTGGCAGAAGTATTATTTTTTCGGACGAATCCACTTTCACCTCTAATGGGGTGGTAAATTCCCAAAATGCACGTCATTGGTCTATGGAGAATCCAAATTATATAGTTAATTGCAGAAGACAATGTCATAAAAAAGTAAATGTGTGGTGTGCTATTTCTTACACTGGGATAATTGGGCCATATTTTTTTGAGCGGAATATGAACCAGTACAGTTATCTGAAAATGCTGGAAAATTTTCTTCAAGATCATTTGCATAACATGTCACTAGAAGATAGACAAACAGCATACTTTCAGCATGTCGGCCACCCAGTACATGCAACAGGAATCGTTCGAGAATGGTTAGATCGCGAATTTCCTGGGCGGTGGATTGGTCGATATGGGCCAATACTTTGGCCTCCCAGAAGTTCCGATCTTACCTTAATGGACTTTTATTTATGGGGCTTTCTCAAACAGAAAGTCTACGCGGCTCCATTAAACAACGAGCTTGATTTGTTGAAACTGAGGTTGAGAGAGGCAATTGACGCTATTCCAATTCAACATATTCAAAATGCCTACAAAGCGTTTACTAAACGGGCTGAGTCGTGTGTGTCGGTTGGTGGCAGCACATTTGAATAATTTCTTTCTTTTTCGTTGTCCGTTTTAATTTTTGTTAGCAATAAGCGTTTTGTATTTTACTAATACATTATTATTTAACATTGCATGGTTACTTACTTTGTGCACCTGCGTTCAGAAAACCACAGGTAAAAAGCTCCATGTTGATAGGGAAAAATGTTAATAATTTACTTGAAAATTCAAAGTAGGCTGATCTGGCTGAAAATTGAGAGCCTGTTATAAATTTTAATTCTAATTAAGTTTTGTTAATCACTTTTTGCGGTATCTTTATAAACGAAGGTAGTTTACTCTTAACAGATTTAATGAAATCCGTTCTAAACCACCCTGTATATTAATTGATTTTGTTAATTTCCTCAACATCTTAGTTTAAGACAAAGCAGGAGCGATTCCCAGAATATCATAATCTAATTCAAAAATTTTTTGTCACTTATACCTTACCCACACTCAATCCATGGACACACTGTATGTATATATATATATATATATATATATATATATATATATATATATATATATATATATATATATATATATATGTATGTATGTATCCGAGCGGTAACTCAATACTAAACTGATTTCAATCAAACTTGGCAAAAATCTTCTTTGGGCGAAAACTGAGGTCGAGTTCGTTCGTTAAACTTATACTCAAGTTTTTCTGGTGGAAAATCCAGGAAAACTTTTTGAACACGCTAAATTTTTTAAGTGTCTAGAGTAACTGGAATGAGACTTTACATGTGGCTAGAAATAGTGCAAATGAATTTTAAGTAATTTGGTACACAATATTTAGTCTTTTCCAATTTAAAAATAAAATCCCAAAGACATGCGATTAGACGACTTAGTGGTTAATTTCCGGAGAGATAGAGTAGTTAACTGCCACGCGTAGATTGATCCATACAACAGGTATAAACCATACATCAACGGTAGCCAAACTAAATATACACCAGGCATAAAACATATTACCCGAATCAACAATCGTGAAATCTCGATCGTTATTATGCAAAATGACAGACGCCATGAAATTAAAAATTTGCCAAATGATTGTTATCTAACTGGGAGATCCAATCAATTATTAAAAGACAATATATTTGTAACTTTATGAACGACCTTAAATACAGTTTTAGCGCGGCATAATATATTAGAAATGTAGACAAAATCAAGCCAAGTCTTTATAAAAATGATTCTAAAATAGTTTCTTTTATCTTTAAACTTAAACATAAGACGTCATATAAACAGTCGTGGGATGTGTTTCAAGGGTAATTCCACAAATTCTGTAATTAATTGTTACGTATACTTCGAATATAATATCGCAGGCATAAAGCCGATCAAATTTATCATGTAAACAAAACGTCGCTTGACGTATGCCTAGATGGCTGAGAGGCGTCGCGCTTGCCTCATAAGCAGAAGGTTACGCGATCGAATCCAGCTTGATGAATGTATGTTTTTATTTTGGCATTTGGAGAAACAATAGTGCCCAGATTTCATACGTTTTGAACAAGATCTCATTTTGTTTAAAACGCCTAAATAAATTTGTCACCTTTGAGCCTGAAATTATAATATTGAAAAAACCGGTTTAATTAAGTTGACTAAAACGAAATTATACTGGCGATTAATAAGGAAAAATAAGTGCTACGTTTATAATTTGGCAGATACTTTACGTTTCTAAATATGAATTAAGTTTCCTTCTGGAAATCTTCTGATAACTTTAATTAAATTCGTAATACAATTTTCCTTTAAAGAGACTTACACTACCTACAGATATAGCAAAATTTAGTTCTTTAGCTTCATAGAAAATTGAGTTTTGGGCATTTTTCTCAAAAGCAGTTAGAACGCAAGATTTTTTTATAATAGACAGATATATATGGCAATACTTTCGAACTAATTTTTCAGATGTGCGCGTACTAGGACCTCTAAAATCGATCTTCAAGGTCTGTATAAGTTTAAAGTATTAACTTTACTAATATGCCGTATAATAATAGTGTACAATTCTTATGAAAATTCGCTACTATAACGCATTTGCTTCGTCCCGAAACTTTCTAGTTCATACCGCCCAAAAAGGACGCTGAAATTGTTTTTGTATGCTTTCCGATTTCTTTGGAAAATTGCTTGGAATAGTTCGTTAGCTAGCCAAAAGAGACTAGGCTTTCAAAAAAAAAACTACTAAATTAATCAAGTTGTCATAAAATTTGGTACGCTTGCCACCTTTGTAGATACTTTACTATTTGCCTAGTTTGTAGTTTTTTGGTGGGTGGAAAGTTGAGTTTTTAGATGTAGAATTACTTTTATGAAAATTCGCTACCATAATTCACTTACTGCGCATGGACTTTTTGTGTACATTTTTCATATTACCTAGAAATAAGACCATAAGCAACTTTTAATGGCTGTAGTTACATATTTTTAAGCTTTTCACAATTGATTTTTAAATCAGAGTCAGTAGGAAAACTGTGTCAAGTATTATCCGTAAGAGTTTCACAATGTGAATTTAAGATAATAAGATGGTTGAGAAATTGTGGTTACACAAGTCACCTGCTAGACGACGAACTTAGATTATAGATTTTTTTGTACGAAGCAATTAAAACAAATATTGTAACATTTATGTTGTTTAAATTAAAGTATATAAGACAAGTCTTTCTATTTGGTGACTCTTTTCATTAACTGTTCTATGTTCGTTAGGGGAGTGGTAATTTTGCCAGACCTTGTTGGCATCTCAAAAGGCCATAGTTTTTTAATAGTTCTTTTGCAGTTCTTCTCAAATCGTCAGACAGCCTAGAGGATGACGCCTTGTCGTCACAATAAGGACAATGACTATATCTTCAGCCGTTCTTTTCATTTATTGGAGCTTTTGCACTTCACTAATTGTGACAGGTTTTTTATAGGTTTTCCTCGTGGCCTTTTCTTTTTTCAAATATATGTTCCTACAATATTATTGTACGTAACTTATTATGTCTAACAAAATTACTGGCCTTTCTTCTTTCAATGTCTTTTTTAATGAGTATATTTCTTCCTTTACCTTTTCTAGTACACTTTTATTCGAAATTATACCCGTCTACCTTGTCTTTGCCTGCATTTCATAAGCTTCTTTATTATCATCATGTTCTGCTTATTCAAGGTCAACTTTTCTCACATTTCAACACTCCATACGTACGACTTCATGAAGTCTTCCTCAGGTCAAAGTTAAAACTTTTATTAGCCCAAAGATTATTTTGTCCATTGAATGCTTGCTTTGTAATCTGTAATAGTAATCCTGAGGTACGTGTATGTTTCTACATATTCAACCGTTTAGTTTTGTATATATTTTCGAAATCATCTCCACTTATCTTTGTTACAATTATTTTCATTATATTGCTTTTTAGTTCGATTCTTCTTAACGCAATACCTAACAGCTAATCTATTATATTTTCTATAAATAAATTGAACAAAATAGAAGCTACACTTTTCCTTATCTTTGCTTTAATTTCATATCCGTTAATATTTATTATCATAATTATTATTTCCATACAATCTAATGGCGATGTCGCCCTGTCGTCGCAACAATAATAATTCTCTGTATCCGGCCGCTCTCTTCATTTTAGTGAATTTTCATTAAGAAAATTTACTAATAGAGAGGTAACGATGGTGAGACTTTCGGAAAATTGTTTCAAATGAGCGCAAATTAGGGACCCTAGAGCCATATATATATATATATATATATATATATATATATATATATATATATATATATATATATATATATATATATGTGTATAAATATGTATAAATATAAATATAAATAAGCATATAGATAGCTCCTTATACAGCATACAAATTAAGTCAAATAACAAAAGAATAAAACCTTGGGTAACTGCCGGGCTTATAATAACCATGAAAAAAAGAGATGCTTTAAAGCAGAAATGGAATAGGGAAGAAACTGTAGAGTCGGAGGTAGCTTTTAAACACTACAGAAATATGCTGACAAATATGATAAGAGTTACACGTAATGGCTATTATAAAAACTTGATTACATCACACAATGGAAATCACGGCAAGACTTGGAAAACTATTAACGAAATCACAAACAGTAATAAACGTTCTAATGTAGTTAAAACTATAACAATAGGAAAAGGAGTGTTTTGACTTCGGAGAGGGATTTTGCCATGTGCAATGGAATTTAACAATTATTTTGTTGAAGTCGGAAAAGGTATATCTCAGAAAATTAAAAAGCGAAATGTAATAACTAGAGCAAATAAGCAATATAAAGATTCCTTTTTCTTGCATTCTGTCATAGAAAACGAACTTATCGTCCTAATCTCTTCGCTGAAGTCAGGCGCTGCCGCTGGAAGCGATGGTATTTCTGCCAACACGATAAAAAATTGTCATTTGTTTTTGGTCAAACTTTTAACTCATTTAATAAACACAATATTTCGGAGAGCCATTATTCCATTACAACTGAAAGAGTCTATAGTGCCTCCAGTTTATAAGTCAGCTGATCATAAAAACGTTTCAAACTATATGCCTATTAGTCTACTTAGTGTGTTTGCAAAAATTTTTGTAAAATTATTAAATATCAGATTAAATGAATATTTGGATAAACATAACATGTTGTCCAAAAGACAAATTGGTTTTAGAAGAGGACTATCTACTCAAGATGCATTGTATGAATTGACAATAAGTACTGTTCTTGAAAGCTTTAATAGTAACAGGAAAGCTCTAGATGTGTTCTTGGACCTAAAAAAGGCTTTCAATACAGTTCGTCATGAAAAGTTGTTGGCAAAATTGGAGTTGATGGGAATAAGAGGACATACGTTTTCACTTTTTGGTAGCTACCTTCATGAGAGAATACAGCATGTGACGGAGGGTGACTGTGTGAGAGAAGGACGAGTGGTTACGTGTGGTGTACCACAGGGAAGTATATTGGATTCCAATATTGTTTTCCACTTACGTGAATGATATAATTGAAGACTTTACTTTGGACTTTATACCCATTTCTTATGCAGATGATACAGTTCTGGTGTTTGTAGGCATTCAATAGGAGAAACTGTTTGAAAGAGCAGACACAACAATCAATCATGTAAAAGAGGTACTAGCGTTGAACCTAACAAAAACATCATACGTTGCCTTCTCACCAACAGCTGCCGGAAAACCATCCTCTAGTCTATCAATTAGCATACATGATGATGGCTGTAAACTAACTGAGTCTCAAAGTGTAAAACATCTTTGGTAGACAATAATTTAAAATGGCAGGAACATGCAGCATACATGAATTCAAAGGTGAAAAAAATTGTGTACAAATTCTATACCCTACGAAGTATTTAAACAACAAAAAACTTAATACTAATTTACAGTTCGCTCGTAGAGTCTTTTATAAGGTATGGTATTATTTTCTGGGGTTCGTGCTATGGAAATGCATTAGCTGCGCTTATTAAGAGTCATTCTTCTCGTAAGGATTCTAGCTCCAGTACAAACCTTCTTTATAATAACGACTATATTAGGCTACTCTATTTAAGGGAATTTATATATTAAATGTATTAAAACATGTGCATCACCATTTTCGGGCAATAAATGTGGTGGACCACACATATGGCACAAGTTGTAGAATAGGTGAAAATTTGACACTTCCACAGGTAAATAGGAGCGTTTATAAAAGATCGATTCTCCTTTGTGGTCCAAAGTTATATTTCCTGTATTTAGCGATTTGTGGTCACTTGTCAAGATATTAATAGCCACAATGTAGCTACTTTTCTGGCTTATAGCTCAATTGATCTTTGGTAATTGTATCTTCTTATGCCTTGTTTTGGTTGTTTTATGGAAATATACTTCTTTTAGCGTTTCATAATGAAACTATATCGATTCCAACTGAAACAATTGTCTTAAATTAAGGGGGAAACATGTTAAATGCATGACATATCAACCTCAGTGGGTTAGCATCTCTATTATTTCTAATTGTAGCAAAAATAAATATTAAATATCTAGCTCTTTTTTGATGTAATTAACGTGATTGTCCCATTTCATATTTAATCAAAATACCAAACCCAAATACTTTTGGCTTTCAACTCTTTTTAGTGAATTTTTATTTGAAAAAATTCACTAATAGAGAGGTATCGATGGTGAGACTTTGCAAAAATTTTTTCAAATGAGCGCAAACTAGGACCCCTAGAACCCATATCCGGGGTCAGTTTTAATTTTTATATGTTTTATATATATATATATATATATATATATATATATATATATATATATATATATATATATATATATATATATATATATATATATATATATATATATATATATATATATATATGCATCCCTCTGATAACTCAAAAAATAATCAATCGATTTCAATGAAACTCGGCAAGTGCCTTTCTTTTCTTAATGACTTGGATGAGTTCGTTAACCAGGAAAATCGGACGAGGTTTTCCGGGAAAATTTTGAGTTTTCTTTCAAAAAAAATGTTTTTCTCCGAAAATAACAAAGATGCTTTAATAAAATATACTATATATGTTGCCTTGGAAGAGACCTTACTACGTACCAAAACTTAACTCTCTAAGTTTATAGAAAATTGAGTTATTCACATTTTAAATTTTCTTTCGCAAAACAATTTTTTCTCCCAAAATTACAAAAATTTTATAATAAAATTTCGTGGATATTTTGCCCTAGGAAAGACCTTACCACATACCAAAATTAAACTTTTTAAGTTTATAGAAAATTGAGTTATTCAAATTTGAAGCATTTAATAAAAATTCACTACCGTAACGCATTTGCTGCGTCCCGAGCTGTTATCAAATGGTTTACTAATGGTTTCCTAACCTAATATTGGACTAATTAATGATACCAAATTGGATGTAATGCCTGATTTTGACAAGAACCCACCTACTTCGAGTCGACAAGCAGCCACAACATTGGATGTTAGCCATTCGCATCGATTATTCGAATATCAAAAAAAATGCCTACCTATAAATTGATACAAGCCAAGGAACCTATGGACGACAATTTTTATAAAAGAGCATCTTTTTGTTAACAAATGGTGGAAATCTTAGATACTAGAACATGTTTTGTTTTCTGACGAGTGTAGTTTTACACTCGACCATGCTAATCGACAAAATTGTCGCTACTGGTCTAAGGAAAATCCAGCACACTGGACGAGAGAAGAACATACGCGTACCCTGAAAAGGTTAATGTTTCGGCAGGAATATTTGGAAACCATGTCATTGGTTCCTTTTTCATTAATGGCAATTAGAATGGAGATAATTATTCAGCACTGCATCAAAGTAATGTCGTGCCAGCTTTGGCAAACTTTGATCCTAATCGAGGAAACCCACAAATTCAAGCGAATTATGTGATATGGTTTCAGCAGGATGGAGCACCAGGACATTACCAAATCAATGCCCGGCAGTGCTACCCATCGACTTAATATATCCAAATCCGTGGATAGGGAGGCAAGGATCGTTACACGGTCACCCGATGATCTTACGCTATTAGTATCAATTCTTTTTATGGGGTATGTGAAAAGTATGGTAAACAAAACTAAATCACACGATTTAACTTTTTTAAAAAGAAGAATAACGTTTGCGGTTAGGTGTTAGGTCAATCACGCCTCAGATGTTGATTACCTACCTAACGTTAGGAGACATTTTTATTTACGATAAGAATGCTGTCAAGACGTTCGGGCATACATTTTGAACATCCTTTGCATTAGGATTAATATGGTTTTATTTGTTTCTCATTATCAAGAATGAAACGTGATAATGTTATTAATTTTTTAGTGTGTTGTAACGAAGTTCGTCAATCAGATGAATTTCTTTTTTTTTACTGTTGATTTTTGCCATACATTTTAAAACCATAGCATTTTTGAATAAGGAATGACGAGATCTTTCAAATATGGTATCACAAGCCCCTACTTCCTATTAAAAAATGTTGGGGTTGCCTCTGTCACTCGAAGGGTGTTGAATGTAGGGGTGTTTTCACGTTGCAAGATATCATTTTTTAGTCTGAAACTGACGTGTTTCTAGAGTTTTTTTATAAATATGCACAATAAATGAGACACTGAATTTATTCCGTTTGACTGTTCCACACTGTAAAACATAATGTATGCGAGTAGGCTGCGTACGAGAAAGATGGTAGTGATACAAAGAAGGAAATAAATTGGTGAGACAGATACGGAAAATTGTTAGCAGGCTGTCCAGTTGACGTAAACTTCAGAGATAATAAAAATTTCAGGACGCAGCAAGTGCGCTATGATAGCGAATTTTCATTAAATGCTTCAAATTTGAATAACTAATTAATTTTCTATAAACCTAGAAAAGTTAATTTCGGTATATCGTAAGGTCTTTATCAGTGCAACATACATACCAAATTTCATGTATGTAATAACTTTGTTGTTTTTAAGATACGAATTTTTTTTTCGGAAAAATTATTTTTTTTAGAAAAACTAGTCCGATCGGGCTGGCTACCCAACTCATCCAAGCTAATAAAAAAAGTAAGGTACTTGCCAAGTTTAATCACAATTCACCAATAGAGAGCTATCGATGGCAAGATTATCGGAAATTTTCTTCAAATGAGCGCGAATTAGGGCCCCTGGAACCCATATACAGGGTCAGTTAAAAGGTTTATGTATGATATGTATATATATATATATATATATATATATATATATATATATATATATATATATATATATATATATATATATATATATATATATGAGACACAATTGGTTCTCGGGTTGAATCTCGTCCAGATATTATGAAAACTCGACGTTTCGGCTCCTATTTTGGAGCCATTTTCAAGAGGTAAAGGAAATATGTAAGGACACTCTAAGGCCTCAATCTGGCTATTCCTTAGAGTGGTGGACAAAGGTGGGTAAAGGAAATATGTAAGGACACTCTAAGGCCTCAATCTGCCTACTCCTTTGAGTGGTGGACAAAGGTGAGTAAAGGAAATATGTAAGGACGCTCTAAGGCCTCAATCTGCCTACTCCTTAGAGTGGTGGACAAAGGTGGGTAAAGGAAATATGTAAGGAGACTATAAGGCCTCAATCTGCCTACTCCTTAGAGTGGTGGACAAAGGTGGGTAAAGGAAATATGTAAGGACACTCTAAGGCCTCAATCTGCCTACTCCTTAGAGTGGTGGACAAAGGTGGGTAAAGGAAATATGTAAAGACACTCTAAGACCTCAATCTGCCTACTCCTTAGAGTGGTGGACAAAGGTGGGTAAAGGAAATATGTAAGGACACTCTAAGGCCTCAATCTGCCTACTCCTTAGAGCGGTGTACAAAGGTGGGTTGGGTTGTTGTGGCTCGATTACAGGGCCTCAATCTGCCTACTCCCAAATCTCGCCGGAGATCGTCTGTGAGGTCTCAGTGTGTTCAACCCTAGGCCTCAGAGAGATCTGGCAGTTCGTTGCAAGTCTTGCCTTATATATGTCGTTCCGTCTACCTGCTTCGTTATCAGTAAAAGTAGTGGGGTCACGTTCAATTAAGTGGGAGGCTTCGGTCACGGTACTTAGAGGATGAGGAAGATTAAGAGGGTCACCGGCATTTGTTGAGGCAGATAATGGGACAATAAAATTGTCTGTGGAATTTATTTTCTTTTTGTGTGTTTGTAAAGAAAATATAACAGGTTTCCAAGTAGTCGGAAGGCGAAGACCACCATCTCTCTTATTTAAACAATCGGGATGTTTTTCAATCTCGATTGCTTCGCGAATAATTCTCGTTTTAAAGTTGTAAACCGGTGCTTTTGTTTTGGCATTATCGAAGTCTATTTTGTGCCATGTATGAATATGATGCATGGCCAGCGCCGATGAGGGGTCGGATTTTCTAACTGCGAGGGTGTGTTCATATATTCTATTGTGGATGCGTCTATTTGTTTGTCCTACATAAGTTTGGGAACAGTCGGAATAAGGAATTTCGTTAACTCCGTGGGATTTGTTTGGAATCGTGTCCTTTGGAGTTTTTATCAGATTTGACAGTTTTTGCTCTGTTGTGAATACGGTTTTGATACTATGGGTTCTAAAAATTCTGCTGATTTTGTCGGTGACACCTTTAATGTATAGTAAAAAAGCTGTGTGTTGTTGTGTGGACTCTGTTTCTGTTTGTTCTTGTTGTGGTGTAGTGGTTTGTTGTTATGCGTTTCTAATGTTTCGTAGTATGTGATTGTTGTCGTATCCGTTTTCTAGCAATGTCTGTCCTAAAAAGTTTAATTCTGTCTGTTTGTTGTTGTTGTCCGTTAGTCTAAGGGATCGTGTTACTAGTGTTCGAACCACGGAATTTAGTTGCGAACACTAGTAACACGATCCCTTAGACTAACGGACAACAACAACAAACAGACAGAATTAAACTTTTTAAGAGACATTGCTAGAAAACGGATACGACAACAATAGATAGACGTTGTTGTGTCCAATTTTCCAATCTCTTGATCAAATAAAAATAAAGTTATTCGAAATTAATAATAAAATAAGCCTCATTATCACTTCAAATTCTGTAATGCAATATCTACAATGTTGGATAAAGACCCTCCACGCTTCATTATACTTCTATCTTGTCCTTATATTGATATAAAAATAGAAAAGAAATAAAAATGAAAGCGAACCTATTTAATTTAGTGCAGTATTCTATATTATCTGAAAAAGACATTATGGGCGACGAAGTGGAATATGTAAGTTCGGTAAATTTGCAGTTTACTGCACGGTGGGTTTTTTGAATTTTTCCCGGATACCTGCTTACAACTACTCTTGGCTGCACCAGCCACAAGACAAATTTGTTACAAAGAACCCCCAAGAAAGTTAAGGGACCAAAAATGAATAGAGGTGCTGGGCGGGGAGGAAATATGAGCGGAAAATGCTAAACAAAAACCACTTAGTCGGACTTTGAAAACATGCGTTTTTCATATTTTGTAGCAATGCCTCACCTAAGCCCTATCTACCCCGCACAATGTCCATATTCGCCCCAGGTCCCGCAACGTTCTTGGGGCTTGCTCCCAAGAAATTTTTCTTGTGCTTTATGCTTTGAAGGCGGTTGTATGCATGCACAGGGGGAGGAGAACCCCCTGTGTTTTTGTGTGAGGGGCAGAAACCCTCTTTGTCCTGGGGGTTCTTCTTCCCCTTCTGCATGCATACAGTCACCCTCAATGCATGAACCACACGAATTTTTTTTATGTTCAGCTTTATCGTGAATTTTTTGTTGTTTATTAATTGTTTTGTTTGAGTTTTGTATCCAAATTACAGTATAAATATTTATGTTAGACATCATGTTATTGATTGCCCTTCTTTACCTTATTCTTTACTGTTCCTAATTAAATAAAGTAATGTTTTTCAACTGTTAATGTAAGGCTAAATTACTATTATATTATTTATTATTATTACGAAAATTCGCTACCATACGCGCTTGCTGCGTCCCGAACTTTCATTTATAATTCTTTTAGGAAGAAATACTGGGTTTGTCAGAAGTACTTAGGGTAGGAGGGTAATTGTGGAAGCGGTTACTAGACATTCCCTCTAAGATGCTTAAATTTGCGGTTATTAAGATTGTGCTTGGTGTGAACCATATTTCAGTGTATTGGCTCGTAATTGTGCATAAAGCAAACCAGGTGAGTGCATATATTTTACTCAACAATATTTGTTGAAAATTGTTATGCAAGTGAAGTTACATTCGAGTTGGTGTGTCTTCATCTACAAATAGTATCACAAAACATGTTTTAGTTATAAAGTAAAATAAATGTATAAAGCTATTACCAACTAAAAATGATGTTATGCTATTGCAATCTACCGGGAATCATTATGTGCAGCCAGTTCAACGCAAAAGCATGTCCATTAGTACCCCTCATAATTTCAAATATTGGGTAATACTTACTGGACAAAATGCATTTGCTCTTTCATTCTAGGTTTCTTTATCAAGCCACGAAAGTATGTTTCAAAGAAAAGAAGAGCTTATTATGATACTGCCACTCTGCTAATGGCTTTAGCCGAAGTGAAACGTGGCAATACCTTAAGAGATATCGCCGGTCGTTTGGAAATTTCCAAGTCCACGTTAAGTAAATATATGAATGTAAATGATTTAAACTCAATTAAAATAGGTGCTGGGCGGAAAACTATACTATCGGCAGGCGACGATAACTCACTGGTTAAATATCTTTATGAGAGTGGAAAATACGGATATGCCTTAAGAAAGAGTGGAGTTTGCGTGGAGTCGTCACAGGAAATGGTATAAGGGCTTCATGAAAAGATATTCGCAACTTAGTGTTCGTAAGGGAGAACGCATGGGCGCTCAGCGGGCGAGGGGAGCAGATCTTTTCGCAATAAAATATTGGTATGACCAGTTGGAGGACCTTTAGAAAAAAGAGAATATTCGTTTGTCTGATGGCCATTTACTAAGTTATAATTGTGACAAGACGGGGTTTCACGGTCCCAAACACGTGAGGCTGATATCACCTTAAGGTACAGAAGAAAGTCTTTAAAACATCAATGGTTCCGCAAAGAAGAATACAACAGTGCTTGCTTGTGGTAATGCGAATGGAGAATGATTGCCTCCATTCATCGTTTTGCAGAGAAATACATTTGGAAAAATTGGATACGGGAAGCGGATTATTCTATACTGCCCCTAAAAAAGGATGGTTGGACGGTAAACTTTTTTGAAGTGGTTCAGTGAAACTTTTCTGCCCTTCATTAAGTCTATTGAAGAAAGCGGAGGCAGGAAAGTAATGCTTCTTTATGATGGAGCTGCTGTTTATACCAGTTACGCATTATTTTCTAAAAAAAAGTGGTTGACACTGGTGTGATTTTACTAAGATGGCCTGCCAACGTGACCCATTATATGCAGCCACTAAATAAATTTGTTTTCAAGCCCATTAAAATCTTTTGGAATAATGAAATTATTAAATACAGCCGAGACTTCGTTATTAGCAAGATACTTGTTAATAACGACACCCTAATAAAAATTAAAGCCTTATGGGAAAACGCATTCTCAAATCTCAAATCCGGATACAGGTCGACAAGTATTCTACAAGTTAATTACAGCAAATCTCCCGAAGAAGCATATTACAATATTTGGAAAATGACAAAATTTAAGCAAACAGCAAAAAAAAACTCCTAATGGAAATGGGGAACCGTCCACAGACGCGCTGACTGACCTCTTTGAAGAATTCATACGAAATAAACTTTCCGAAAATTTGAAAGAAGGCCCCTGAAGCAAAATCTAGAAAAAAGATATCAGCAACTGTGGATGATCTGTTGACGTCTTCAGAGACCTTGAAAATTCTGAAGCAAAAGGAAGAGGTAGCAAAAACAAAGGGGAGTCCTCAAAACTAAAACAAAACTACAAAAAGAAATTCAAAACGCCACTCAAAAACTATGATTTATCATCGTCATCTGAATCAGAAATAGATGTGTATTTGGAGAGAGAGTTTGAAAATGAAGAGTACTCTGAAAGATCAGTTGAAGCGGAGCGCATTAACCAAAAAAACTCAAAACGATAAGAAAGGTCAGCCTTGAAGACAGAAAAAAAATTGTGCCTCAATAAGTTTCCGAGCTAAACTGCAAAAATCAGTATAAAGTTGAGTGCGTGCGAAATTACAAAGAACACAATGATACATTTGTATTTCCCTCAGTTATGGATGAAAATGTTATTAACCTGGAACAAATTAAAATGGGTTAGGAAAATTAAAAAATGTCTATAGAGGAAGGCACATCTTTAGTGAACTTATGCACTTAAATTTGATGTGTTCCCAAATTTACTAAATAGTTGTTAGCAATTTTCACTTGAGTTTATCTGTCTTTTTATTTTCACTTTTTGTAACTTTTTCAAATAAAGTTGTTTCGACCCAAATTCAGACGTGTTTTAATTTGGGACACTTCAGCTCATTCTACTATGAATTGCATATCTCAATGTGATTTTATATAAAATACATGACCACCCAACACTACTACCCACAGGTGGTAATAGTGGACAATTTTTTTTCTTACTTTCTTTTTAACACCATGTCAGTCATATAGTTGATCTATTATATTAGAATGAGTGTGGTAATGTGTTTCATTACCACTTAAAGTAGAACACTTAGCCCTAACACAACGTTAATCAATTGGCACTTTAAAGAAGAAAGAAAGTCTATATCCACTATTACACTCCATATCCACAATTACCTCCTCTTCCCTAATTTATAACATACATTTAATTAAACAGTTTTAGCGATTTTTTTTAATTCGCAATTCGCTAATGAGGAGATTTGTGTTTATATATATATATATATATATATATATATATATATATATATATATATATATATATATATATATCCGAACAATAACTCAAAAAATAATGAATCAATCTTGATCAAATTTGGTGAGTGCCTTCCTGCAACTAGCTTGGATAAGTTCGTTAGCCAGGAAAATCGGACCAGGTTTTCCCGGAAAATGTTGTGTTTTCCTTCTAAAAAAATTCATATCTCCGAAAATAACAAAGTATGGGCAACCAAATTTGACACGCGTGTTTGTATTATAAAGAGTCAACTCTGTACGTGTAAATTTAGGTCTCTAGCTTTAAAGACAAAGAAGTTATGGGCAGTTAAAGCAACAAATTTTGGAGTTTTCCTCAAAACGTCAAACTCGCAATTTTAAACGTTAAAATTGGCAATGTTTAGGCAAAGAACGTGAAACAAAAACCGATTGTGAAAAGAAAATGTTGCAAGAAGAGTGTTCTGCAAACCCTTAAGTTTCAGATTCAACCGTCATTGCCCTTCATGATACTAAAATATTTACAAAATATTCATTTCAAATAGACCCTTTCTTTGATGCTTTGGCTGTCAGTTTAGTTAAGTTGATGCTTTTAGCGATTTTTTTTTAATTCGCTTATGAGGAGATCTGTGTTTATCTATATATATATATATATATATATATATATATATATATATATATATATATATATATATATATATATATATATATATATATATATATATATATATATCCGACCGGTTACTCAAAAAATAATGGATCGATCTTGATAAAATTTGCAGAGTATCTTCCTTTTGCAAGTGGCTTGTATAAGTTCGTTAGCCAGGAAAATCGGACCAGGTTTAGTGAAGTTTATGGTTTAACGGTCTATAATTTTTTTTAGGTAATTTTCGTAGAACAAATTCGTTAATGCATTTTTGCATCTTTTATCGAAATATGATGCGTTTGTAAGAAAAAAATCTGGACGCAGTAAGTGCGTTTTGGTAGCGAATTTTCGGTAAATTTGCAGTTTAGCTCCCGAACGCTTCTCAAAAAACTGTTTTCAGAAACCTGCCCAGCACACCCCCCTCCCCCCTGGATCCACAAATCCCAAGCAAAACTTCTTGTCCATACTCCCAAGGAGGTAACGTGACCTGGTGCAAATAGGGGTGCTGTGCGGGGTAGGCAGGGTTTAATGGGGATATGGCTTCAAATAGACAGCTTTCAAGCAGTTTTTGTATATTTTCAAACCATAAGTAATTTTGATAAAATATAGTACTTTGTTTCTACTACATAGGCTATACCGATAATCAGATTGATGCCTGCTCGCATTTGCTATTAAAAACATTTTTATGGAAATTCACTTCCATAACACATTTGCTGCAACTAGACTTTTGAAAAATGTTTATATATTTTCAAACAATACATTTATTTCGATGAAATATGGTACATTGTTTCCACTATATAGGCAACCAAGTTTGATACCTGTTTTCATCAAAGAAAGACATTTGAATTAAAAATATTTTAAAGAAAATTCGCTACCAGAACGCACTTGCTGCGTCCAGAGATTTTTTATATTTACGAGCGTTACAATTAGGTACCTATAACGTTTTTGTGACCATATGATCGTAATTTTATCATTAAAATTGGAAGTAAAAATTAATTGCAGTTCGGAATACATGAATCACACACGTGCTACCAGATCATGCAAAAACATATATCATAGACGGTGTTCTTAAAGTTTTGCAATGGCCAATAAAGCGGTAAAATTTTTATCGACATTTGTTTCTATTAGATAATATTTGAACGTTTAAAGTGACATAAAGTTGTCGGTATAAGGTGGATTTATTACATATTAAGGTTCATAAGATGAGGAAAATTTTTTAATGAAATCTATGCCCCACCAGGAAGGAAAAGATTTAGAGAAAAAACAAGATTGTATTTTTCGACATACGAGTCTTAACAGTTACAAAATCAATACCAAAGATTTCGATAACTCCACAAAAATCGAGCAATGTCCTTTTCAAGGTCTTCATCTATAAAAACGACGCCCTGGCAAGTTTTTTTTATAGTTAGGAAAGAGGTAAATAGTCTGATGCAGCTAGATCAGGGCTGTATCTTCACTCAACAAACCCGCAGTTCTTGATTTCTTCCTGCACTTTGTGATCCTTATTACATCGATAGCTAGAACCTCGGTGGTTCAGGGGTAAGAACGTGTGCCTCTAAACCGAATGGGTACTGGGTTCGATCCCAGTGTACTCCTTTCACTTTTTCAGTACAAACTGTAAAATTAACATCAACCGAGGTTCTGGCATTGTATTTGAGCAAGTTGAATGTCTGCACGTTCCGTCCTTCAGAGGGGGTGTAAAGCCGTCGGTCCCGTGTCCATGCGATGTTGGGCACGTTAAAGATCCCTACCTTCCTTACAGAAAGGCAGAGGTTCGGCAAAATTTCCAGGATAGTGAGGTGAAACTGCTCCCTGCGTCGGTAATTGGCTATAGTCGCGGAAATAGGCCGACGTTAAAGAAACAAAACACACACACGCACACACATCGATAGCTGTCTTGCAGCAAACAATCTATTTTGTCCAAATTTGGCGTATGGCCACTTTCAAATTGTTATAATTGTTTCTTTGTATATAACTCTACGATAATTGTAGACCCTTTCTGCAATACTCGATCCAAAGAATGCCGTCATTACCCCAAGAAATTGTCCACAGCAGCTTCCTGTGGATGCTCTTGAATCTTAGCTTCTTTGGGCGTGGTCGAGATCTTCAGTGCAACCGCTGCATGGGCTCTTGTTTTGCCGGGTGATCCCAGGGGAACAGCAAAACTTTTGTTCAGGAGTCAAGATCCGTGGAATCCATAGCGCGCTGACAATAAATTATTTATCTCAAAATCTTCAAGTAAAATGGTTAACACGGATGCTTCGCAGTTTCCTATTTACATGGCAGGCAATAATCGAAAATTTTGATTAATCGATTAGAGCCTCAGTGGTCCAGGGGTAAAAACGTTTGCCTTTAAACCGAAGGGTATTGTGTTCGATTCCCGGGGTTCCCCTTTCACTTTTTCAGTAAAATTAACATCAACCGAGGTTGTGGCATTGTATCTGAGCAAGTTGAATGTCTGCACGTTCCGCCCTTCGGAGGGGGCGTAAAGCCGCATGTCCCGTGTCCATGCGATATTGTGCACGTTAAAGATCCCTATACCCGCTTTACAGAAAGGCAGGGGTTTGGCAAAATTCCCAGGATAGTGAGGTGAAATTGCTCCTTGGCGTCGGTGATTGGCCATTGTCGTGGAAATAGGCCCACGTTAAAGTAAAAAAAAAGGTTATACGATTCTGTAACGCTATTTATTTCACTTTCTTGATGTTGTGTTCAGTCCTTTTATGTATCCACATAGGTCGTCCACTTTTGCGGTATCATCATCACGAATGGATTATCTGCCCCATTTGAACAACTTTTTTGACCAGAATTTTCTTTCATTTGTTTACGTTTAACTGCGTTAACAGCTCCACAGAACCCACAAAAATAAATGATTTACACACAATAACTTGATAGGTAGGAACTCGTTTAAAAGTTACCGAGACTATAGGTGTATACCTATATTTAATTAACAATAAGCTGCAATTATCACAACGCGTTTGTTTCATGGCTAGATGGATTTTACTTTAGATCTAGCCCTCGTATAATTAACTTGCCTAAAAATATTAATATTATTGTTATAAGAAAATGATTAATATTATATTCAATTATTAGTAAAAAAAACCTTAATTTAATAAACTCAGTAATTTTTCTTTATATTCAAAATGCTTACAATTTAGAACCCATTTTAAATGAGATGATTTTTGAATTTACATAATTGTTAATTGCTATCTTTATGACTTAAGTAGATTCACAGATAAGAACCTACTTACTTGATGATGTGGGATAAAAAACACGGAACTTGTAAACATTGACAATAAAAATATAAAAATAAATATTTGATTTTTATATAGACAAAAAAGTTACGCGGTCTGAAAAAGTAAAAGACGGGAATTAAATTTGAAAATATTTAAAGGTAGGCTTATTATATGTGGATACCAGCACGTATAGTTGTTATAGGTAGGTAATGTACCTATACAAATTAATATACCTATGTCGTGATATTAATAAAACAATAGAATATTATAATTGCAAATAAATGAAAATTTAATTACTTACCAAATTCCAATTATGATAACCAGTTTAATTAATCATTTGTTCAAAAATTTTTAAAATGCAGCTTAATATAACAATAATCGCTTAAAAATCGACCATTTCGCTAATGCCAACAATTGATAGTGGCGCAATTTTGAAATTAATCTGACTAGCTAGAATGTTCGCACTTGCGTACTTCATGACACTATTTAAATAGTTATATATAGATTTTTGAATTACACACGTTTCTGTAATAACCTTTACAAAACATATATTTACATTCCATGTATTAATATAAATTGTTTTTATATTGCTCTTTCGATTGGAATGAAAAAAGGCATTTTAAAATAAATGAATTTTTCTATTTCTGTACACAGCCCCCATTATAGAGGTAGTGGCAAATATATTGTAATTAAAAATTGTTTATTTCAAATTTCGAGGCAAAATTTAATCAATAAACATACTCACTAAATTTATTTTTCTTTATTTACTTTATCCAGTCATTTAAATGTTTAATAACATTGTTAATTTAAATAAAATACGGCTGAACACAAATGTATTAATTTTACAGATAACTGCGTTACCCACAACTGCGTCAGTAATCAATACAGTCTATCTTTCTCGCTCTTTTGTCTTTTGTAACCCAATGAATTTTCTAACCCTGTGCACTGATTTGTCAAGTTGACATTTCTTACAAGTCTTGTCAGCTTGACATGCCAATTTCAACTTAAAACCTCCTCTATTTAAGAAATTATTTCGTAGATTTCCAGAATATAGGGTATTGTAGTTATTGATTAAAGTAACTGGGTATTCCTCTTTGACACAACCAATTCCGGATCAAAATTCTTAGTCGATATTTCATTAGGAATCTAGTGTTTTTTCAATAATGAAAATTATAGTTATTCCATAGTTCAAATGATATTTAGTGACAAATATTACGACCACTGGTAAAAACTATTAAGGTAAGTAGGAATGATTGTTAATAATCGTCTCAACTCATACAATTCATGTCGTATTTCGATTAGTTTCATAAACTATTATATTTTTGTGTTGAAAGTTCTGGAAGAGAAACGCCTGAGTTAGGTGTATGGTCTGAATGCCGATAAAATTTATTTAAAAGTTTAAACAAATACAATTTTTGTAATGGCAGTGAATCTAATCTCAAAGAACCGCCCCTTATATTTTTATATCATCTATTCTATACTATTTATCATGTTTTGTAGTCCAAGATGATGTCCGCGGCTGGTACACCGTCTACTGACCCTTGGGTGATTCTGGTACGGGAAAGGGTCAGATATGAAGAACAGTTTAGATCTTTGAAACCAGTAAACGGAGTGGTCACAGGTGAACAAGCAAAGGGGTTCTTCCTTCAGTCCCAACTACCACCTATGGTTCTTGGTCAAATATGGTGAGTACTTGCAGTCTTATCCTTTTAACTTTGTGGTAGGTGCTTACATTGTTGTAATAATGTTACCATTACCACTCATGAATAATAAGTAAATAAACGTTAGGTGACTCACTCAAGTAAATACTAAATCACTTGGATGCAAAATATAAGTACCAAGGGAATAAAGATAATTTTCTTAACTATTGAATTTGCTATGCCTCCCACCTTATTTAATCAACTTTATTTTTATGTCCTATTTTATTTTTATGTCCTTTCTCTGTTAATGTCATGACATCCAGTTTTTGTAATTTATTTGACTGAGATGTCTGAGCAGACTTTGAAGGAATTTGCTTTGCTTGACTTTAACATATTAGCATTAAATATTCTTCTTCATTTGTTGAACATATACTGTAAAATTGACTCTACAATTTTACAACTCTACTAAGTATGTTGCTACTTATCAAAAATGTTTGCACATAGCTGTATGTATCAATCTATTTCTCTGTATGACTCTGTTTGAAATGACTACCTCAAGAATTTAAAATGTTCAATATTAACAAATTTATGTATACATTGAAATTGATTTTGCTTATAATGAGTACGGAGAGGTTGGTTCCCATCTGTTAGGCATCAATGCTGGGGTGTTTTGGGTGGTTCTATTCTTAGTTTTTGTTTTAAGTGTTGGCTTAGTTGCGACTCCTTAGAGATTTGGGCATTGTTTCATTTTAGATTTTCCTTCATATTTATTATTATTTTTTTATTTTTTATTTTTTCTGATGCTGCTGTTTTGCTTAAGAGAATAGCACTGCTAGAGTTTGCCATTTCCTGATGGTGGTTGTGGGGTTGTAATAATGATTGTAATAATTGGTTAATAAAGGTGATATTTATTATATATATATATATATATATATATATATATATATATATATATATATATATATATATATATATATATATATATATATATATATATATATATATATATATATATATATATATATATATATATATATATATATATATATATACAGCAGGCTGTTTCACAGGTAACGGGAGAGTCTCTTACGTCTAAACAGCACACTTT
Organism: Tillus elongatus; assembly: GCA_964006375.1. Classification (NCBI taxonomy): domain Eukaryota; kingdom Metazoa; phylum Arthropoda; class Insecta; order Coleoptera; family Cleridae; genus Tillus; species Tillus elongatus. Next base: position 170,609,839 of record OZ023263.1, on the reverse strand, counting down.
TACATTATGTAAATCAATAGGAGTTACATTTTAAAAATATTTTTTAGTATACAGATATTCCAAAAAAGGGTGGCACATCATGCTTCTTCTTATGGAATTCTACACAAAAAATAAGATCTACTTCTATGAGGGTTTTCTATACCTGTCTATTACGGTTTTTGAGATATTTTGATTTTTCGATATTTGTGAAGGTTTGAAAAAAATATATTTATGTACAACAAAAATTTTGTAGAAAAATTCTTTTGTAACCTGAAATATAAGGATCATTGCTCTTATCACTTCATGGATTTGACAGTTTTGAATAGTTTATAGGTACTCAAATTATCTTGGTATTTTATGGGTACATTTAACTACAATTATCTTGGTTATTTTAAATACAACACCCTGTATTTTTTATTTATTCGGCATTTTGCCATTTTTTATTCTCTTTAAAACTATTATAGGATTTCATATACCTAAATGTTAAGGTTTTGATGTGAAGTAAGATTTTGACAAACTTGTCCTAATTTTCTCGACAATCAATATTTGTCTGTATTCTGTTGTATTTTTAAGACAAGATGTTTCCTAGGTCTAAAATGCCACTGTCACTGCAGTGTAGTTTTAAGTTTCAAATTGACTCATTATTGTGGATCTGCCAAAATGAAACAATATTTGCTTCAAGAAGAATCGATATGATATTATCGGAGAATGTTTAGAAAACTGTTTTCTAGCATCAAGAGTATATGCTGCAAAATTCCCAAATACAGAGCATCTCACAAAGGAAGTATTTGAAACGTTGCTAAGCAGATTTTGTACTACAGGAAGTGTTGGTTATGACAAGGTAACTGTAACTAAACCAATTACTGTTCATGAAGACAACGAATTCCAAGTTTTGCAAGCTGTAATTGAAAATCCGAATACTAGTACTAGAGTAATTGCAAATGATACATTTGTAAGTCACATCAGTGTATGGAGAATTCTTAAAAACACAAATACCACCCATTCCATATTGAAATGCATCAAGATTTATATGACAGTGATTTTGACAGACATTTAGAGTTTTGTTTATTGGCGTTGCATTATGTGGAAGAAGACAGTAAGTTTATTCAATTTGTATTTTCCAACGAATCGACATTTCATAATAATGATATAGTGAACAGACATAGTTTTCATTATTATGGCACTGAAAATAAACACTCGTGTCATACACTCGATTATTAAAAACGATGCAGTCTTAATGTTTGGGGGGAATTATAGGCAATTTTGTCGTTACGCCGTATTTTTTTGATGGACATCTTATTTGACAAACATTTTTTAACTTCATTAATGGTGACTTTTGGCTGCTTCTGGAACATTTGCCTCTCAACAGAGTAAGAATCTGGCTTCAATTAGATGGCGTGCTGGTTCATTTTACAGGCATAGTGAGAAATTATTTAGATACAAAATTTCCAAATAAATGGATAGGGAGAGGTGGTCCTTCTTCATGGCCTACTAGATCCCCAGGCTTAACCCCCATGGACTTCTTTGTGCGGGGTTATATAAAAAATATTGTATATGGTACTCCTCCAACAGTAAATGATATGAAATTTAAAAAAAATACGAACGCTTTTGCCTCTATCACACCCAACATGTTGTGGAATGTTAGAAGATCTTTTGAGGACCGAATCAAACTAGATGTCCAGCACTCGCTTTAGTAAAGTTTCTGTATTCTGATGTTACTGACCTATCTTCTATTATGTTGTTAGGGTTTCATGTATTGTTTTTGTTTGTTTATGTATTTCTATTAAACTGCTTTATACTTATTATATCTCTTCTTTATAAAATTCTACGCTCAATAAGAACAATTTTGAAAACCCAATTTATTACAATACCGTTTTTAGACCTGACGATCGCTAACAATGTTAGGGTCATCAGAGGGATGAATAAACTATCCCTCTGATGGGATTATTTATTCCTATGTTAACTTTGTCAGGTCTGAAAATTGTATTGTGATGAATTGGGTTCTCCAAATTGTACTTATCAGTGCTCATCGCAGATTCCAAACTTCATTCATTGTACGTTCAAACTAAATATTCTAAATACGTAGCAAATAACAGTTACTTGTTTTATCTTACTACTTTTTAGTATTTTTCAAGATATAGTTCTTGTAATTAACAAAGTTCCTTTGAAAAAAACTGTCAAGAAGGATGATAAATAAGTGGTATATTAGTTTTGATAAAAAAGAAATATAATAAATGATGAACTCTCATTTCACAGGCAGAGAGAAATTAGAAAAAAATTAAAGTTTACAAATAAGTACATAAGAATTTTCAAATATTCTGGAAACAATTTGTCCTTCAGTGGCACAGTTAAACATTGATTGTAGAGAAAATTAGGACAAGTTTGGCAAAATTTTACTTCACATCAAAATCTTAACAGTTAGGTATATGCAATACTATAGTCGTTTTAAAGAGAGTAAAAAGGGTAAAATGATAAATAAATGAAATACAGGGTATTTAAAATAACCAAGATAATTGGAGTTAAATGTACCTACAAAATACCAGGATAATTTGAGCATCCTGTAAACTATTGAAAACTATCAAATGCATTAGGTGATAGATCAATGATCCCAATATTTCTGTTACCAAAGAATTTTTCTACAAAATTCTTTGTTGTATGTAATTATATTTTCTTCAAACCTTCGCAAATATCGAAAAACCAAAATATCTCAAAAACCGTAATAGATAGGTATAGGTAACCCTTATACAAGTGGATCTTATTTTTTTGTAAAATTCAAAGTTGCTGTTTCAAAGTTGCTGTCAACCATAGGCTGTTTCATAAGGAAAAACATAACTTTGATGTGCCACTTTTAAGAGAGAAAAAAAATGGGACGCAGCAAGTGCATTATCATAGTGAATTTTTATAAGAATTGTACACTATTAGTAAGGTATATTATTAAAACTAATTCTTTAAATTTAAATGGACCTGTGAGACCGGTTTTAAAGGTCCCAGTTAGCGATTATTTGAAGAAGTTTCTATTTTCTATGGAGCTAGAAAATTCTAATTTGGTAGAGATATATGTAGGTACTGCAAGTCTCTTTCAAAAAATTGTGTTACAAATTTCATTAAAGTCACAAAAGTTTTCTAGAATAAAATTAATCATTTACAAAGGGAATGTATCTGCCAAATCATAAGTATGGCAGGTACTTTCCTTTTCATTGCTTCGATGGTTTTGTTTTAGTCAACCCAATCGAACAAGTTTTTGCAAACAAAACAACAAAAAAGGTTTTTTAAAACCAACCTGTAGGTGGCCTCTATGATCACCAGACATCACCCCCTTAGACTTCTACTTGTAGGGACATATAAAGAGCAAGGTTTACTCCAGACCTGTGGAAAGTAGGCAAGATGTATTAAATCGAGTAAGGATGGCGTTCAACACATTAGATCCTGATGAAATACAAAGAGCATCTGTAAATGAGTCTAAACTAAAAATACTCAAATGTAATAAACAGTGAGGATGTCATATAGAACACTTATAATGTTTCCTATTATTCTATTTGTATTTACCTAATCTAATTTTTGGCTTTTATTATCATATACATAATATTGTTTTTTGTTTGTTAATGTCTCGTTACTGATAACTATTGAAAGGAATCGTGTTATGGGTGCTGGGGATAACATCATGCACAGCAAAGCACACCTTAAAGACCTGGACAGAAAGAATGACAAGCCAGCAATGGCAAAATCTGCCAGGATTGGCTCACTCTAAGGCCTTCATAAATGGCCTGTCTGAGTCAAGGGCTAAAAAACTTCTAGAGTTAAACAGACAACAACTCAGTACTCTAGTCGACCTGTATACAGGACACTGCCGCTTGTGCCACCACATGCACCGTATTGGGGTCAGTCAGGAGACTGAGTGCCGGCTGTGTATGGAGAGTGACGAGACAGCAGAGCACGTACTGTGTTCCTGTCCGGCGGCGGACAGGACTAGATACCTGCTCTTTGGCAAGACAAAGCTTGCTCCAGAAGATCTGGATCAACTTTCGCCCACAAAGATTATCGACCTCTGCAGGAGGCTGGCTTTTTTGGGCGAAATATAGACTATTAGGCGTGAGCCACAATAGACCTTATGGTCGCAGTGGAGGGGCCCGTATGGCCCACACACATTCAAACCTAACCTAACCTATGTTTGTATGTTTTTAAACAATCTAATAATGTATGTGTACACACCTTTAAGTGTCTGGGAAGGTTGTAACTGATACCCGAAGTGTTTCAACATTTTTTCGTGGAAAAATTGTAAAATAAAAGCTGAAATTTTCACGGACTGAGGCTGAGCGATTTTTTGACAAGGTACTGTAATTGGTTTAGTCAAAACTGTTTGGTTAGTGACATTAATAAGTTGTGTAAATGTGGATTCTCGGATGGTCAGTATCATTTAGTGATAACAACTGATAAGAAACCTTACAGTTTTGAGATGGAAAGCTAAAGGACTCCCCACACTGTTTTGTTCATTAACATAAATTGATTTGCATTGTTGTCTGTCGTGGGAAAGGTAGATGGTCACAAGCCTGTGATGCCTGGGCCTATTTGTCCAGTGTGTTCCTCTAAATGTAGTCGCTATACAGATAATCTTTAATGCAAGAGGTGCGACTCATTGTTCCATTTGAAATGTCTGAAGCTAGATATCGAGAATTTTCATGCCATTCGCCGTCAGGCTGAGGAGGGTGTTGCTTGGTTTTGCATTACCTGTATGGGTGACGTGAGTCCAGTGGCGGATGAAATTCTGAAGAGTCAATCCTTGAGATGTGAAGCTGTCCAGTCTCTGGATTTGGGTGGCCAATTGAGTGTCGCTGGATGTGCGGAGAATCATAATGACTACATGCCTGGGCTATTCTCTAGGCTATCTAGTCTGGAGTCTATCTTGGTGGGTCAGCTTTCGAAGATGAGATCTGCTATATTGGGCTTAGAGAAAACACTTGCTCTGCAAAATGATGAAATAATTTCGCTTAGAAACGAAGTCCACCTACTACGCCAGGAAAATGATTCCTTGAATAATCTTGTCGGGGGCAGTTCCGTTAGGTCTGACCTTGGAAATGCAGCAGTTGTTGCCAGCATGAGTTATACTCACATTACCAATAAGAAATATTCTTCAATAATTATCAAACCAATTACACAGCAAGGAAATGCGGTCACTAAGTCTGATTTACTAAGGAACATTAACCCAATGAAAACCGGTGTTGGAATCTCTAATATTAAGCGTATTAACGGCGAAGTTCTTGTTATATGCTGTTCTAGTAAGGGCAATGCATATGACTTCAAGAAGTGGGCAGAAGATAAACTTTTCACAAAATACACTGTGAAAGAAGTTCCTGCTTTGAACCCACGTGTCAGGATTGTGGGTATTTCAGAGGAAACAGAGACTGATCACGTGGTCGCCACTATGAAGCTCCAGAATCCTGATATATTTTCTGAAACATCTGAAATCAAGCTAGTGTCATTTGGAGTTGTAAGGTCGGCCAGGCAAAGAATTTGTCAAGCTCTCATTCAACTAGATTGTGATTCTTATCAAAAGATTCTCATTGCTAAAAGGATTTTCGTTGGGTATGATTCATGTACCATGTATGATGCTTTGGAACCTATTAGATGCTTTAAATGTAATGGTTATAATCATATGTACAAAGGATGACAAAGTAAAGGTATCTGACCTAAATGTGCGGGGGACCATCAAGTGAACGATTGCACTGTCAAAGAATTTAAATGTTGTAACTGCATGGCGGCTGGTCGGATCTCTCCAGGACGTGATATTAATCATTCGGCTTGGGATAAATCATGCTCTGTATATAAGCACAAAATGCAGCTTATTCGTGCTGAAATTATCGGCACTTCTCACTGACACACCTTCCTTGCATTAATCAAAAGGTTCTGAAATTCTTAATTCTCTTAATATATATTATCGAAACGCAAGGGGGCTTAATACTAAAACCCACGACTTCTTTGCCTACACAACATCTTACTTCCATACGTATGAATTGATTGTGTGCACTGAATCCTGGCTAAACCAGAGTATTTTTAATGGTCAGCGCGGCGTCTTTTGACTCGCACTCTCCTCTTGCGCCTTTACAGGTGCCCTGGCCCTGTTAGGACGTCTGTATCTAGTAGGCGTGCCAGAGTCCGAGCGCGTCTTCTTCTGACTCGCACTCCCCTCTTGCGCATTTACAGGTTTCTCGACTGTCCACGTCTGGGTCGCCATTTTCTGCGCCCTCCGGAGCTTCTTTCTTTGCGCACCGCAAAGACGCTTGGGCTGCCGGGGCAGTCCCTCTACCCCTCCAGTAGGGTCCTCACTGGAGGAGGGCCCCCAGAGTCCGTGGACATCGCCGCCCTCCTGTGGGACCCAGCCTATAGCTTGGGTGTCGGGGACAAGTCTGGCCGAAGCTACCCCCCGATCCCCCGTATCTACGTCGGTCGTGAGACCTCCAGAGTCCGCGGACGCTGCCGCCCCCTGGATCGTCTCCGTCTCCGGAATAGACTTAAGGCACGAGTCTGTAGCCGGAGCCACTCCTCGAGCCTCATTGGTTTTGGTTTTATATCTATTTATGATCTTCATGTTGTTCCTACGACAATGGGGAAAATACTGCACACACCATCAGAACCCCCTGTGTGGTGCAAGGTGGGTTACTCTGGAGGGTTGCCCGGTACTCCAGAGGTTCCGTTCACGACACCATCACCCTGGTGCCATCCATTCCTAGGCACGGGTCACATGACACCGTAGATTGGGGGAGTTTATTTCGACCTCCACGTCTAGATCTGTCATGTTTAGTTATCACCAGGGTCATCTCGTGCAGGATGCGGTTCTTCACCGCGCATGACGGTCTTGGGGAAACCTCACACAACTCATGGTAATGTTAGATTGCTCAGTTCAGACAGTAGCCTATTTAGCGTTCCTATTGATACTGAAGATTATTTAATTGCAATGGTAATTTATGCAAACCACTGAATTTTACTGTTTTACTGGGGAACTGAAAAATTTTGAAAGATTTTTTAAGCGACAATTGTTGTCCATTTATTTTAGTTTCTTGCGACCTATCGTGTTTTTTTTTTCATCCTATTCTATATAGCCATATCTTTTAAGAATAAACATACTTATATATAATAAAAGTAATTGTAATATTATTTATAGGGCACTTGCAGATACAGATGCTGATGGTAAGATGGACATTAATGAATTCTCTATTGCTTGCAAGCTGATAAACCTGAAATTAAGGGGTTATGAAGTACCCAAAGGTCTCCCACCATCACTTTTAGCATCTTTAAAAGGTAATACTCCTCCAGCAATACCTCCACTTCCAAACCCTGCTCTAGTGTCTGCACCACCACGTCCCGAACCTCCAAAAATAGCTCCAATGATGACTCAGCCATTGATGCAGTCTCAGCCACTCATTCCCAATTTGACTGGATCTGTACCAAATCAGATACCTACTGTGCCACCACTAAAACCAGCAGTGGGACCCATGATGACTGGCATGGTCGCTCCAATTAGTATGGCACCTACCACAGGCGGAATACCCACGGGTATTGTACCACCAATGCAAGCTACAGTTGCTCCTATGCAGGTGGGAGTGGCACCAGTACAAGCGGGAGCAGGTGTAATGTCAATGCAGAGTAGCATTTCTTCAATGCAGAGTGGTATCTCCACTATGCCAACTAGTATTGCCCCTATGCATACAAGTAGTATGCCAACAACTGGTATAGCACCAATGCAAAGTGGCATAGCACCAATGCATGTTGGTGGTGTACCACCAATGCAAGTGAATGCACCATTAGTACAACCTGGTGTGGTCTCTGTTCAGCCTCTGGTGAGCGGGATTCCACCAATGCCAGCTCTTCCCAAAATGACAACACAGTCCACTGTTGGTACAACAGGATTTGGCACACCACTGGTATCTGGCGTGCCATATGCATCAACAGCTTCACTTATATCTTCCACACCTCTGGCATCCACCATTCCTACAATGACTTCAATGGCACCAATGGCAACAGGAACAGGAATAACTGGTGTACCTGAAGTCATACCAACTGCTGGTGTGGCACCACATGTCACTTCCACTATGTCTCCGGCTATTGGTTCAGCTGTAGCTAGTACTATAGCTCCAGGAGGACCAGGGGCTACAAGCACACCTAGGGCGAGTGTAACTAGTTTGGACAGAGCCGCATCTATAGAATCACCGTAAGTGTTTATATGTTATAATATTCTCATAATTGTATCTTAGTAATATCATAGTCATAACAACTATTAGTAAATCTTATTACCCTCCCATGTCTAATATTTTTAGAAGTCTATAATGCCTGGACTATCTGTTTTGTTTTGAAAAGGAAGTTATTTCAACAGTTGGCAACACTGATGCACTTGACATTGACATATATAAAGTTTGAAATGTTCAGTGTAAGAATTATACCATTTAATGGTAAAATAACTTTGTGAAATATTACAAAATTGTGAACAAACTGGGAATTTTCAACATATTTGTTGATCAAAATAAAGCTTCCTTAGCAGCTGGTGAGCGCAAATTCATGACGTCCATGAAACTAGCATGCTTGTGCATAACACAAGCTATCAGGATGTTCATTTGGTGCACTAAGACAAAAAAATCTGTTTTTTAAAGTGCCATAGAAACCTAAGAACCACAACTTATTATAGAGCTCAATAACTGAACATCAGTCACACTTTTTTTGAAGAGAGTATTGCATAAAGACCTGAAATTGTTTGCTTACAAGGTGCAGATCACTAAAGAGGTAAGGCAAAATGACCAACAACTTCACTATTGCATCTATCTGTGTGCTTTCTTGAGTTTTTGAAGGACCTTTTCATTTCGGAAAATGTGTTATTAAGTAAAACTGTAGATATTCGAGATCTGAAAATCCACACATAGTCAAACAAAAGCTAAATCTTCAAATAGTGACTATTTAATATAGGTTTTAAAGCGATCGTCTTAAGTTCTTCAAAAATAAAGTATCCACTAGCCTTATGGTGAACAGAATGTGCTACAGACACATAAGAACTGTTTTTTTTTTTGTGGCCACGATTGGAGAAACTGGACTGGGTTTGGGTCTAGTAGGTGGCACACTGTCACATAGAAGTCGTCAAAAAATTGATCTTTTGCATATTGAATGTAGTACCTGTGATATCAGCTGTTTTGGTGATGTTAATTGGCCTTTCTGCAGTTGTAACTGGACAATGTTAAACTTTTTTATGGGGATGTGTTAAGAACTGTTATTACTCCAATGATCCGCACTGAGGAAAATCCCATCAAGCTATTCATGAAGTAGAGCCATAAATTATGTTCAGACACTTCACATAACATACACATTTTATAATATAAGGACATCGATTTTTCAGGTGTTTTTGGGAAAACACTACTGAAAAAGGTGTTGGGAGGCTAGGATATATAAGAAAGATAATTCTGTGACTGCTAAATGGCTCCGTCGTGTCTCAATGTGTCCGACCAACTGTCAAAAATAAGCATGAGTGAAATATCCTAAAATTACGCCATCGACTCAATCAAACCGATAACGAGTTTACAGTGCCGCAACCGGGTTAACGGGGCCGCAACTTCGCTACCTTTGGCAGCATTTAATGTCTGTAAAGTTAAGTTTCGAAGTATTTTTGAGCAACGAAGTTCGAACTATTTTGGAGAATTCCGTATTTTGAACTTCGAACTACTTTAACATTAGTGCGAACATATTTTCGAACCGAAGGTTCGGTTCGAGTTCGGGTTCAGTTCGAAATTTCGAAGCCTTGCACACCTCTAGAAAACACTGTTTTTTTCAAAGCACTTAATTTTTCTGAAAATTTTGAATCACTAATAACAGGTTATACTGTATGACTCTATTATTTGATCTTAACTTATTTTTTCTCTTATTACAGGCAAGTGGATTGGGCTGTACCTCATCACATAAAACTAAAGTATACCCAAATATTCAATACCACTGATAGAACTAGAACTGGTTACTTATCAGGAGCACAAGCGAGAAATGTTATGGTCCAAACCAAACTGCCACAAAACTTATTAGCTCAGATATGGTAATTTAATTTTTTTGTTTATGATAAGGTTAAAACAGTGATATTATTAATCTATTGTAGAAATGCACATGTGTGAAAATTTTGTATTCAGAGTCTGTTACTTGGATTAGTATTGTGTGCCACATTTTATTTTCTGTATAAATTACAAAGCTTTACATTCTGTTAAATCTCCCACTCTCAACCATCTTAAATCTTGAAACATCTAGTCAACCCTTTTATATCTACTGCAACCCAATATAATCCTCATGGTTCCGTTTTGTAGCACTTGCTTTTAAAGTTTGTTTTCCTTGGTAAAGAAATTATAGTACCCCCAAACTCAAGTTGCTGTAAAACAATCTTTCTAGTCCACACGCTCAAGAAACCAACTACATCTAGCCAAGACTCCGATTTTTTTTCAGAATTTTCTTACAATATACAGCAAGTCCCCACTTAATGTCTAACAATCGCAACGTTAAGCTTATAACGAAAAATTTAACTCTCCAACCCACATTATGGAGTTAAAGAATTAATTAACTAAATAAATATAACATAAATTAACTCAGGGCTTGGGTTTCGGCACTTGCAGTTGGTAGGTTTCAAGATGCACAAATGAAAGTCAGAAGTTATGAGTAAAATCAGTTTATTAAAAGATTATGGAAATTATACAATGCAGCAAATTTAATCAAGCAAATTTAATAAAAGAAAATATATGAATTGATTACTTTAACTTGGCATATAGCACTGTCAAAATGAATTGTGGAGCATACACTACTTTAAAAAGAAAACCACAGATAAATAATGTACTTAACTCCAGCTTTAGATTGCTACCTCCAGGGTGGTGATCACATTTGTCTAGCCCTGGATGTTGGAGTTGCCTCAGAGACTTCGTGGGGAAACGGCTCCGTTCAGCAAGCTGTCATCTATCGAGATGCTGATCCCACAGTTTCATTCAGGGAGGTGTTGTTGAGGGCTGCATCTATCCAGGCGTTGTTCACAGGGCTGCTCGAGGGCTGCATCTATCCAAGTGTTGTTCACAGGGCTGCTCTTTAACCAGGTGCCATTTAGGGTTGCTTAAAGGTCGCTCCCTAACGAGGTGTTGTTTAGGGCTTCTTGTAGGCCACTCCCTAACGAGGTGTTGTTTAGGGCTTCTTGTAGGCCGCTCCCTAACGGGGTGTTATAAAATTCCATGTGTATGAGTATTGGTTCAGGGCTTAATGATTTACATGAGGCGGCTGGTAGCAGGTTGCGTTTACTTACAAAATTTATGTGCGTTAATAATTGGAAACAAACTAACGTATATGAAACAAAATCTTAAATGATTTCTTTTAAAATGCAATTAAAACAGCATAATAGCAATTAATTGCTGAACTAACGCTACCACAAGCCACCGTTAACAGCATAAAGTTTATAATAAAGAAAGCAATCATCGAGAGTGGATTCAGTATACATACACTAATAAGCAATCTAATATTATTATCAAGCAAAGAAATGTACGAGCAATTGGAAATAAGCCGGTATCTAAATATAAAACTTACCCATTTAGGCATGCTGTTTTCCGACTAAAATTTAGCTGTAAGACATCATTTCTTGGTTAATTTGAAACAGAAGAGAGCAAGGCACGCATTGCAAGCGTTTATAAAGATTTTCTTATCTAGACACGTCACAGAGATACGGCTGCTGCAGGCGTATTCCATTGAGTTGAGATGCGGTAGAGTAATCGACCGCCGAGTTTGACGTCACTGAAGGGACTTAGACTCTGACGTCACTAAAGGGGTTGATTCAGAAGCTTAAAAATGAAAGGCGTTAACGCGTGTGACATGTCACGCTTATTTTAAACACATGCGACATGTTACAAGCTAAGCGACGGAAAACGATTCATTAGGAATGAATATAATGTACATACATATGTGCATATTTGTGACTGCAAAAGGATTAAGACAAAAAAAACCAGTAGTCATTTACGTTGTGACGAGGTCTTTGCTTTCGGAACGTTTTTCGGTGCAACAGATTGACAGTTTTAAACGGAGGATCTCTGGCACCAGATTTTAGAGGGTTTACTCCCTGTTGAAGATGTCTCTGACCTTTTCACTGAACTCTGACCAATGTAATGGTCAAAGTACCTGGGTAACTCTTTGGAGAAGGGTTCTGTAGTCTTTAGTTGATGCCGGCTAGATTGGTTACCCCCCGAGTAAGAAGTCTTTAACCGCTGACTCGGTGTGACCCGACCACTTCTGTTTTATTGAAATATGTAATAGATTTTGCCATTAAGGTCGGAGTTAGACAGGAAATCAGTACTGTTCTAATTGTCCCAACCCTATACTTTATACAAAAAATTATTTACAAAATAGATACAAAATAAAATTTACAAACTATGTTAAGTGATGTGCATGGTTAATTAACACAAGCAGTGTTTCCAGAAAAACTTAAAACTGCAGAGGTGCAACTGTTATTGAAAAGGGGTGATCCAGCCGAGCTGAAAAATTACAGATAGGCAATCGTTACTACCAAACTGTTCAGAAATGTTTGAAAACATAATTTACAGTAGGATAATTTTTGTTGTTGTAGAAAATGCCATTTTAGCAAATGAACAAAATGACTTCAGGAAAAACAGGTCTACAATAAGGGCAATATATGACACACTTTGGATATTACAGGGGTTAAACGTAAAAGAATATGTTATCGGAACATTTGTTGATCTAAGTAAAGCATTTGAGTCAATAGATCATGGCATACTGGGTTAAAAATTAAATAGATATGGCATATTACAAACAATCCCGTAAAACTGATTAAGTCATACCTACAAAACAGGCATCAAAATATAATATACAAAATGGATAATGGGAGTGTATTAAAATCAAGAAAGGAAATAATAAGAAAAGAAGTGCCCCAAGGATCTGTACTTGGGCCACTACTGTATATAATTTGCGTAAATGATTTTCCAAATTTTATAAAAGAAAAAACAGTCATGTATGCAGAAGACAATACACTAATATTCAGGAAAAACAATATAGAAAATCTTCAATCAGACATTTTAAATTTGTTTGCGATTATGCACGATTACTTCTCTTCAAACAACTTGGGTCTCAATATTGAAAAGACCAATCTTATATTTTACAAACTTAGATGACAGACTGAGAATTTGTGTTGATGGCGACAGTAATCTGGACACTTCAGACTCCTGTAAATTCTTGGATTTACACCAGGATGCAGGACTTGCCTAGAGAATTCACATCAATAACCTAGTACAATTTACGACAAAATATTGCTTTTCCCTAAGAACAATCAGTAGGATTGTATCAATAAAGACAGCACTTGCTGCATATTATGCTTACCTGGAATCAAGGTTTCAATATGGAATAATATTCTGGGGTGCGTCAACAGAAGTGGAGATAATGGTTCTCATTAAAAAAAGAGCTCTTTGGGAAATTCTGAGAATAAAACAAACAGAATCGGTTACCTCCTTCAAAGAAAATCTTTAAGTACAAGAGCCGTGGTATATTGTGATTGACCTCAGGTGGATATAGATCTGCTCAATGGTGAGGTCACAATTGCCTATAACACCCTACCCTAAAGTAGCTATCTATCAGATTATCAAATTTATTAAGATTAGCAGCACTTTTTAGGAGGTTGACAGATTTGGATATAGTTTGATACTCACATTCTCTTCCTTTGTTTGCTTCCCACTGCCCAGCGTCCTATATTTGTGGGCTCTCCAGACTAGTGCCAGGTTACATAGAAATTTAGATATCTAGATAATAGTTAGTAAGAATAAATCGTTTGTGCCGACATCAAAAGGAAAGTAGATGCTAGGGTGGAATTTCTCTTCAATTAAACCAATATTTTAATATAATATAATATATATAAATTTATTCATATACATTAAATTTGGAATAGCAAACAAAATGAAATAAAAAATGGTTGGTAAATCTCAAATAAACATTAATAGCACACAAATAACAATCAGATAAATGGCAAGAATTTCAAGAGCAAGAAATTATAAATTTACATAGATGTGCCAAAACAATAAGATAAAGATAGTTGTATATTACTAAAAAGCTAGTGTTAATTACTTAGGGTATCGCTCAAAAATAAACACAAGTAATTAGGTAAATTACTTGACGTTTGTCAATCAATTGCTAGGTGTTCTAGTGAATTAACTGGCCAGTTATTTGAGTGAGGCTCCAAAAAAAAAAGAATATATAATCCTAAATGAAATTTCTACATTAATCATGAAAAATAAGAGATGTTAAAGAGAATGTATAGGTTAGATATTTTACAGGCAAAATTTGCTAATTACAATTTAAAAAAATAAAAACTGTGTGTTTAAATTTACAAAAATTGACAAAATCTTAGAGATTAAACAGGAAATATATAGTTATGCTGACAGCACCTCCCTGACATTGTTTAAGCTCAAACTTGACTACGTGATTTTGAAAGTTCAGGTTATTAAAACTTCAGATGTTAGACTTCGGCATGAAAATTCTGCTGATTCAGAGAAAAGATTTGTTTGGACTCACCAGTCTTCCGGTATTAGGTTACCTGATGACCCTGTGAAGATGCTTTCCAGGTGGGATCAATTATGAGTGCCTAACACAGATTCCAGACTCCAATACGAACGGAAAAGCTGGGGAAAACGACTGGGACTTCTCATCAGAGATTATTGGGCCGGTGGATATTATTGCTCCAATACTACAAGACCATTTGACACCTATGTCGATGTTCGGAATTCGCTTAATGGAAACTTTGTGAATCGCAATTAAAACGTGAATTTGCTTAAGTAAAATCACTACCAATTGACTTAAGGTTCGATAATAACCAGGAATTCTTTCTGATTACGGCAAGAAATCAACAGTTCGGAACAAAGAGCCATGAGTTAGCTCGCGTTTTTATGCTGAATACGATGTTTAATTAAACTCGAAAATCACTTGAATTACTCCGAACAATCACTGACAATAATTATTAGGAAGAAAGAACATTTCAACCCCATTTTAAGATGATTTAATAACCACCGAAACTGACTGGTGTTCACTCTATGAACACGCAGCAGAGAGTCCTCGCTAATGTCTTGGGTTCTGCAATTCCTACTCGCTGCACGCAAAAATTCTTACTGTTATCGTTGGTTGCTGTGTGCGAGCTCTCTCCAGCCTCCATTCTTCTAATGAGATAAAACGAGACCTCCAGTCGGTGGTGAAGTCACGACGTCTCACCCCCCGTGTCCACAGTTGAAGGTTTTGCTGGCAGTAGTTCTCTGCAACGTTTCCAACAGTTCTTCTTGGGTGACATCACCGACCGGAAAATTACAGATAAACAATATTTTGTTCTCGAATATTCCTAACGTATATTTTCAATGCTTATTTCGTTCCTGGAAATATTTGTTCAGTAATAATACGGGGTAGTTTCCCATGGCAAACATATATTGAATTTTAACGTGCAAATTAGAACTGCAGTAAAGGGGTTTACGGTACTTGAAGATTTAGCGACTTTTCATGAAAAAAATTTTTGAAATTAAAGCTTGAAATATTTAATATAGATAGGGTTTTTGGTATTATTTAGATACTTGGGGGCTTTCTAAGTTTATTTTGAACCAGTAATGATTCCAGATAAGAACTGAATCGTTACAAATCTTGTAAGCCACACTTTAAATACAATAATAACAATAATATATGTAATATATATATATATATATATATATATATATATATATATATATATATATATATATATATATATATATATATATATATATATATATATATATATGTATGTATGTATGTATGTATGTATGTATGTATGTATATTGGGATCCATATGCTTAATAAGAGAAAACTTACACCTGTTCGTCGCATTTGTACAAACACGCTGTTATGGCACAAGAACAAACAATAAGTGAGTTCCTTCAATGTCAAAGACAAGTAAAATCAAACTTAATGTGCAGCCCAGTAAAAATTTATCAGCGTCCATATCCTTGATGACATTTGAACAAGCCTCTAGAACAAACGAAACAAAATATTAAGATGTTTTTAACGAATAGAGCTTACTGCAGGCTGCAGGAGTTCTTCAATGATAAATTTGACGCTTCTGATTTTCAACTTCTCATATAAATGTATGTTGTATCATGTTTAGGCCATAGGTGTGCTCTTTTTGCAACACAAGCCTTTATTACTTACCATTCATTGATTGAACTGCAAACAATTGATAAAATTAATAAAATTGATTTTGAATTGGTTGACCATCCCCCTCCCCTATTATCCAGTATGGGCACCGTTAGACCATTATTTATTCCCAAAGCTCAAAAAGATTTGCAAGGTAATTTTTAACAAACTATGAAGTGATATGTGCCATTGACGAGTGGTTTGAATACCAAGATACAGAGTTTTTGAAACGGTTTCGAATTGTTTTATGAACGTTTTTTTTTTATCATAAGCTAAGAGTTTTAAAATATGTCCTTGTACACCTAATTTTCTTTAAAACTCTGCCAAATTGAAGAACAATTAATTTCATGATTATATCTTATGAACACTTAATCACTTATATTAATCATGTCATTCTTTGTTAAAAATGTGAGATTTTGATGACAGTAATGTGATTTGCTCACATTAATTGCATTTTGTCTTTCCTGAGAAGCCTTATATTGTCTAGTCTAAATGTGGTTTAATTTTTTTTTCCTTCATAGGGCATTATCAGATATGGATTCTGATGGCAGACTTGGTTGTGAAGAATTTGTTTTGGCCATGCATCTATGTGAACAGGCATCACTAGGAAATCCACCACCAACAAAATTACCACCTGATTTGGTTCCACCATCCTTTAGAAGAACTACCAGAACTGCTTCAATATCTAGTCAGGGTAGTGCACCCGCTGATCAAGATCCAGCTTCCACCTTGCTTCAGAGTAAGTTTATACTTCTAATTTACTGTTGGTATTATAAAACTTTAATTTAGCAAATTACAAGATTCTCAACAATGTTAATTTAATGTGTAGCTGGCACAGCCTGATCTCACTCAACATCTTTGAGAGAGAGAGAGAGAGAGAGAGAGAGAGAGAGAGAGAGAGAGAGAGACTAAATTTGTTTTACTTTATTTGTGTCATTCATTTGTTTGACCTTATGTCATTCACTAAAAAGGTCAACTGGATTCAATATACTTATTTTATCGCCTATATGAACTTAGTTGAGACACTTTCTGATCTCCTAGTCTCCATTTTAACTTTCATGTAGCAGACGTGCTAACGACTTCCATGAAATCTCTAGGACTTTAATTGTTCTGTATAATGCCTTGATACAGTCTAAACTTGAATATGCCAATATGTATTGATTACCCTTTTATTCGTACCATCTAGTCCTCATAGAATCAGTGCAATGCAGATTTCTTAAATTGTGTCATTTAACCTCCAGAAATTGCATGGCTTTGCACTCCTCAATCGTCAACACCTCCTTATTGTTTAGTTTATATTAATCATCTGTGTGTTTTCGGTTTGCTGGATAAAACCTGATAAAAATAAACCAAAAGAGGGCTTCAGGAATAATATTGTTTTCATCTATTAATGATTTTTATCACGATGATATGAAATGTATCAAGCGTGGCGAAAACAGCTTGAACTATGGGCATCTAATCTGACAAAGAATTTACTACCGATCAACCCTATCAGCTAACAAATATTTAAAAACCGACCCTCCACAAAATTGTCTTAACAAAGGGCAATAAAAAATATGTATTAAAGATGTTTCAAAATTCCAAATAATCCTCCTTAAAGGTGCCTTCACGTCATGTTGCCATGTTTATTGTTACACCTTAACTTACCTTTAAAAACAATGATTTCTCTTCTTGTTATTACATTATTACTTCTTCACTAAGTCCATATGCTTGGAAGTGATCTCCTGTATAGTGAAAAACTGGAGTTCCTATTCAAAAAAACATAATTTTATATTTTCCTCAAGTCATTTGGCAATGCTCTAATTTAACTGCTTTTGAAGCAACGACCTTCAAGACCTTGCACGTCAAGTCGACAATGGATAAATTCGCTAGCGCAAAGGTACAAGTTAAGCTAAAATCTACGAATTTTCTAAAATGCAGGATTATTTCTTCATTTTCTCATTAAAAAAGCTGGTTCATGGTGATATTTTCTTCCCAAACGATAGTAAACTCTTCATAGATCATTCTATTGCTAAATTCATAGTTAAGAAATGATATTTAAATATTGTAACATGCCCATTTTGTTTGCACATAAGAAATATATGGTGTGTGATTTACGGTTTCCTGCGCTATGAACTTAGTTTAAAATTCCCGCTTTAAAAATTGGTACACTAATGTAGTCTATTAAACCAAAACCATAGATATGAATTGAAATTGTACGTTAAAACAAATCAATGAACCACTGCTCTAATGTTATGGTCGACCTCAGCTTTAACAACTTACACCGCTGGAATAATACGTGTTTCAATAGAAATTAGCATACATAAACTAAACCAGTAAATTGTAAAGTGTTGCATATCCTCTTTCATGTAGTTAAATTTTTTCTAAATAAAGATACTACAAGTTTTTGTTAATTATTATTTTGATTGCCATGTAATATCAGGGTAATATAAATATTTTAGCTACTTTCGAAGACAAAAGAAAAGAGAACTTTGAAAAGGGCCAAGCTGAATTGGAGAGAAGGAGAAAAACATTGTTAGATCAACAAAGAAAAGAAGCAGAGGAAAGAGAAAGAAAAGAACGTGAAGAACAAGACAGGATAGAAAAAGCAAGGCAAGAAGCAGAAAGGAAGAGGTTGGAAGAATTAGAAAAACAAATGAGAGAACAGCAAGAACAAGAACGACAGAAAGAAGAAGAGAGAAAAAGACAGGCTGAACAGAGAGAGGCTGCTAGGAGGTAAAATATCATTTATAGAACTTTTTTATTCACAATTTCATAACTTAAATATGAAATGTTGATAAATATAATGTAATCTAAATACCTATCAAAGTAGCAAATATTTTCTTATAATTTCTTCAGCTTCAAAACAGGGTTCATAACAGGGTTTTTGACACACAGGCTCTGGAGTACCCTATCCAGCCTTACTTCCTGTATAAGGGTCTACAGCTTTGATAAGAACTCCTTCGTGTGGCAATCCAGCCTACTATTTACCAACCACGACTCCTGCAGTAGGGTCAGATTGATGCCTTCTGTGTGAATCTACGAAACATAGCCGAAGTGGCTTTGGCGTGATGAAGATTCGCCTGTAAGAGTTGATCGTTTCATTGGTTAGGGGGAAGCTTTATTTACCCCTCATCTGACTTCATCTCCATGGAAATCTGTTACTGTGCTTCTTGTCTCTTTAACTGATTTGTCCCTTTAACTGATTTGTCCCACTTTGGCTGAAAGAGTCCTCCTTGATGAGAGTCTCCATCCTTCCAGTTTGTTTTCGACTGCAGAGGCCATCTTCTCTCCTTTCTGCAATTCTGTATGTTGGAGGTTTTTGCACTGTGTTGTCCTCCTCTCCAGTTTTCGTTGATGGTTTTTTGGCCGAATTTTTATCCCTCTGTGCCAAAGTGGGGACATCCATGTATCTTCTCTAGTTCCTCTATGGATTTTTTGTCCATGGAGAAAGTGCACAGTTGTCCTGTGTCAGCTGGGACTTTTCCTACTGCTGTCCAGAGGCTGGTCTGTAGATCTTTGTTACTCACTCCTAATCTGGTGAGCACTCTATTGGCCTCCAGCCTTTCCCTGTTTTCATCAGAGATGAAGATGATGCATTTATGCAGCCGCCGCAGCTCATCCCCCTCTAGTGCTCTTACATGGTCGGAGCAGGGGACCCCAAAGTCAGCGTGAGGTAGTCTCTAATAACTACAGATGTATGAGGAGGTATTGAAAACTACTTAGCCTACAATTAAAAGCGCAATAATTGGTTAAACAACATTTTATTTATTCACTAATATCTCCTCTATGATATACACATTGAGCAGAATGTTCATAAAGCAATTCTCAACCCTTAAAAAATTCTTTTTCTTGGTCTTCAAACCACACATACACACATATTTTGTGAGCTTTGGGAATAAAGAATATCCTGATAGTACTAAATCTGGAAAATAGGGCAGGTGGTCAACAAATTCGAAACCAATCTCAACAATTGTTTCAAAATCCAAATAAAATAGAGATCTGATATTTGAGTGTTTCAATGATAGTAGAGCGCTGAATTTGTTGCAATAAGGTGGGTGATGCATTAAAAAAAGAAAAGTTACATATATTATCTGAAAAATGCTGAACTTGGCAGCAGTGCTGATGCATTAATTGAATCTGGCATCCTCAGTAAACCCTCCTATAGCAATTTTTTTTTCATTAAGCAGATTGTGAAATATAAGACCATTCTCGGACTTTTGAAACATATTGTATATAGATTTCCTATGTTTACTTTTTGAACGAGAATTGCTGTTTTTCGGAGCTTTATAATTTTTGCATTATCACCTTGTATTGTCAGCTTAGTTTATATTATTATTTATCTTAATTAAAAATGGAATGGTAGTGATACAGTTATTTTTTTTTTTACAGAGAAATGGAAAGACAAAGACAACTTGAATGGGAAAAGCAGCGATTACAAGAGCTACAACAGCAAAGACAAAAAGAACAAGAGAATGTATTAAAACTGAAAGCTAAGAACCAAAGCCTAACCATAGAATTATCTTCTTTAAATGAACAAGTAAAGGAGCTGTCGCAGAAAATATGTGACACTCGTGTGGGAGTGTCCAATGTAAAGACAACTATTGATGGAATGAGATCGACTCGGGATACTCAAATGCAGGAAATGTCACAGCTCAAGAATAAACTAAAAGAACAAAATGCAAAACTGTTAGCTTTATCACAAGAAAAAGTTAAACTTGAAGCCAAGAACAAATTGAATGCTCAGCTAAGTGGTCAGGATGCTGAGCAGGCTAGATTAGCTTTTGAAAACAAGGAAATCACAATAAAGAACCTGAGACAAAAAATCGAGGATATGCAGAGAGAGATCAATAGTAAATTATCGGATATAGAAAACAATAACTCCCAGTTAACTAATTTAAGGACTGAACTGACTACTTTGGTAAATCAGTGTGAAAGCCTCTATTCTGTTTACGAAATTAAACGGGATAAAGTGCTAGAAATGAAGGGCTCGAATAAAAAGATCGACTACAATTCTACGTGGAGAGAAGATGCATGGGGTGATGATGGAAAGAGAACAGAAGCTGTGAGTGAATGGCCTGTAGACAACTGGTCAACTACAACACAGTCAGTTGATATCGCTGAACCTATACAGTCACCTGTTGCTGGCATGGTTAGATACAGAGCTCTCTATGAATTTGTTGCGCGAAATTCGGATGAGATATCTTTTCAACCTGGTGATATTATTAATGTAAGTCAAAAAATAACAAAACTGAGTTGTGTACTTTATAAAATTTAACTTCCCAACTTTTAGGTGCCGACTGAACAAACTGGTGAGCCTGGTTGGTTAGCTGGTCAGATAAGAGGTCACACTGGATGGTTTCCAGAATCTTATGTTGAGCCAGTAGATGATGTAGGTGTCCAGAATGAAATGTCCACAGCTTCTGATGTGATCGGAGGTTATGCAGATGAAAGAGATCTTAGACCTCTTGAGTAAGTTTGTTTTTAGTACTTAAATAACTTCAGAATTTAGTTTTATTAAGTTATTGAGCCCTGTTATGTCCATGGCTACATAATTAAATAAGTAAGTCATCAACCCATGCTTTGAATGCATCAATTTTCAAAAAAATGTTGAAAACTATATTAAAAAAAGTTCACAGATTGAGTGAAAAAAGTCAAAATTCTGTACAACTTAAAAATACAAAATCAAAGGATATATTTGGTATGGACTCCTATGTCATTAAGAGGTCTATGGATTTTATTACTCTGCCACTGGCACATATCTTTAATATCTGCATCACATAGGGTTGTTTCCCTGTGTTGGGAGTGTGCGAAGTACTTGCATTTTTCAGGAAGCAGTGATACTGATAATTTTAGGCATGTTTCAGTTTTGCAGAAACTCTCAAAAATCTTTGAATTCCTTATTTTCCAATAACTTTATAGTTACTTTGAGGATAACCATCTATTCTATGAACATCAGTATGGTTTTCACAAGAGATGCAGCACCATGGATGCGATATCATATCTTCTAGAGATGGTAAATTATGCTTTTAACAGAGAAAACAGTGCTGTGCAGGTTTTGCCGACCTAACAAAGGCATCTGATTGTGTCTCGTACGAAATATGTTTGACAAAGTTGAGTCATTATCGTATTAGGGGAGTCTGTCTGGAGCTGCTGCGGTCATACGTTAATATTAGAACATAGAGAGTTTTTCATGATGGGGAATACAGCAAAGGGAGATACATTCGTAGAGGGGTACCTCAGGGTTCTATACTCGGGCCACTTCTCTTTCTTATATATATATATATATATATATATATATATATATATATATATATATATATATATATATATATATATATATATAATAATAATAATAATAATAATAATAATAACAATATTTATTGCACTCACAGTACAAATGGACATGTTCAGCGAACTGTTTTTCAACATATCCAGCTACAGAAAAATATTAAAACAGAGTAATATCAAGTTCATGTGTCCCAGCTAACAGGCTCTGTCCCAAAGCATATTTTACAGCCCTTATTGAAAGGGAAGCTATACCCTTTCTATGCAGATAATTGAATAGGTAAGATATTAAATAACAAAAGGATCTTTTAAAACTTGCAGCTCTATGTATAGGAACAGTCAAGTAACTCGTGCCTCGCAGGAGTCTGTCATCTACATCAGTTCGAAGGCTGACACAGTCATATAGGTAATCAGGTTTCCTTTCCCGAACAACCTTGATTACTAAGGTGGCATAGTGAACAAGTCTCCTTTCTTGCATGTTCAGCCAGTCCAGTGCCCGCATGTACGGCGTAACGTGAGAAAAACGGGGTACGTGGAGAACAAATCTCACACACCAAATCTGCACCTTCTGGATACGGTACCCGTCCAGACGCGTCAGGCAAGGACCATACACATAATCACCATACGTGAACAGTGACAGGATTAGTGAGTTCACCAAAAGTTTACGTGTATCTTGGGGAAGGCAATCACGGTACTGATACAGGTGTCGCAGTCTATAGAACGCAGAGCGGCAGAGATGGTCCACATGTCTGGAGAACTGCAGGTTCCCATCCAGTATCAATCCCAAATTTCTGGGATTATCTGAATGGGACAAGGCATCAGACGCAAGCAACACAGGCAGTTGAAGACTGCGGACCTCTTGAACATTATAGGAGGTGCCAAGAATGAGAAAATTGCACTTCTCAGGATTGAAGCTCAGGTTGTTGCTCCACGCCCACGTCTGAACTCTCTGCAGGTCTCCATTTAACCGCCCAATCCGTTCATCAGCATTAGATACACTAAGAGGAATATTCAATTGCATATCGCCTGCAAAACAGTGAAGAGTCGACAGTAGAGGAATGCTATTCACATCAGCGGTAAACAAGTTGAAGAGAATTGGTCTAAGTATTGATCCTTGGGACACCCCCACCGATACTGTGCGGAGCTCAGAGCAAGCTCCATCACAAAGTCTCACCATCTGTGATCGACCACTAAGGTAGCTGGCAAACCATTGTAAAAGGCGACCAGAAACTCCATAACTCAACAATTTAGCAAGTAAAAGAGAGTATTCAACGGAATCAAAGGCCTTCGTTATATCCAGCATAACCAGAGCAGTAACACAGCCCTGATTCTGATAAGTGAGATTATCATTAACTACAGAGAGTAGGAGAGTTAATGAGCTATGACCGCATTTAAAGGCAGACTGTTTACAGGTATGATACTTTCAGCAAATTCCGACAACTGTTTGTTAATCACACCTTCAGCAATTTTAGAAGGCACAGATTGCAAGTTTATATTACGAAAATCACTTAGTGACTTTGGAGAGTTATTTTTCGGGATCGGTATACCCACTGAGACCTTCCACAAGTCAGGAAACACACCACACTCCACAGAGTAATTTATAATATGTCTCAAAGGAGCAGCACAGAAATCAACAGTTAACTGCAACATCCTTCCACTGACACCATCAAACCCAATACAAGATGACTTCTGCTTGATGATGAGGTCTCTCACCACCTCACAGGAGACAGGGGAAAAGGTTATACAATCATCGATAACATTGTCTGTAAGACATTGATAGTCAGTTACCAACAGTGGGGAAAGGCCCTCAGACAAAGAGGTAAAATAGTTATTGAAAGCATCCGCAGAAAAAATGTCACAAGTGATAGATTGTGTGGAGTTGGCAGCTACACCCCACTTTTTCAAAAAAGACCAGAGTTTTTTTAGAATTTCCTGCCCTCTCATCTAAAGACTGTCTGAAGTAACACTTTCTCTCCTCCCGTACGGCAAAGTTATAATAATTCCTTATCTGACAATAGTAATCTCTATGTGAAGCATTTCCAGAAGCAAGGAATTTTACACGAGCCTTTTGCTTCATTTGTTTCAATAACCTAAGAGTCTCTGTATACCAGGGCTTTTGTCTATGAGGTCTAATTAGTCGAGTCTTCAAGGGAGCATGTTTATCAAAGAGACAGAAAAGACAATGGTTGAAGTAATTAACCTTATCCTGTAGGTCATGTATTGTATAAACCATATTCCAGTCAATTAATGCAGCATCCTCCAAAAAGAGTTCTAAGGAAAAGTTACTAAAGTCCCTTATAACTTTAGTACTTGGAGGAGCACTTACCAAGTCATGATCCCAGCTAACCATGACAGCATCATGGTCAGAAAGCAAACACTCAATAACAGCAGCATCAATCACTGGTAATCCATCACTGACAAGAATCAGATCCAGCAACATAGCAGAATTAGTGGTGACACGAGTAGGATCCTTAATTAGCTGTGTCATTGAAAGATCATTAAGAATACCTGATAAGATTCTATAACCAACCGAATTGTTGGCTAACATATCCACATTCAAACCGCCTGTGACAGCTATGTGGCAGCCTAAACTCAGTTGAAGGTAACGGATGACAGTTATATATATATATATATATATATATATATATATATATATATATATATATATATATATATATATATATATATATATATATATATATTATCTTCCTCCTGACATTCCTGATGGCATCCAACAGGACAATAGCAATAGCCCTGTTTGCAGATGACACAACTTTTATTATCACTGGTGATGCTAGTAGCGATGTCGGTGAGACAGTCGACAATGTTCTTTGTGAGGCGGGAGCTTGGCTTAGTGATAATGAACTGTTGCCAACGAGGATAACACAGCTTTCATACATCTTTATGGCAGGGTAACTTCTAATGAGTCGAAGTCTGCTAGGAAATTTCTTGGCCTCGACCAAGCTCTTGTATGGAAGAGCCAAATAGACCCACTGGCTAGTAGGCAAGCCTTATCAATGTATGCAGTGTGTAAGATTTCTGCAATGGCTGGCACTGAGACAGCTTTGATCACATATTATGGGTTGTTTTACTGACATCTGAATTACTGTTTGCTTGCATGGGGAAATGCAGCGAATGCACGCTTGGATAGACTCTTTGTTCTGCAGAAAGCAGCTGTCAGAGGTGTTGATGTGGCCGGTTGCTGTGCCTACTGTAAACCCATCTTTCAGGAACATAACATAATGTCACTATACTCACTGGTGGTTTACAGACAATTGTTGGTGGTGAGAGATAATAGTATAAGTTTTGACACACATGCTGAAGTGCACAGTTATAACACCAGACATAGAGCTGATTTAATCCAACCGAGGAATCGACCAAGTAAAACTAAAACGGTTAGGGTCAATTTTTTCAATGCACTCCCAAGGTGGTTGAGAAATGAACCTATCAATAAATTCAGAATAATTAGAGATTTTTTAATACAGGCTAGTCTATACAGAACAGATAAATATTTTAATGTGGTGCAGCAGTTGAGATTCTCGATGGCCATGTGATCCATTGTTTTAGTGATAAGCAGACATTGCTTGTTTTAGATGTGAATGTATTTTTGTATGCATTTTGTAGTTTTGCATTTACATGTGCTTGATGTACAATTTTTTGTCTTGACTGGCCAATTTCATTTTTGTGTGTGATCCTGTGGACAGTAAAGCTATTCTATTGTTTTAAAAATAAAATACAGTATAAACAGAAATGCACGCTAAGCGGAAAGTGCAAAAACGTGACCAGGCTTGAAACCAATCAGCTAATGGCTTCCAAAAACCCGACAAAATTATATGGTTCAATTAGCAACAGCTTATCGTACAATTTTCTTTCAAAACTTGAAAAAGCTTTACATTGAGTTACTTGAAGGAAGTTTATTGTATAGATAGAATCGAATACTAGCATACAGTACGTATTTCTCGTATAAACTTAAACGATGTTCAGGCTAATTATAAATATCTGACCTAGTATTGCAGCAGCCTTGTTTTCCATGCTCTTCTACAGAACTTCATATACATAAACCGCTGTTGCTGTCAGAACAACTTCGTTTTTACAAGCTTCCCTACAAGAAGCCTTAAAATTCAAGCCTAATAAAATTCTTATTCAACCTTTTTCTGTATCAGAAAAACTCTCTTGAAGTCCACGCTGCTGCTCCAGAAAATGATTCCATATCTCAAATGGCTTAAAAAATTAGCATGGTATACATTTTTTATTGTTAGAATCCAAGTACTTATTTAAAAATTTTATTGCATAATAAGCACACGTCAACTTATTATATAACTCCCCTATATGGGTGAACTAATTCGACACGTCATCGACATGAATACCTAGCAATCTGACAGAAGATGCAAATGATACCAACTGACCACCTATAACTGCTTTTTCGGGAGTAATAAATCCACATTGTTTAGTTCTAGACAGCATTAATTTTGTCTTCATTATTAATTATATTATTTATTTATTTATTTTATTTATTGAATACATGCCCAACAGGATAATCCCATTAATAGGGCACCAAACAAAACAAAAAAACAAAAACAATATGTAACAATATGAACAAAAAATACTTCTAAAACAAAACTAAAATACTGTGCAAAACATCACAAGGCAGAAATTCCACAAAACAGTACATATAATGGCCTTAATAACTGACAAAGTAAGATATAGCCACTCTACGAATAACTGCAGCCTTATCCGAATAGAAGTCGCACAAGTTTGCAATATCATTAAAGTCAGAGCTCATTGAGTACACAGGTGATTTCATATACGAGTTAGTCCTTGGTATTGTAGGCTTAAACACTCTCATCACTATAGATGCAGCCTGTGGAACTGAAATTTAATTGCATCAATAAGTCTGGACAATCAACTTTACCATCAAACAAGTTATGCAGGAACATCACAGATGCAACTTTTCTACGCGAATACAAACTGGGTATGCCAGTTTGCATCAGCAATTGGCCATGATCGCATCCCCTCTGTGGGTAGGTACCAGATGCCCTATATACAAGGTGTTTTAAAAACTTACACTGAACATCTTCCAGAGCACCAATATGAACACTATAAAAGGGATCAAAAACCAAGCTACAATATTCAAGCCTCGATCGAATATAGGCAAAATAGAGAATTTTCAAGCTATCCAAATTGGAAAATTATCTGCTATTCCTCATAATGAAACCCATCAACTTCAAACAGGATGCTGTGATTGTTTGAGTATGTCCAGTGAAACTTAAATGTTCATCATATAAAATGCCAAGATCCTTGTGCGTTTCAGTCCTAGCCAATGGTACACCACCCACTTTGTAGGGAAAAGCTATACGGCTGGTTTTTCTAGTGTATGTCATCACTTTGTACTTCGAGACATTTAATTCAAGTCTGTTCTCAACACACCACAGCTGCAAGTTGTCAAGGTCCACCTGGAGTCTTGAACAGTCACCAATATCGTGAACACTGGAGTATAATTTGAGATCATCAGCAAATAATAGATGATTACCAGAAATTACAGAGCTTATGTTGTTGATAAATAACAAAAAGAGGAGCGGGCCAAGATTGGAACCCTGTGGAACGCCGGAGCCAGCAGTGAAGGGTCAGACTGAAATCCATTATAAAAAACATATTGCACACGGTTAGTCAAGTAGGATCGAAAGAATTCTATCAGCCGTCCATCAAGGCCTGCCAAATGCAGCTTGTACAAAAGTGTTGAGTGGTCAACATGATCGAACGCTTTGGAGAAGTCTGTATAAATGAAATCCACCTGACCACATTGATCCAAAGCTTCACTTACATACTTTGTGAACAGGGATACATTCGTCAGTGTTCAGCGCCCCTCCATAAACCCATGCTGGTATTGTGACAAGCGACACTTCATGGCAGGATAGATACAACCATACAGAACTGCCTCAAAAATGTTAGTAAAATTACAAAGGATAGCTATAGGCATGTAGTTGCTGACCCTCGAATGGTCCCCAGACTTAAAACCAGGACAGATCCGAGCAACTTTCCAAACCTTAGGGAAGCAATGTGTGCGCAGCGACAGGTTAAATAGGGTTCTAAGAGGTTTGAGAAGAACATGCGCACAGTCCTTAATCAAGAAGGATGGCACCAAATCTGGTCCAGCAGTAAACTTGTTCTTGAGCTTCTTGATGGCTTTAAGAATTTCCTTCTCACCAATGACTGTCACACTGACTGCCATATGCGATGGTCCAGAGGTATCCACTTGTTCAATGATGCATTGAGGATGGTACACACTTTTAAAATGGTTTCCAAAACAGTTAACAATTGTTTGTGGCTTATTATAATCCATGCCATTTTCGTCAGACACAGTACTTGGAATGTTACTTGCTCGCGTCCTTTCCTGTATGTGAGACCAAAATCAAGAGGGATCAACCTTAAGAGACTCTTCAGTTCCACGGACATACTCAGCATATGCATCTCGTTGCTTGTTTTTAACTATAGATCTAAGACTATACTCTGCATGACCACTGTCACGTTTATGCCTCCTATGTCTTGCATAGCACCTCTCCTTATTTTTTATATCATTTATTACTTCATTAGTAAACCAGGGAGGAAATTTTCTAGATGACCTCTTGCACTGAGGAACATGTTCAAAGATACTGTAAAGTCTGCCATAAAAGTAACTACAAGCCTCATCAGCGGTAGTAAAGGACTCCAGTTGAGACCAATCTTCATCAAGTATTGCAGCATACAGTGCAGGGTAATTGGCCTTTCGAAAGTTGTAAGAGACCTGGTTGTTACATGGAAAGTATTTAGGACCATTGTAACTGTTCCTGAATTCAGGAAATATGCCTAAAGCAGGGTGATATGCATCCTCAGGCACTAGTGGATCCATATCATGGAGAACCGAGCAATTACAACTGGCAAGCACAAGGTCAAGCAGCCTATTGTTTCTATTGGAAATATTATTAAACTGTGACAGATTTAAAAAATTTGAAAAATCATGGATAGCTTTGGTTTTAGCATCAGTAATTTGTCCATAAATAAACTGAGGTGCATTAAAATCACCAATAATAACCAAATTTTCCAACAACGGAATGACAGACTGTTCCAGCACATTAAGGAAAAGTTCAAGCTGCACTGCTGACACATATGGTGGTATATATATATATATATATATATATATATATATATATATATATATATATATATATATATATATATATATATATATATATATATACAAACCACATGAAACACCATCTGATCCAAAGTGCACCTGTACGCAACAATATCAATAACTGGTACTGCTTCTAGAATAGCAGATAAATCTACTTGAGCCACTTGAACATCACAATTAATTGCCAAAAGTACTCCTCCACCAGATCTTTTAGTAGTAACATCCAATCTTCTTTCTGCCCTAAATACACTGTATGATCGCGGAAATAGCTCGGAATCACCAATGTCAGACTGTAAATTAGTTTCACTAAGAGCAATTATCTTGAATTCAGACAGCTGGCACAAGCCTAGATATATATCTTCTGTTTTAGTATGTAAACTACGAGAATTCTGGTAATAAATTGGTATCTTAACACTGTTGGGCTGATTTAGTTTAAAGAAGCAATAGTCGGAACACCATTATCATACTTAATCTTGAGGTTTGCTTCACCATCATCCACCCTCCGCCTCAATTCACTGACCACAGACTTGGAGTATGTATGTTGCCTAGGGGTTCTGTCCTGCCTAACTCTGACATTACGATACAAATGATCATCCTTGAGTCTTCCAGTCCTGCGCAGAATACTAAGTACCTGATGTTCATCAGAGAGAGTAACCTTTAGAGGTCTAGGAACGGATGCACTGCTGGAATACCTACCCAGGCGAAATGGCCTAATCTGGGAGTAGTTACCCTCAGGACACAACTTGTGGAGGATATTCTTCACCTCTAGTCTGTCAACATCACTCTCACCACGGCTAGCAGTACACCCAGACCCAGATTCAGGTAGTCCAAAAATAACAATATTTGACTTCCTCTTGTCTCGCTCACGAATCTCCTGAATTATATCCTTCATATAGGAGTCACTACCAGTGAGAATCTGTACAGTATTGGGTAACTCTGGTGTTACCTTCAATTTGTCAAGCTGCTTCTCGACATCACTAATTCTAGCAATTAGGTTTGGCAACTGTTTGAGACCATTCTCACAATCAGAACACAGAAACAACAGCTTCCTCTCCTTCAACTCCATGCATCTAATCTCCGAGGCACTAAGGTCTGAACACTGCTCACAGAACAAGAGCTTACATGTGTCACAACTAACGTTCTTACCAGTAATACCACATCTTGAGCAGTCACTCAGGATTTATGGACAGCTGTAGATAAACAGTATAAAATGAAATATAAATAAACTGATAAAGTTAAAAGCCTTGTCCACCAACACAGTACCAGGAGATAAGATAACCACAGTGCAAAAAAATAACTGTTCAATTGCAGAATACACTCCAGAACAAAGAAAATTCAAATGTAACTTCCACTACAATGTTCAAATTTCGTAACCAACAGTACCACCAGTGCACACAAACAAATGCTGCAGTTTGTCATAAATCTTAACAAAAGTGGATGTAAAAAACCTGTGATAAGAACCATAAAAGTACAAGCAGACCTTTCTAATGTTTACACTTTGCAGGCTAATCTACTACTATATGCCTGTTACTGCTGAACTATTCTACAGCTTACTGAAGTAAAATATCACATATTGAAAGTTAGACAGGAAAAAGTTTTGCGCTCACCATCAGATTGGTGTCGTCCGCATAATTCACAAGACAATCCATCGTGCCGGTAATCTCATCTTTTAGGTCTATCATATAAAAGTAGATAGTCCCGCACTTGGGTAACTGCAAATTTTCTATTGTTACCAAAAAAAACCACACTTCCATAACAAAATTTCAGAGAAAAAACAACTCGCAGGCACTATACACCTTCCTAAGGACCTCTGGTGATACATCACGGAAAGCCAAGAGAAGGCTCTCCCGCATATCTTTGGCTGTAAATCGTACCGTCCTGTAGATCATGTTCTTGATGTAGCCCTAGAGGAAGAAGTCAAGAGGAGTGAGGTCTGGTGATGTTGGCGGCCACCTTACTGGACCCCCACGACCAATCCATGAATCCGTAAACCTTTTGTCAGGGTATTCCTGAACGGCACGGCTATTATGGGCATGAGGTCCATCATGTTGGAAAAACCATCTGTCATAAAGCGGCTAAAGGGACATTTCCCGAGAGTTTAACCAAGTCGTCATGAAGAAACCTTGAAGAAATGAAAGTTGTGGTGATTCACTACACTTTTTTTATTGAATGTCGATTCATCGGAAAATAAGATGCGAATAAGATAGGATTCTTCTTGGTTGATTTTGTTGATAGCCCACATACAGAAATCCTGCCTGACTTGAGAATCTTGAGGTTGCAATTCGTGGTGCAGTTGAATCTTGAACAGGTAGAACTTTTACTTCTGAAGAGTACAATGCACAGAACTCATTGAAATATCCGTGTTTCTACTAATTACTGGTATGAGGATTTTCAGTAGCCGCCTCCAGAACATGCAATTCATTATCTTCAGTCTAAACAGGCTTCGTTCTAACTCTCCTCGCTCGTTGAACGCTCCCAGTAGTTGTAAATCTATGCATCACTTTTTGAAACGCACATGGATGTGAATGTGCTCTGCCAGGATATCTCTTAGGGTAGACTCATGACGCAATCAAACAACTCTTATAACATTCTCCAAGAATCAGCACAATGTCAACCATTTCCTCTTGAGTTTGGATCGTTTTCACAACGTTTATCAGAAAACAATGATTCTGCCGTCAGTTCATTCGTATTTGTAATGTTTATTTTCACAATTACACTTCTTTTGTTTTATTGTGACAGGCTTGATTTGTGGAAAGGACGTATTCCGACAAATTTGCGTTACAATTTGTTTGTTTTTTTCTCTGAAATTTTCTTATGGAATGTTTGGTTTTTGTTACCAATGGAAAATTTGGAGTTTCGGCTATCCAACGCTGTTATTTTTTTAGGGGATGTCATTTAAAATTTAAAAAAAAGATAATTTGCGGAGGCTAATCGAAAGTTTTTTCTCCATAAATTAACTGAATAAAAATTATGTGAAGGTACAAGATCTCTTATCCTACCCCAAATTCGAGGAGGTGGCGCAATTTAATTTATTTTAAAAAATTCCCAAAAATGGTCGCACTGAGGATAAAAGGTTTTAACAGCAAAACTGCTAAAGCTATGGGTATGACGTGTTACATAAAAAAATAAGTACTCTGAGAACTTTCCAAAGATGCAATAAAATATAGGGTGTTCCATAAAAAAAACATATGTTTGATACGCCACTGGAATACGGCACACCACTGGTGACCATAAATATTTTAGGAACATAACGATGGGAATTATGCACAATTTTGCTCTTAGTATTTTTTCGATATCTTACATGGAAGGGCGCTATGGTCCAAGCTGTCTTAGGTGCTCACCCTGAATTGTCCACCCTAGTCTAACACAGTCAGAGACTTTTGGTGTCAACATGACAAGGTTTGTCGGACCACCTTTCTAATTATGTATTCACAGTTACATATTTTCTTAATATAACTTCGATGCCTGTTTTATTGATTGTTCAAAATATTTTCATTGCAGAGGTATCGCCGAAGTGCCAGAATCAAATTATGATATGACAGAAATAACACCTGTTGCTCAACCTATGGCAGTTGAAGAGACAAATGAAAATTATGAATATTACATTGCCAACTTCCCATATCAGTCACAAGAACAGGGAGACCTTACATTCAACGCTGGTGAAATAATCACAGTCATCAAGAAGGATGGCGATTGGTGGACTGGAAAAATTGGCGACACTGTGGGCATATTCCCTAGCAATTATGTACAGAAGGTTGATATGGTAAGTTTTTCAAATTCTCTTTTGTTGTTTTGTTTTATTACAATTTTATGAGAACCTGTTGCGTTAGGTTTTAAAAATTTTGTGTATTACGCTAAAAAGTGTAAGGTCATAATGGAACACTGGGTTCTTAATAGTATGATAAATTTTATTAATGGATAGAAAAAAGTGGAAGAAAGTAATGAAAAGCGTAACACACTTTTGCCATCATGTAATTAATATCACTTCTTTTAATTCATATCATGTAGATGTTATATTTTCCAACATTGAAAAAATGATGAATAAATGTTAGCGTTGAGGTTAAACCACTGTTGACAGTGTTATGGTAAAACAAAATAAGTTGTATGTGTCTAAATGACCATTGAAATGCCAATTGTCATCAAAACCAATCGCCAGTTAAATTTTGCCTGCAACTATACCTGTTTTGTAAACATGCATCGGAATGCCTAACCTTGCTAAGTTAAGCAAAACATGACAATCACTTATACAATTTACTATGTCATGGCAACTAGGTCAAATATAATTAATTCTGTGGCTTGGTGCAAGAAGGGCCAAACTCAAATTTGACAATGTTTCTGGAGAACTATAAAACCGTTTGCTAAAATAACAGTCAACATCATTTTTATGTTAATCAAAATAATTATCAAAATTTTTGCAAATGACTTACATATTGCCTCAGTTAACATGTGCAGAATTTTTTGGCTGTAATATTATCTAATAAGAGAAAAACAGTGACATTGGCCCTTCAGTAAGCAGAAAAAGTAATTACATTGGCCTTTTTGGAGGTGGGAAAAAGTAAAAATTTCTAGTTTTTAATTAAATATTTTATAATTTCATAAGAACAATAGCGCTGAAAAGATTCAATGTATTAAGAAAAAAATAAATAAAAGCAAAAATCTTTTTTGTTATAATTACAGCTGTAATTGTTAAGCAACAAAAAATAAAATATTTCATATGAGGTGGAAAATAATACGGTAACACAAACTAATCTTCAGTTTTCGAAGGATACACAAAAATCTTCAGATGTTTCATCTGGAAGGTAGTCCTTTATTTCCTCATCTGGAATTAGGTGCTCTAAAAACTGTTTTTAATATACTCGGCTTTCTTTATCAATGGAAGGCTTCATGGATCTTAAGTCTTCCATTTTTTTCAGTAGATAATGGTAGTGGATTTTGGTTAATAGGTGCCAGCTTTTTTGGGAAAGTGTTCTGTAGAGGTTTCTCGTTGAAATCTATTACTTTGAAGTCTTCTTCGTGAAAAGCTTCTTTATAGAAAACCCGTCCTGGACATTCCGGTTTGTATTTTATCCATTTTATTTTTAACCAAGAAATGTTTTCATCAATATTCTTCCTTTTTGCATGTACATATAGCTTATATATCAGGGATTTGATGTTCGGAAAATCATCTTGTGTGAGCTCTTCAACAATTAGTGGTGTTTTTATATGAAAAGTTCGGATAAGATTGGCCCGGTCACGTGTTAGATATATTTTGGCTGTCGTCCTTTTTTTAGTTTTCTCTATAGCAGCATGTATGGTATCAACTGCCATATAGGTATGTCCAGGCTCTAAGAATTTATGATTTACTATGAGATTAGGCCCCTGTGTTCTCAACAAGAAAACAGCGTATGAAATAGCAACTGTCATATAGATGTTGCGATTCTGCCCAGGACATGTGTCACTATATAAATTTACTTCATCTATATTTTGTGGCAAATTAGTTAGTGAAATATGCAAGACCCTATTTTATGTCCCCCTCGGTCTGCTAAAGATTCATTCCACAAATAACACAATGATGGTGGTTTTCTCGGACCACCTGTCTGATTAGATTAGATTAGATTTATTGTGATCGCGCTATTCCAGTCCCTCCATCGCGACCTGAGGTCTATTGTGGCTCACGTCTAATTATTTAAATTTCACCCATCAATTCCAGCTCCCTGCAGGAGTTGAGCTTTTCTTGCGGGTGAAAGTTTGTTTGGCAGGTGCACACTGCCATCTGAGTGAAATCGCTTGCCCATTTTGAAGCTCAAAGAGAGATAACCTCTATCCGAGTTCGTCTGGACCCCACATCCGTCAGTGTTTGCCTCGAGGCGGTATCCTGAAGTTCCGTTCTTGAGTAGCATCCAATCTCCAGTTGTAATCCACCCCTAGAGATCTCAGATCCCCCCCAGGCTCGTCTAAACCCGACATCGAACAGTGTTAGACTCGAGGCAACATCCCATCGAGTCCCGCTCCCGAGCATCACCCAAGCGAGGTCGTCCGTCCGTTTCGTAGTACACAGTGGGGGCCCCAAACTCCGGGTGCATACCGATCATTAAAGATCACAGCCCCCTCCGAGTCGTCTGAACACACAACACCCGCCAGCGCTCAACCCACTGCGGTATCATCTGTACCCCGCTCCTGTTTAACAACCAAGCGAGGCCAATTGTTCATTTTTAAGCCCAGAGTGGAGGAGTCAAAATCCAGGTGCATATCACTTCCGAGAGATATCTGCCTCCCTCCAGGATCACCTGTACCAGACCCCAGCCAGTGTTTCATTGACTCAAGGCGGTATCATGAAGTCCCACCCTCGAGCAGCATCCAAGCAAAGTCGTTAGCCAGT
Source organism: Tillus elongatus (assembly GCA_964006375.1). Classification (NCBI taxonomy): domain Eukaryota; kingdom Metazoa; phylum Arthropoda; class Insecta; order Coleoptera; family Cleridae; genus Tillus; species Tillus elongatus. The sequence continues at coordinate 170,573,876 of OZ023263.1, read as the reverse complement.
TTCGAAGCTCACAGAATATGCCTAAGTCTCAAGGTGTAATCCACCCCTAGAGATCTCAGCCCACCTCCAGGTTCATCCAGACCCAATACTCGCCAGCATTTGTTTAAATTTCACCCAACAAATCGAGCTTCCTGCAGGAGGCGATATTAGTGAGGTTAAACTTTGTTTGACAGATGTACTGCCATCTGAGCGAAGTCGCTTGCCCGTTTCAAAGCTCAAAGAGAGATAACCTCTCTCTGAGTTTGTCTGGATCAAACATCCGTTAGTGTTTGACTCAAGGCAGTATTATGAAGTCCAGCATCCAAGTGAGGTCGTTTGTCCGTTTCGAAGCTCACAGAAGAGGCCTCAATCTCTAGTTGTAACCCACCCCTAAAGAGCTCAGCTCTCCTCCGGGTTCGTCTAGACTCGACACCCACCAGTGCTAGACTCAAGGCGACGTCACATGTAGTCCCGCTCCTGAGCATTGCCCAATCCTTTACCTTGTAGACAATTTTGTTTACAGTGGAAATGAGGTTAGGTTAACCTTACAATTGACCAAGTCAAGTTAACTCCTCATGCGCAGAAGATATAAACGGCCAATGTCAAGTAAAGCCTTTCTTGAGTACAAGAGCGTTTAAGGAAAAAGGACCAATGATACTTGCATAACCAAATATTTCGATATGGGACATTGGCGATTTGATTTTTTAGCTGTATACGGGACAATATGCGCCGGTGACGTTGGCCGTTATTGCATAAGTAGAAACTCACTGTACAATTGAAGAAAGAAAAAAAAACAATTTTGCCAAAAAGACATTGGCCCTTCTTGCATCAAGCCACAGAATTTAATTTCATTGTCTTGTAACTATATTTATTTTTAGCTGGCTAATTTTAAAAAGAGTAATAAATGTATAACCACTTACATTCATTAAAACAAAGTAACAAATAAATACATCAAATATAGGTAACTTGAGCATTATAGACAAATCAGATAGGACATAAGTTCTCAACATAAGTGTCTGTATGTGTGCTGGCACTGAACTGCAAGAAAAAGCGGTATATTCGGTTTACATCCTTTATTATAAAATGTAATAGTAAATCTTAACTATGTAGTTACTTAAAGAAATTAGATGATATTTGATGACAAACTGTAAGAATTGAAATTACTGATTTAAAAAAAATTAAAACATAAATTGAAAAGTAATCTGAAGAAAATTGAACAAATTAAGCAAGTTTTACTTAACGTAGGCTTCTGACATAAAAGTGGTGCAGCAGGGCTTCATTTCCAGGATAAAACACCCACTCAGAGCTGGGGAAACTTCTTAAGAAAATAAATATGGACTTAGCTGTGCACTGCTCTTTCGAACGGAATGTGTTCTTCAGCTTCATCAGCCCCTGTCAAATGGTATTTGCTTCTGGTGTAGAGATGTTAGCACCATTTTTCACTGATGCATCTTCGGGGATGATGATGATAGCCCTCATCGTGAATGGTGTCATTTTCAGGGCTGGTGACATTGGCTGCCTTCCTGAACGGGATGTCTGTGTAAAAGAAAGAGATTTTCTCTGGAAATATGCTGTTTTATCGTTATATTGTGATGTTTTGTAGTAAATGTGCCCAGTGCCTGTTCATTAAATCAAGTAAGACATAGCCTACTTTGCAATTAAATGATCACAGTTACATTAAATGATTAGGGTGAAAAAATTTAAGGAACACCTGCCCTAAAGTATCACCTTATAAAATACATTTAAAAAATTAAACAGCTACACATAAAAAAAACAAGCAAGCGGATTAAAGTACATCTAGAACGCGACAACTAGTAGAAAATACAGTTTAGGTTAAGCAGATTTTACATCGTGAAATTAAAGTATTTCATACCTGAATAGAACCAATATATACTGCCTACGGTATCATTCTGCTCGTTGTGCACACTTAATGTTAAATTTTTATTTGAATGTGAATGAGAAGAAACCTGGTTAAATTTCCGTCATATATATAGCTGTCAGACACAAATGACATTTCTTATTTGCAGAATCACGTTGGCTCTTAGATCTCAGAAGTTTCTGCACTAAACCACAGAGTATACAGTTATTCGATGGACATAAGCGATGACGTTATAGATGGCAATTATGTCCATGAAAATATAATAGTGGAAAAAATAAAGACATGTTACAGTCTTTTGATGGACCCTTATGAAATTTCCTCGGATAATCGTGACCCTACTATAGTTACAAACTCTGAAAACAACTTGCTAAAAACGAATGTGGGCAGATTATATGGCAACAAATTGTAGCTTCAGAATATAAACTATATTAGACACTCTGATAGCCACCTAAATGCTAAGTGGTGAATTTCTTAATCCACCCTTAAACAGATAGAATTTTTATACACTGTGTCTATAAAGTAACACATTAATTCAATAAAATTGAAAGTGGGCATTATTAAAAAAATTAAAAAAAAACAGGTCGATTTTTATTGTCAAAAACAAACTTTTGGATATAAAAATCTCACCCCTATCGTCATACCTCTTCAAAGGGTAGCTACCCCTTTGAAATTTTGAAATAGCATGGTGGGTAGTGTGATACAAAGGAGGCATGTGCAAAATTCAATGTATATTTTGTAAATAGTATTAATGTGATTGTAGATTCAAATCCAGTGGGTTGTCCTTGGTCTCAGGAGGGTTATCTCTTGGTTGCATGTTCTTTTGTTGACTTTGAGCCTGTGACTCTGGCTGATCTGAATAAATATGTAAACATGATGAAAAAAGGTAGCATCACAGAGATCCTCAGCACGGAGTTTTTGAGAGTAACCTTTGGAGTGATTGGTCATATAATTTTGAATTTTATTAATGTCTCCCTTAAATATGGTGCTTTTCCGGAGGCCCTTAGGTGCAGTACAATTATACCAATTCCAAAGGGAGAGAGAGATGTTCGCCCTGTGAATACTCTGCCGAGTGTTGAGAAGCTATTGGAACATTTTGTATATTGTCAGTTAATGGATTATTTTCAGAAAAACAAACTGTTTGTTGGTTATCACTCTGAGTTTAGAAAACATCATTCTTGCGAGACTGCTTTGTAGCTGACGATTTCTAAGTGGAAGGAAGCAATAGATCAAGGGAAATATGTACTAGCTGTGTTTGTTGATCTTAAGAGAGCTTTCGAAACAATCGACAGGGATATTCTTCTGCGGAAGCTGGCATATTATGGTATTGGTGGAAATGTGTTAGGATGGCTGAGGCAATACTTGACGGGCAGGACACAGATGACCAGATTAGAGAAAGAAATGTTAGATGAGGTGGTGTGCTGCACTGGAGTTCCTCAGGGGAGTATACTCGGACCCCTACTTTTTATCATTAACATGAATGATATTAATTTTAGTGGAGATTTTGAATATATAAGTTTGTTTGCTGACGACACATTGATTGCCTGTACTGGAGACAATGTTGCAAATATGGTTACAAGGATGAATGAAGATCTTGATAGGTTTGCTGCATACCTGCATGTGAACAGACTGGGGTTGAATGCGAACAAAACAAAAGCTATGTTATTGGGTAGTAAGTATAGGCTGAAGAAGATAGATTGTAATAATGTAACTTTGATGATTGAAAACAAGAGGATAGAATTTGTAAAATAAATGAAATATTTGGGTTTTGTTTTGGATCGGCACTTAGCTTTAAGAGTCACTCTGAGTACATAAGCAAGAAAATAAGGAAAAAATTATTTTTGTTCAGCAGACTCAGTCACAATTTGTCAGTGTATGCTAGTATCACGGTGTATCGCACACTGTTACAACCTCATTTTGGATGGATCTGAACTCTCTGAATGTGTTACAGAAACTGCAGAATCGTGGAATGCGAATTGTTGTAAAAGTGAGCAGATATACACCTATAAAATTGATGCTAGCGACTTTGAACAGGCAATGCGTTGCAGATAGACTGTACTATTTAACAATGATATTTGTTTTTAAACTTGCGAAGAATCTGTTGCCAGCCTATTTCGATTCATTTCTGGTTTTTAACAGAGACATTCACCAATATAATACAAGGGGTGCTGATGGTCTGCACATATATAGAACCTATACCAGCGGAGCAATGAATTCAGTGTTTTTTAGAGGTATCAGCGAGTTTAACAGCTTACCTGATGATTTAAGAAATTGTCGTACATTGGGTTTATTTAGGAGGAAACTTTTTCAGTTATTGATGTTGAGAGCACATGTAGGATTAAATGTTGATTTGTCTGTATGTATTAGGATTTCCTATATTGAAATAAACTTATTATTATTATACATGTTTTTAAAGCTAATCCAATTCTTTATTCAGTATCACCAATTTTTTTTTTTTTGGTGGGAATATAATAAAGTGAGTAATAACATTTTTATTATCAGTAACACCTAACACAAGTGAAGCCTGTAAAGAATTACATAGTCCAGTCTTGTGATACTTATGATATGATACTTCAATATCTCATAGTTTGTAAACAATGTTCAAAATGTTGGGCTTCTTGTACGAAAAGAACTTTAGAGATTTTGTTGTATATTATGACTTATCTGTAAAAATCAACTGATGATAGCAATTATCTGCTATGACATGTGTTATAAAAACTAATCAAGCATAAGTTTGATAATTTTTTGCTTTACGATCTACAGATAATAGTACTCAATTTACGATTTGGTTGTCGTGAATAAGCATAATTTTCAACTTTTGCTTTTTCCAATTAATTATTAAATTGTTGGTAAAATGTGTTTATAATAGCTCAAAGAATTGAAGATCTAATGAAGATTGGCTATGGTGACAGGATCCGAACTTGGGCAGAGGTGTGTATTCTGTTTAATACTAAATATCCGGATATGTCTATCAATCAATCAACAGTGAGCCGAATAGATAAGAAATTTCTAAAAACGACTAGCGTGGAAGCTTTGCCAAAAACAGGTAGCCAGCCTATAAGTGAAGTAGTGAAGTTAAACGTCTTATTGGCAGCGGAAGAGAATCCCCACAGTAGTGTTCAGCAAATTGGCTGAGACAGTGGAATTCCATTTCAGACGGCACATAAAATATTAAAATTTGAAAAGCTTCATCCTTATAAAATACAGCTTTTGCAGGAGTTATTCGATGACGATCCAGACCGAAGGATGCAGTTTTGTGCATCATTCGTGGATGAGTGTAATGATAACTCTTTGCAAGTACTGTATATTCTGTTCACGTCCGAATCTACTTTTACACTACATGGAGAAGCTAACCGTCAGAACTGCAGATATTGGGAAAGGGAAAATCCAAGATAGATGCGACAGAATCACACAATATTCACAAAAGGTAAATGTTTGAGCGGGAATTGTTAGGAGTAGGATTATTGGTCCCTACTTTTTTGATGAAACCATAAATGGACCACGATATCTACAAATTTTTACAGCATATCTCATTCCCACTTATTTTCTGATGGAGATAATGCTGGTATGGTAAATTATAACTTGTGGTATCAACAAGATGGTGCCCCCTCGTATTGTGACGTTTATGTTCGAAAGTCTCTGGATCAACAATTTCGCAACAGATGGATTGACAGGCGTGGTGCAATGGAGTGGCCAGCAAGATCACTTGACCTAACTCCCTTAGATTTTTTCTGTGGGGTCATTTGAAGAATGTGGTATTCAAAAGTAAACCAGATACTATCGAGGAATTGAAAACAAGAATTATAATTGAATGTACCAACATTTCTTCTTCAGAGATTATAAATAGAGTCCAACCAGAATTTGTTGGCTGTTTGGGATATTGTCACGCACAAGAAGGTGGGCATTTCGAACATTTGATTAGATAAGACTGAATTATCTAATTATTTATAGGCTTCACTTGTGTTAGGTGCTACTGGTAATAAAAATGTTATTACTCACTTTATTTTATTGCTACAAAAAAAATTGGTGTTGCTAAATATAGAATTGGATTAGTATTAGAAATATGTATCACACTACCCAATATCCAATTTCAAAATTTCGAAAGGGTAGCTACCCCTTGAAGAGGTATAACAACAGAGGTGTGATTTTGATACCAAAGAGTTAGTTTTTAAAAATAAAAATCAACTTGTTTTCGAATTTTCCTTAATAATGGTCACTTTCAATTTTATTGAATTTATGCATTATTTCATAGGCACAATGTATAATAAAAAAAGGTTAATATGTAATTGTTTCATTATTTCTTGAAAAAAAAAAGAGTAAAAATCTAACCAGGAACCACCTTTTACATTTGTGTGTGTGTGTGTGTGTTTTTTTTTTGTGTTATATGTATTGTGTTAATGTGCTATGTGTTACCTAACAATACTCTCTACCATGTTAGAATTCATCTGGTGCTAACACTACAACTACTGCTCCTCCTGCCACTGAACCTCCGGCTTCTGAACCTGTCGCTGTATCTGATGTCATGTCTGATATGTCTGCTGCCATTTCTGACATGTCTGCTGCCATTTCTGACATGGCTGCTGCCCCATGTACTGATATCACTAATGCACAGATAGATAATGAGGTTTCTCAGATCATCGAAAATAAATCTAACGAAAAGTCGATAGATTCCCCATCTATTGGCTCAAACACACAGGTTTGTTCCTTATCACATCAGTGTTTACATGCATGCGTAGATGTTACATATCCCATTGCTAAATGCTTAATCTGAGTGCACAAGCTATCGAATCTTAGATGCAAAAGAAAGTACTTAGCTACAGCTATTCCAGTTGTCACATGTTTGTAGTTGAAATCATTTTAATTCTTTTGTGCTAAATTTGATAATAAATGGTAAAAAAATGTGTTTACTCAAAGTTGATATTTTTTAAGATTTTTATATATGTGTTGTACCTGCCTACATTTTAACCACCCTAACAATACTCCTGTCTTGTTGTGCATGCTTTACTTTAATAACACTGTTGCTTTTTTCAATAGTATGTTGTATTTATAACTTGATTTTTATTTATTGGTTTAGTTTGCAAAAATACGAATATCGTAACGAATTAAATTTAAATGTTATGACTGTTAATATACATTGTGTTTTGATATTTCATATAATTGTATGTAGTATACACCCTGTTCCATGCAATTTGTACAGGGTGATTCATTAAGGATGGCGACCAGCTGTATCTCGGAAACCATATATCTTAGAATTTTAGGGAAAAAAATTTAATGACGAAAGTGGGCACGAAAAAATCTAAACATTTTTTATAAGGTTGTAGGTCGACCGTCAGAGGGCGTAACTGAAAACCAAAAAACAAAAAACCGATTTTTTGCAAAAAAAATTCCTAATTAAAGTCTACTGAAAATGTAAAAAGTTCAGGATGCAGCAAGTGCGTTATGGTAGTGAATGTTCATTAAAATGTTTTTAATAGAAAATATGTTTTTTTTTAAGAAAGCAGGCATCAAATTTGGCTACCTATATAGTAGAAACAATGTGCCATGTTTCATCAAAATAACTTTATTGTTTGAAAATGTACACAGAATTGGTAAGTAAACTTAAAGTGTTCCGGAAAAAACTGGTTTCTTGGTCAACCTTATAGGTTAATAGCAAATTGAGCTATTCAAATTTGAAGCATTTAAGAAAATTCGCTACCATAACGCACTTGCTGCGTCCCGAATTTCTTTTCTTACAAACATGTATTATATTTCGATGGAACATGCAAAAATGCAATAAAGTAAGGCGTGTTCGATTAAAAAATTAATGTATACAACTTTTTTCATATCTTGTATAATAACGGAAATATTGAGTTTTATTGATTTATTTACGAAAGTTCGACAAAAATTATATACTATTAAACGATAAACTCTATAGCTAAGGCTACTGCCAAGCATCAGAGAAAGGGTCTATTTGAAATGAATTTTCTGGAAAAATTTTAGTAAAATGAAGGACAATGACGGTTGAAGCTAACACTTCAGGGTTTGTAAAACATTCTTCTTGAGACATTTTCTTTCCATAGCCCGTATTAGATTCAAGTTCTTTGCCTAAATGTTGCCAGTTTTGACGTTTTAAATCGCAACTTTGACGTTTTGAGGAAAATCCCAATTTATTTTTCTTTAAATGCCTATAACTTTTTTGTCTTTTGACCCACAGACCTCAATTTTGGTAGGTAACTTACCTATAACGACATAAACTCGCGTACCAAATTGCCCGTTGGTTGCCCGTACTTTGTTAATTCCGGAGATATAATTTTTTTTCTTTAAAAAATTCACTAATGAGGAGATCCAGACTTTTAAATTTCGAAAAATTTCTTGAAATGAGCGCTAATTGGGCTCCCCAGAACACATATCCGGGGTGGGTCAGTTTCAATTTTTATATGTTTATGTTTATATATATATATATATATATATATATATATATATATATATATATATATATATATATATATATATATATAAACATATAAAAATTGAAACTGACCCCGGATATGGGTTCTAGGGGTCCTAGTTCGAGTTTATTTGAAAAAAATTTTGCAAAGTCTTACCATCAATACCTCTATATTAGTGATTTTTTTAAATAAAAAATTACTAAAAACGTCTGGACGCAGCAAGTGCGTTATGATAGTGAGTTTTCATAGAAATGATCTGGCACCAAACATTTTTTAAATTAAATGCGTATAACTTTTTTTTGTTTTAACATAGAGACCTAAATTTTAATATACGGCTTACCTTTTATAACGTGAAGCTACGCACCAAATTTGGTTACCATAGCTTTATTAATTTCGAAGATAGAATTTTTTCCGAAGGAAAACCCAAAATATATCGGAGTTTCCTGAAAATATATATATATATATATATATATATATATATATATATATATATATATATATATATATATATATATATATATATATATATATATATATATATATATTGCTATGATATCATACTTTTTGAAAAATGTTCGTCATTAATTCATTCTCAAGATAGTAAAAACAAACAAATAATATAAAAAAGAATTTTGGTGGATGTAAGGGGAATTATACTTGGTTAAATAAATTTGTTGAGGTAGAGTCTGTTGCTAGACGACAAGTAACAATAATATAAATTTAAAATACACACAATTGGAATCATTTTGAAAATTATGAATCCATAGGTAAATTTGCGAGCCTTTAGATTTGGAAAAAGTCAGTTTTATAAAAAAGGTTCAATATAGTTTTCAATTGGCAATTCCCATGTTTATCATACGAAAGGAAAGCAAAATTGTAACGTTTTAACCAACTATGTATTCATAGCAATAAGACTTAGTAGTAAAAAAAAATAAGTAAGAGGGAATACAAGTTGTCAGTAGAAAAAGAGAGTTAAAAAGATTGTTTTGACGTAAACTATCAGCCAAAAAAGGCATATATTATTATACATACATCACATCGTTAGAAGGCAGAAACACAGAATTTAGAGAGCGAGAAAAATTGGAGAACATCACTAAAAAAGGCATAAGTGAGTCTTTTACATCATCACAGACATAACATCAAGATCAACACAAGGTGTACAGGGAACTGGGAGACATTAACGAATCAGGCAAAGAGTTTGATTATAGATATAAGTATTAAGGCCGAAGAATCAGATAAAAAAGGTGTTCGAAGTTATCAATATTGTCAAGGAAAAATTGTGGTGAGACATTCATAAGAATTTGTATTGTTTCTTCCAAATATTATAAGCAGTTAATGTGGTAATTATACATAAAACAAGAATACTACACAAACAAAAATATTCCTTTTTAAATTAAAAGAAATTCACAAGTACAATTTAGCTAGATAGATTAGTAGAATAGTGTATAGTTTGAGACAGATTTGTTGTTTAAGTGTTCTTATTTTCATTTCTTTTATTGTATTAATAATTCATTTAGCCTTAATTATACTCAGTATTTTGAAAATTTTGGTTTCATTTCATTTGTCCAGTTTTTGATAAGTTAACCAGTCCTTTTTTTTTGAGAAATAAATTATTTAACTTAAATTCTTGTCAACTTCATTGAGAAGTTTTCATAGTGCCAGAACCCCCTCTGAGAAACAAAATATCATAATAAATTATAAAAACACTATATATATATATATATATATATATATATATATATATATATATATATATATATATATATATATATATATATATATATATATATATATATATATATATATATATATATATATATATATATATATATATATATATATATATATATATATATATATATATACATAAACATATAAAAATTGAAACTGACCCACCCCGGATATGTGTTCTGGGGAGCCCAATTAGCGCTCATTTCAAGAAATTTTTAAAAGAAAATTCACTAAAAATAAGGATCTTCGAAAACATCTGAATATTTTTGGTGCGAAGCATTTTATTCTATCTTGGCAAATATGAGCTGAGGAAGAGTGGTCTGGTTCTGCTTAAACAAATTTTTCAAACTTGGTCTTGTTTCAAAAAATAATTTTAAGCCAATAGGATATTTGTGAACTCGAACCATTATAGTAAATATTGTGAATGCTAGAGTCAGCTGCTTAATTTTTTTTTACAATTCATGTTTTTCTTAAAAATATTAAATGGAAACATGTAAGTTTGACCACGCCTTATAAAAATAGACTAAATTAGCAACAAACTAGTGAAAACCCAACATCATTATGTTTTTTCTATTCACAGATATCCTAAAAAATATGTAAATAGTAGGGTTTTTTTTTAAACTTTTTTAGTCAGCTGGTTACTCCCAACAAAATTTAATAAATATTCTCTCATTAGAAATTGCTTATGAAAAGACTATCTAATAAAACAACTGGCAATAATTATTAACATAAATAATTAAACATAGTTAAATGTTCCTCATAACAGAAATTTACTTAGTTATTTTACATACTCAATTCCATCACTTACTATGCACAAATTCAGTCTTTCTAGTTATGGAATGTTATCCCAGGTCTCTAAAATGTCTCTAGTCGTTTTATGTGGATGAGCTGTGATATTACAAGTTGAAACCTCCCGAAAATAAAAAGCGTGGTAAAACAGTTAAGTAGTAATATGTGGTGGACCTCAAGTGAACCAAATCTGGTCGGTAGTGACATCACTATTTCCTATAAATCCTACCCTAAAATGTTTCTATCTATGAGATTTATTATTAGCAGGACTAGAAATACTTTATAAGGCTGGAAGATCTTAATTCGGTTTACTACTTACGCTTTTGTTGTGTTGTTGCACTGCCTGAAGTCTCATATTTATTAGAGCTCCAAACTAGTGCCTGGTTTTCTACAAATTTTGTTAGACATCTCGGAATGCGATATTAAGAATCTTTTCAATTATGCTGTCACAAAACTCAAGAGGGTTTAAGGAGGAATTACTCTTCAAACAAACAGATATGTAGAAAAATAAATATTTGAACTTATTGATAAGCATTGCAATTAAAACAAATTTTGTGATACGTTTGATAAATTTGAAATCAATATTACAGTAACGAAAATAAGATAAAATAAATGCCACATATTTCAGAAAAGAAATTAGCTATTGCTAATGTCAAAGTCAAAAAGTTAACATTAATTTACATAAAGATAAATATTTTATATTGAATGAAAGAAAATAAAACATTAAGTTTTATAAATATCAAAATAAACATTAAATGGTCTTTCATTCATAACCCTTGGTATTTTCCAAATTTTGCATGAAAGTTAAATGAAATCCCCCAATGCTTAATTGGCCAATTTATTTAATTGCTAAATTAAAACATGCAAATTTGAGTTAAGCTCAAGAAAAAGGAATGTAAGATTAAATTTCTAATTTACAAATTACAAGTGAAATATCCTAAATAGATAACTGATAGACTACTTTAATTAACATGAACTTGTAAAAAATTACAGCTGAATTTACATTATTGAGATAATATTAAGACATAGATATTAAATTACAGTAAATTCAAATACACATCCCATTGATATGTTAAAAGTTCTAATATAGATAAGTTAACTTGAAAGTTCATAATTCAAATATTCGAACGTTAAATGCCAAACCAAAATTTGATGTTCAGCACACAGATGAAATTTAAGGAGAAAGACACTCACCAAAACTGAGCTGCATGGAGAAATTCGGTGCTCCAGAGTTACCTCTTGATTGCTCAATGATTTCCCAAGGTAGATACTAACTATCAGTGTTCGCCACAGGTTCTATCTCTCACAGGAGAGAGAGAAACGGGAAGAATGCTACACACTCCTGTAGATTAACGACAGACCAATTGCATATACCAATGCCTTGCCAAATGAACGGTAATATTGTATTGTATACAGACAGCTCTGGGGGTGATGTCACTCCTCAGGTGGTTTAATTGCGATTTTTGTGCAAATGACGGTATCGAATTTAAAACAGGTGGTTCAGGACTCGGAAAGTTGAAATCAGCATTTGTGATAACTTTAAAAGACGTTATAATTTCCGAAACAAAAGCGTCACTGTTATTTCGCGATTTTTACTAAAATGCATTATTAATTTCAGATTAGATAGAACTCAAAACACTTTCAACAACTATTAAGATCATAATCAAATGATATTTAAAGCCAGAAATAAGATATTAGACATTTTTAGTGTGACTAAAATGCCTCGATAATTAAGACATGTTGATTGCTCTACTGTTGACACCGGACTCAGAGATTTAAACGTGTCGAGTTACGAAGTTTTTCAGCCCTTAATGCGCATCATTTTTCTGACACTCATTGCGTTCCTTGTTTAACTGTCGGCAGTTGACAAGAAGGTAATGATTCACACTGGATCGATACAGTGTGTGCGGTCTGCCAACGTTTATTTCTTTCTCAGAAATTTTCTAACGTCGCCAACGGATTTAACATAAAAAGCACATTTGTTCCAGAACATTCTGGCATCTCTTCAACGTTTATTTCGTTCTTGGAAATATTCGTCCGTTGGTAATGCGAGGTAGTTTTCCCAACAAAGACTTATTGTGTCTTTTGATATTTTAATACATATGAGGGAATACAGTGAGAGTTTCACGGTACTGAGATTTTAGCGACTTTTCAACAAATAAATTTTGAAACTGAAACTTGAAAAGTATCACAGAGATAAGTCATTTGGGGTTTTCTAAGTGTTTTTAGACCAGTAACGATTCTTAAAAACACAATCGTTACAAAGTACATCAAACTGGTAAAGTTATGTTTCAAAAGTGAAGTTGCCTTTGGAAAGATATTCCTGTTCTGTTATTATATATTTTCAATTTGTTGTCAAAATAAATTTGTATGTTTGAAAACTTACTTTTTCATAATGGCTTATTTTTTTAAGCATTCACAATATTTATTATATTGGTTCATATTTATAAATATCCTATTCGCTTAGAAGATCCCTTTGGAACAAGACCAAGTTTGAAAAATTAGGTTAAGCAGAACTGGACTCAGAAGCGTTTTTTCAAAACACGATTCCCGCTCACCCTCACTGCTTATTTGCCAAGATAGAAAAAAATACTTCTCACAAAAAATTTTCAGATTTTTTTCGAAGATTCATATCTTTTTACATTTTCAGTAGACCTTAATTAAGAATTTTTTGCAAAAATCTGTTTTTTGATTTTCGGTTTTTAGTTATGCCCTCTTTTTCGTGGCCACTTTTGTTATTAAAATTTTTTCCCAAAATTCTAAGATATATGGTTTCCGAGGTACAGCCGGTCGCTATCCTTAATGGATCAGCCTGTATATTGAAAGTTTACATTTTGTTCTTCTGGTTTTGTGGTGATTTTAATTTTGATTTAGACAGTGGCCATGTGGTGTATTTTGGAGATCTTTTAGAAGCATTCAATCTTACTCAGATGATTTATGATTTTACTAGGGTGAGAGGGCATTCAAAGAGAGTGATAGACAATGTTTTGGCAAATTGTCCTGAAATAGCAAAAAGTAAATAGTAAATACCGCTCTGTCAGATTATTGTGGTCAATTATTGACATTAGGTATTAAGCTTAGAGCTGCTGGTAACACCTCTAACACGTTAATTGCCATGAGATATAGCCTTGTGGTGCCCGTGGACATCTCAGTTAGATAGCGTTATATAGAAATATCCTTGTTTACGGCCTGGTAAACCCAATAATGATTTCAGTATGCAACATTTCAATTTAAGTATGTATATTTGGCTGCATAAACTTCAGCTATATAAACTATGTGATGAAGTCATTACAATTCATTTGGAGGGGTAATTATAATATAATTATTGTCAAAAGCGGACATGCTTAAATGAAATAAAATAGAAATGACAAAACTAAAGTTACTTTATTTTATAAAAAAAATGAAACAAATAAAATGTGTAGGTACATTCAACTGAGACACTCATATACCTCCGTAAAACAGGTTATGCAATAGAATTTATTCCATTCTTCGCATTTGTATTTCGAAAACAGTGTTTTGCTTTGAGCAAATTGTCTTCCATTTTCTTGAGACAACTTTCCATAGCACTATGTACAGCATCTTCTTTCGGAATGATTAACTTGTTGAAGATAGTGTCTTACATAAACGGAACTTGTTCTCGCAGGGTTTTTCTCAGGCTCTTCATTATTTAGATTTCTTCAGTTATAAAAAGATAAAAAAATCCCATGGAGTTTTGTCAATCATGTTAAGTAGTTCTGTTTTAACAGCAGAATTTTTTCCGGGAAGATTTTCAAATTTTCACTAGGCCCCCAAGGAAAGAAATGCGCATGAATGTATCATACATAAATACCATGAGGTGTTGTATGGCTTCTCATGGCCTAAACACTTAAATTTGTCACACAAGCCACGTGGTGCCAATGAGCATCTCAAATTTTTCTCACAATTTAGGGCCTTCTTGACCTTTTAGAAAATTTCGTAATAAGTGAGACCAGTTTAAAAGTAACTAAGAGTGAAAGAAAAAAAATAAACTGTTGGTCGTGTAAGGCTTATTAATTTTTTGTGGTGGCATTTAACGTGTTAAGAAAACAGTTAGTTGACTTACGAAGGCAAAGAAAGATTTATGCTGAAAAAATGGTTGGGAAAATGTGTTTGCAGTTACAGATATTGACATTGCGTTATAACTGTTTTCTGGAGTCAGTAGCTCACTGTTATTCTATAACTTGCCAGGAAAATATTTTTAAAATGAACCTTAAACCCATTAAGGGTGACTGGCTAAGGGTATCAAGACCTCATGTGTAACCAAAAGAAAGTTATATGAAAAATTACTCAATAATGAGATTGACAAATACTAAAGGTGCGCAAAGCTTCAAAATTCCGAACCGAACTCGAACTGAACCTTTGGTTCGAAAAATTGTTTGCCTTAGGTGATGTTAAGTGGTTCGAAGAATTAATTTTTTTATACATCCTGGCATTCCAATGCCTTTTTTGGGTAAGACATAACAGCTGTGTTCGAAATTGATCGGTAAAGTAAATTTTCAGAATTTATAAAGCTAATTGCAGATTGTCTTCCAGAAGCACTAAATTACTAAAGACACTCCAAGTTTTTAGTGGTTATTATATATGTACCTATCATCCTCACTTTTAACCCCCTCAATCTGTTAATCTAAAACTGCCTATCTAATACCAAACAATAATAAAATGTTTATAATTGAGCATAGGGTGTGGCGCCAAGACCTTTAGTTAGCCGTTTCTCAATAACTACTCCGATTTGAAATTTGAAAATTTACACACATATGATCGAGACAAATTCCAGTTCAGTCAAAATAGTTTACTTTATGTCAAACTTCCGGTTTAACCGGAAGTGACCATCAACTTGTTTATTTTAAATACAACATGGTAAGTTTCTTTATATTTTCGAATTCTACATTAAATTTGAGATAAATTATTACTAATCACCATATGTCAAAAACCAACCTTTTTCGAAATTTTTCGATTTTTTTGAAAATTCTCGCGAAAACCAACGTGAACGTTGCACACACTCTCTCTCTGTGGAAATACAACTGAGAAGACTCAGTTTCTGTACAGATTACCCTCAGATTGTCACCTAAACGACACGTTTGACAGCGTTTCTTTTAAGTACAGGGTGATGAGAATTAGTCGTGCCATTTGGTAAAATCCAAATCACAATTACTCGCTTATTTCCAATGGAAGACCCTATATTTTATGAGCTATTTCGGTTCGCATCCGGTTTCCCTTTCAACATGTATTAGCATTCCCGATACCTAAATTCCACAGTTTCCCGAATATTTCAATTTTATTGGATTCACTTGATTCAAATTGTCACAATAGATTTAAAGCAGGCTTTGGAACTTGATAATATGCTTGTTGACGTCTACATGTCAAGTCCCACCCCTTACAAATGAGAACATAACATTTGTTGGGCATTCTCGCGTAAAAAAGAGAACACTTTGTATTTGCATCCAAATCGCTGCATTTCCCTTGTTTTAGTTCTGTAAAATCAATGTGTTGTTAACTAACTTGTAAAACCAAAATACAACTCAACAATATAGGTATTTATTTGTTATAAATAAGTACAGAACTTAACTAATAGCTAGTGGAAAACTAAAACACTAAAACAAATAAAAAAATTGTGGAACTTATAATAAGTGCTCAAAATTACTCACACTGACATGGAGGCATTTTGTTATTTGTCTTATAATGTTTTGGTTCGTAGCCTTTGTGATTTGTCTCGATTTCAGTGAATTGAAGACACTTAAACTCTACCTACCATGGTGGTGGGTTGGTGGTAAACTTTATTTTTGATGTAGCCCCAGATGCTTGCATCCAGAGGTGTTAAGTCAGGGGACCGTGGTGGCCATCTATGTGGGCCGTGATTGGTAATCCACCTGTCTTCAAAATGTTGTTGCAAAAAATCATGACATAAATGTAACTGTGGGGCGGTGCTCCGTCTTGCTGATACCAGCTTGTTCTAGCTTCTTCTAAAGTTAATGTGTTGAGAGAAACTATAATCACTGCGTGCAAAATATCATTATAACTCATACCAGTGAGATTTTCATCGTATATTTTAATCCCAAAAATCTTATCGTTCTTAATTGCACAAAACACATTGAATGACCACCTGTCTTGGAAATAGTTGATCCTGGTAACATGAGGATTCTCATCTGACCAGAAGTGACTATTGTGGCGATTGTGCATGCAATTTTTGGAGAACTTCGCCTCATCGCACCAAATAATTCTCTTGCAGAAATTCTCATCTTGTGTTTTCAATAGGAACCATTCACAGAACTCAACACGCCTAGGAAGATCGTTTGGTTGCAAACCATGTATCGGGTGGTAAGAGAAGGGTCTCCAATGATGCTTTTTCAAAATTCTGCGAATCGTTCTCGCTGACAAGCGTAATTATTTCGCAGTCCCTGATAGATGCCTTAGGATCAGCAACAAAAAATGCCAATACGTTCACTTCGTTTAGCTCATTATCGACGAGTGGCTTACGCTTCTGTACTTTTGGGCGAAAACTTCCATGCTGTGAACAATTTTGCAGCAACATCTTTATCATGTCGTGACTGGGTTTCGGTTTATTCGGGTACTTTTCTGCAAATGCACGACATGTTCGGCCTACAATTCGTTGACACTCACCATAAATAATTAGAAGCTCCAAAAAATCGTCGTTTGTGTACTGCAAATTTGCCATTTTGCACCGCGTTGACTGATAGTACCTCGATTTTTATGACAATAAGCTTTGCTTGACGCTCTTTTGACATGTAGACGTCAACAAGCATATTATCAAGTTCCAAAGCCTGCCTTAAATCTATTGTGGCAATTTGAATTAAGTTAATCCAATAAAATTGAAATATTCGGGGAACAGTGGAATTTAGGTATAGGGAATGCTAATACACGTTGAAAGAGAAACCGGATGCGAACCGAAATAGCTCATAATATATAGGGTGTTCCATTTGAAATAAGCAAGTAATTGTGATTTCAATTTTACCAAATGGCACAGCTAATTCTCATCACACTGTATACTTAAAAGAAACGCTATCAAACGTGTCGTTTAGGTGTTCCATTTGAAATAAGCGAGTAATTGTGATTTCAATTTTACCAAATGGCACGGCTAATTCTCATCACCCTGTATACTTCAAAGAAACGCTATCAAACGTGTCATTTAGGTGACAATCTGAGGGTAATCTGTACAAAAACTGTGTCTTCTTAGTTGGATTTCCACTGAGAGAGAGAGTGTGCAACGTTCACCTTGGTTTTCGCGAGAATTTAAAAAAAAAATCGAAAAATTTCGAAAACGGTTGATTTTTGACATATGGTGTATTAGTAATAATTTATTTCAAATTCAATGTAGAATTCGAAAATATAATGAAAATTACCATGTTGTATTTAAAATAAGCAAGTTGATGGTCACTTCTGGTTAAACCGGAAATTTGACATAAAGTAAACTATTTTCACTGAACTGGAATTCGTCTCGATCTTATGTGTGTAAATTTTCAAATTTCAAATCGGAGTAGTTATTGATAAACGGCTAACTCAAGGTCTTGGCGCCACACCCTGTATATATGTTGAAGTCTAAAAAATTTTTCAATATGCCTATTTGTATTTTTGATTTAACGTTGACTCATCTGTACAACCAATATCAACACCGGAGGGCATTATCACCCAATCAACCTGCAAATTTTGTCAAACCATTCCTTTTTGTTCTACATACCAAATATTGTATGCTACAATGTACCTACATTCCGTATTTAAGGGAATTATATGTGATGATTGAAAATGTTGTTTAGTTCAATCTTCGATTTTAATTTTTGAGAAGTTCGAAGCTCGACTGTAAACCTTAGACATATTATCTTAGAGGTTCGCAGTTCGAAGCAACATATTTGCTTGGGTTCGTTTATAGTTCGGTTCGAAAAAACATGAGTTCGCACACCTCTAACAAATACCATTATAGAAAATATTGCAAAACATTAAAAATTGTGATAAAACAGGAAAAGCAAATGGAGAATGGTAGATACATATAATGCAGTGACAATGAGGCAAGGGCAGTATGGAATTGAGTAAACTCTTATGTGTCTAAGGACAAGTTAAATTCTAGATTTAATACTGAAGACTTAATTAAGAAAGAGAAAGAATATTACACAGGGCTGGAAAATGTTAATAGTAAATTAGTCAATATGTGCTATGTAAGACCCAACGTGCCTTTGCTGCATAACACACATAACTATAAATAGAGTGCTTCAAACTCAGCTTATATGAATCTTCTGGATGAGCCAGAATTAATAAAAATAGTGAGAAGATTAAAAGATACAAAAAGTACTGGCCCAGATGGTATTTCAACGAGGATTGCTAAGGACAGTTTACACTTGATTATTAAATCCTTTTTGCATATAATAAATATGATGCTTGAGACAGGTGTGTATCTAACAAAATGTAAATTAGCAAATGCCATTTTATTGTTTAAGCCAGGATGTAGATTGACA
Source organism: Tillus elongatus (assembly GCA_964006375.1). Lineage (NCBI taxonomy): Eukaryota > Metazoa > Arthropoda > Insecta > Coleoptera > Cleridae > Tillus > Tillus elongatus. Next base: position 170,554,593 of record OZ023263.1, on the reverse strand, counting down.
GCATCTAATTACTGACAATTGTCCGTTACATCTGTGTTTACCAAGATATTTGAACATGTGATTTCTAGTCGAATTATGAGTTTCTTGGTCACTAACAATATTCTTTGTGATAATCAAAATGGTTATATTAAAGCGCAGTTCACAACAAGAGCTATTTTTCAAACTGTAATGGGAATACTAAGGGGACTTACTGAAAGGAAGCATGTAATGGGAGTTTTTGTGCATTTGTCAAGGCCCATCTGTGGATCACCTGGTTCTGCTTGAGAAATTGCAGCTTAATGAAATAAGAGGTGTTGCTTTCGAACTAATTGGCTCTTACCTGAATTCCTGTAAACAATGTTTAACTACAGTAAATAATAGAACAGGTGAAAGTATAGTATCATCTTACAAGAATACTTAGACGGGTTCCACAAGGTTCTGTATTGGGACCTCTTCTGTACGTTTTGTATGTCAGTGACTTGCCACCAATGCTAAAAATTGAGGACAATAAAATTATTATGTTTGCAGATAATACTGCTGTGATTCAAGCATGTGAGGATGAGACACTATCTGTAGGCAAAATAGATACTAATATAAGAAAAATGAAAGCATACTTTGAATTCAATAACTTGAGATTAAATGTTGACAAGATGCAGCTAATTAACTTTTCAAATGACTGTAATAAATCAAACAGTGCACAAAGCTTAATGCTATATGGTGAGAAGATAAAATATCAAAGTACTGTTAAATTTGTAGGTGTATATCTTGAACGACTGGACTGGAAGTCGTGTAAACAGTCTTGCTGCAGGTCTTAATTCTTTTTTGTATGCTATGAGAGTGATTAACAAAATATTGGCATTAAAGATGTTATAACAGCGTACCATGCATATGTGTCTTCTAAACTAAGATATGGGATAATTTTTTGGGGCAATTCTGTTGAATCTGAAAGTGTGTTTTTGGTTCCGAAACGATTTATAAGATTGATATTTCACCTGAAACAAAGATTCTTGCAAAGAGATATTTAGGCGGGAAAATATATTTACTGTTACATCATTGTATGCCTTGGAGAGTGTGGTATTTTCTAAGGAAAATTATGTCTGCTTTAGTAGTTCTGAGAGCAGTCATATCTACAATACAAGAAGTGATTTGAAGGCACATTTGACATTGATACAAAGAATTGTGTATCATTGGGCTATAAAGCTGTACAATCACCTCCCCAGTGAGGTTGATGCTGTTGAGTTCTGAATTTTTAATGTTTTGTTTGTATTGATGAGCTATCTTGAATTTTTTTTGTTCTGACATGCTCCATACTTGCTGCAATACATTGTATTATAAATGGAATTAAATAAAGTTATTATTATTCATATCATAAACAGTATAAAATATGTACAATTAAAAATGCAGAACTCAACAGCATCAACCTCACTAGGGAGGTGATTGTACAGCTTTATAGCCTGATGATACACAATTTTTCGGATCGATGTCAAATGTGCCTTTGGTGCCTTCAAACCACTTCTTGTATTGCAGATATGACTGCTCTCAGAACTACTAAAGCTGACATAATTTTCCTTAGAAAATACCATACTCTCCAAGACATACAGAAGTTTCATACATTTGGACCAATATATCTTTTTTTTTAAATGCCTGGATAACTTTGTCACATTTAAGTCTATAATTATAAATTTTAGTAGACATTTTTTATTGTGGATATAAAAAAAATTGGTTTTTAAAAAACTTTTCATTGTTGGAAAACTACCTGCCACATTTATAATTTGACAGATACTTTCTTTTCCTACGTTAGAAAGCTTTTGTAGCTTGAATAAAATTTGTAATACAAGTTTCTTTTAAAGATACTATTACTGCACCTAGATAGGTAGGTATACCAAATTTTAATTTTCTAGCTTCCTTGAAAATTCAATTATGGACATTTGTCTCAAACGGAGCTAGAACACAAGATTAAAATAGATTTTTCTTGATAAGAGATGTCGCTTGTAGCACTTTCAAAAAATTATTCAAATGAGCCTGTATTAGGGCCTTTAATTCGATCTTCAAGGTCCGTTTAAATTTAAAGTGTTAATTCTGGTAATATGTTGTACTAATAGTGTTCAATTCTTATGAAAATTCACTACGATAATGCACTTGCTGTGTCTCAAATTTTTATTATATTTTTAATCTATTGTTCTACAGTACTAAACACCCGAAGCGTCGCTCCCGAAAATTATTCCCTTTTTAAATTTGACATGACATTGGATTTCGACGTTCAAATTGAAGTGTTTGCAAGCATGTTCCATTAACTATAGGCCCATATTGAAAAGCATGGCAATGTAGTAGTAGCAGTGGTGGGGAGGCTAATGCCAAGCTAATAGGCCACAATGGGCCCTTTTTGTCAACCCCAGCAACTCAGCAACCATGCTCTACACTTCCTCGGTTCCGTCGCCAAACCGCCTCGACCTCGAAATGAAGGCTGTGACGGTCTTCCATTGGACGGTACTTATCTGATTCCTCTGCAGAGTCCTCGAACCGAACAATTCTGCTCGAAGACTCCCAAAAGCCTCACATTCACACAGGTAGTGGTAAGACGTTTCTTCATCCTCGCTGCATTCTTGGCAAACGGGATCCCTCTCTACGCCTATCAATGTGAGGTGTCTTCTAAGGGCGCAGTGGCCTGTCAGCACCCCAATGATGCGGCAAAGCGTAGGTCGACTTCTACCGAGTAGCCAGACAGTTTTATCTCTGTCCGGCCTCTCCATAAAGTTCCTCGCCTGCCTACAGCCACCAGCCGACCCACATTGCCTCTCCATGGCCTCCTCAGTCCACCTGTCTAAGGCGACAGAGACTGTCTTCCTACTTATGCCTATCACAGGCTTCGGGCCACAGAACGGCCGCCGTGAACCAAGCCTTGTGAGATCATTCGCCACCTCATTCCCCTCTACGCCACAGTGTCCCGGAACCCACACCAGTTGCACCTCCTTTGTCCTGGCTAGTCCTTTAAGGGCGTCAGCGCACTCCTGAACCAGTGTTGACCTAATTCTGGCTGCGCAGACTACCCGGAGGACCGCCTGGCTATCCGAGCAAATGTATACACATTTCTCGGGGCTCATCCTCGCATCCTGTCTATTGGCCACAGATAGGATAGCGTACACTTCCGTTTCGAATGCCCTGGTATATGCGCCCAGATTGACAATAATCATTGGCTTGTTTATAAATTTAATTAAAATTCATCAATTAATATTTGCGATATTGCCAGCAAATAGTGATATGCCGCATCTATCTCAAGATCAGTTGGTGTTTATCATTCACATGAGAAAACAAGGGTCATTGAAGAGATTGCTTGGCTACTGGAACGTCTAAGCGATCCAATAATCAGGCCATTGTTACCTTAGTTATGAGCATTTTCAGATGAGAGCTTGATTGAGTCTCCTTTGGAAACAAGCCATTTGTAATTGAGTTCTTTTAACGACAAGTTTCGACCTATGCAGACGAAAAACAATTTCTAGTGCCCACAATTAATGGTTCTTCCATAAGTAAATTAATTTCCAGACAATTCTGCTGTCAAACGAAAATTTTAAAAAGATTAGGATTTGGATCAGTTTCAATGCAACACTATATTGGTTGTTCATTCTGTATCGATTCTGTTAACTGAGCGTTTCTGCCTGAAACTTTTACTTCAATATAAGCCCGGCATTATGAAAATCGATTGATGAGTAAAAAAGTTATACCCAAAAACAAAACAAAAGCTCTTTTTGTAGTCACCTGTAAGTAAAAAGAATTAACGGAAAACTTAAAAGCCATCCTGTAGTTTATGCCCTATTTCAACATATTTTTAGTTGAAATACAAGAAACAATTTTTTTTCAAACTGGAGCTTCATGACAGTTTAGAAAATTTTATTCAACACCCTGTATAAAATTTATGTGAATTACCCGATATTTTACAGAACAACGGGCTAATAGTGAAGGGATTGTGCTTTAAGTGAGTTCAATTTGATATCGGCAATCGAATATTACATCAAATTTAAAAAGGGCAAAATTTTCGCGAGAGACACTGAGTGTCTAGTAGTTTATTATAAAGCAGCTTTAATAACTTTTTTAGGTGTGTACGAAGCTTTGAATTTTTGAATATCACTAACACCAAACTGTTGGAAGCACTGCTAATAATGTATATAGTTAGATAATTATCAAGGGTTCCTAAAAAGTTAGCTTTTCATTATATTTTTGCTTTCTTTTTTATATAGTTGTCTTTATGTGTAATCCAGCATTTTAGTATGCTTTATATTGGTTTAGCTATAACTAGTATTATTAAAACCTATAATCGATCGCAGAGGGCCTGGTCAAATTTAAAAAGATTACATAACACGTCTCCTTTATTTTTAATCAATCCCACTGCTAACAAAACATGTCTGCTTATTTACTGTTACATCCTGAAGTTGTTCATTTAACCTTACTCCTTATATATTTATTTATGGTTCAACAGTTTGTGAAGAGCAAAAAGCCTGAGATAGCTTCAGTGATAGCGCCATACCAGGCGACAAGTTCAGAACAGCTGTCACTGGCCCGTGGTCAGCTAATTATGATTCGTAAGAAGACCGACACGGGTTGGTGGGAAGGTGAGCTACAGGCGAAGGGTAGGAAAAGGCAGGTAGGCTGGTTCCCCGCCAGTTATGTCAAGGTGTTGAACAGTAGTGGAAGAACTAGTGGAAGAAGCACCCCTGTGTCAACTACTAGGATGCAACAAGAAGTCATAATAGGTAAATTATACACAGTGTGTCACCAATGTATGTCATAATGTTCTGCCATTATCTTGAAGCAAAAATATAATGTTTTGGGCCCATTTTTTTATTTACCTATATCTGTTTCTGTTTACATATTGTTGCTCATGCACAGCCACCTAGGCTTATTATTGTGCTTGCCCTTATTTAAAACCTTTTTCACACCCCATATAGAAATGAAGTACCCAATTAGTACAGATATATCGAAGAATGTAGAAGGGAACCATCACTGACCTTCCGAGTAAATATTGTCTTTCGTTCTCAATGCTTCACATGTGCACATGATTTGCGTAGTTGTTTTATGTCCATTTTTGCATAATCTGTTAAGTCAAGTCAAGTCCTCTTTGTATATTTTATTTTTCCGAAGTGTTTTTCAACAGTAGTATGCCTCGTCATTAATGCAGGATTACACTCTGCTAATTCAAGTGAGGTGTGTTTGTTTAATGATAACACTACTTTCATCATCAAGGGAAACACAAAAGAGGGAGTTGATTGAAAAACAGCTGAAATACCAAGCAACTAGTGCTGGGAATTTATCCGTTTGTGTATTCGAATATTCGTTCCGAAAGCTTCACCACTATTCGAATTATTCGAGTATTGAATATCCGTGGAGTATTCGAATATTCAAATATTCGTGGAGCATTCGAATATTCGTGGAGTATTCGAATATTCGTGGAGTATTTGAATATTCAAATATTCGTGGAGCATTCGAATATTCGTGGAGTATTCGAATATTCGTGGAGTATTCGAATATTCGTCGAGTATTCGAATATTCGCAGAATATTCCAATATTCGCACAGTAATAAACACTCCCCTAAGCCCATGAATGTGTCTCGTTATCATTTTTTGAATCTGCCTCTGTTTCCTAGAAAATTAGCTATTTAATTCTTAACTTTCAAATAATTCCGGAAATGTTTCATTGTTTATTTTAGAAAAATTAATGACGATTATAATGTCGGTTTCATTGTGCTTATCACAACAGAAGTTAGGTTTTTAGTCATATTTACATTATTTGCAAGTACATATATAAATGAATAAATAAATCTGCATCCCGTGTATTTGCGTTTTAAGCTGATAATGTGTTTAGTTAGAAAAATATGGCTAATTTATAGTAGATGGTGTACATATTACATATTAGTAATTTATGATGCCAATAACGACATTCCATTCGCCACAGTTATCGATATAAATTTTATATTTTTTAACAGAACATGCTGTATATTGTTACCCATTTGAATCCAATATTTCGTTCCGAGTTCAAGGGTATAGCACAATTGATACTTAAAAATCATGCATTCCTGAGTTATTAACCATTTTATCCAAGACCCAAAAGCATTCGCATGATTACACATATACAGGACAGAACTGACAATATTGGTGCCGGTGCTTTTGAGTAGTGCTGGGAATTTATCAGTTTGTGTTTTCAAATATTCCTTCCGAAAGCTTCACGACTATTCGAATTATTCGAATATTCGCTGAGTATTCGAAGTATTCGAATATTCGCTGAGTATTTGAATAATCGTGGAGTATTTGAATATACTCTTGTTGAAATAATTCGTATTCGAATACTCGAATATTCGAACTATTCATATTCGATTCCCAGCCCTACAAGCAACACAGCATATTGGTTTTCCTCAAATGAACAGAGACAGGACCGAAACAGTGAAATTTACCATGTGATTTTTATAGGTCCCCAAAAAAGTGTCAAATTTCTGGATGTCACATTGTCCTTACTTGGACGTCTCATATAAAACTCTTACGTACAAAATTAGCAAAGATTACATACTTCATGCAAAGACTGAACTTCTCACCATACTTACAAGGCCACAAAGACTAGCTTGAATTCACTGGGGAGCCTCTTCAGACATCAATCTTGTTCTGCTAGAACAAAAAGGAGCAGTGTGTGTAGTGGAGTTACACCTCATACTGGTTGTCGAGAACTATACAAAAAACAATAAATGTTGACAATACTGGGTACATCCATATGTACAGCAGTATTCTTTGCAATTCGTTTTCTATTTGTTGCATCTGTCATTATTTGCATACCTTGTGCAATTGAACTATTGTACATTTATTTTGAGTACTGTTGTCTTTTCTTTCAGCCTATTTTTCTATAAGTAAATTTTAAAAATGTTATTTTATTTTTTACTGAATTTTTCAGTCTGTGAACACGATTGGTTATTGTACTTTTTTTACACGTTGAAGTAAATAAATTTTGACATTATTCATTATTTATAAGCATAAAAGATTAAAATGTTGAATTTTGTGTTTGCAAATGAATTACTGTCCTAAAATCTAATAGTTGTATGTGGTAGGTGAAGACCTATTAAAACATCTCTTATATATGTCACTTTTGGGGTTCCACAAGGTTCACACCTTGGGCCACTTATATTCAACATTTTCATTAATTATATTGGAATGTTCTTCAGACCACCTTACTTAACGTTGGCTGATGATTTTAAAAATTTCACTTCTGTCTATACAGCTGCTCAATTGTCTGCTCTTGCTCTTGATTTGGAGTGCTTCTTCATGGTGCTGTACAAATGATCTTCATATGAATATAAATAAGTGTTTTTATGATGAAGTTTTCCCATATATCTACCTCTCAGTTTACCACTGCAGATTCTGATTATCTCATATATGGCATCTCCTTGAGATGGGTTGATACTGTTCCTGATCTGGGTGTCACGTTGGATTCACAGCTTAGGATGCCATTTCACATTGATGCTGTTACTTCAATGGCTGCAAGAATGTTGGGTTCGACAACTAGAATCACTAATCTTTTTAGCATTGTCCGTACATTGACCAGCCTTTACTCATCGATTGTACGGTCTTTATTTGAATATTGTACAGTTATTTGGTAACGTCACTACACTGTGCGTATTGATAGAATTGAAAATGTTTAGTGAAGATTTGTCAAAATTTTGTGTTATATAAATTTCTTGTGTTTTTAGAATTATAGTTACAGTCTATTGCTTTTTTATTTTGGTCTACATTCTCTTCAAATTAGGTGTATTCTGTTTGACCTATGTCTTATTTACAAAGTTCTCAATCGACTTATATATAGCTGCGATATCCTATCTCAAATGTGCGTAGAGTTTTAAATCTGTGAAGTATTGTATTATTATTATTGTTGTGGCTTGTCTAAATTTATAATTTTTTTGTATATTATGTAAGATGCATCAATAATAAGAATAATAATGATAGTAATAATAATAATAATAATAATAATAATTATTATTATTATTATTATTATTATTATTATTATTATTATTATTATTATTATTATTATTATTATATTATGTTTTTTCATCTATAAAAATCATCATCCTGAGGTCCATGCTTATATACAAAACTCGAATATTGTAATTTCAGATAAAGTTATTGCCTTATATCCGTACACGGCTGCGAACCCCGACGAGCTAAGTTTTGCCAAGGATGACATAATCAGTGTCACAGCACGTGAAGAGGAGGCGTGGTGGCGTGGTGAACTGAACGGTGTCTCAGGCCTCTTCCCTAGTAACTATGTAGCCCCCCTTCAGCAGCAATGTAAGTAATATTGATCAGTATCTCTTTATGTGCTCTTTTAGATATAGATATAAATCCAAATTAAGATTAATACTGGAAAATGTTATTCATGTTATTTGCAAAGTAAAATCAATATGTTATAATTTATATTTTTGTAGGTGCTCTAATAGGTAAAGATAGATTAGTTTGTTTTTTAGCTACTTTTACAATTTTTTTCATTCATAAGAAGTAGAGAACATCTGATCTGTTTTGAATTTACGGGAATTTGGCTGAACTGTAAAGGTGTAGTTTATCAAAAGAACACTTAGAAACACTTGTCAATGCAATGTCTTTATGTTTTCCAAGTTTTCTGTAACCACGTTATGTTACATACAACCAGCGCAGGACAATACAGAGTTATCTGGCGAAGATTCATGCCAAATATGGTGGAAAATAGAATAAGAATCTTAACTTGAGAATTACCCAGATGAAAATGAGTTTGGTATTAGATCCGGTCGACGAACTAGCGTATGTTAGATATGACATAGGTTAGATGAGGATAAGTATATAGTGAATAGGCTGTTTCAGTCCCTCCACTGCAACCGTTGGTCTTTTGTAGCTTAAATTGTTTAAAATTTCACCCATTAATCTAGCTTCTTACAGAAGCCAATATATTTTCAGGATGAAAGCTGTTCCAAAACTTCAGGTGCTCCCTCTCAAGGTTCTAGAGGCAGGGTATGTCCTAAAATCTCCACCAGAGCGGGCAGATCTGTAGGTGGGTTTGCCTTGTAACGCTTTACACATTTCTCTTTATTTTCCACTGTTATATTGCCAATCATAGACATAATTGTCACCTATGACGTCACCGCTTTTGTCCATCGAATAACTGAATACTCTGTGGTTTAATGCAGAAATTTAAAATCTGAAAATTAATGTCATTCTACCTTCTACTATTCTAACAATAACTGATGTAACTTATCTCTGACAACCGACAGCTTTATATACAACGAAAAATTCACAATGCTCCTCCTTTATCGCATTTAATTTAAATTATCTCATCTAGTGTGCACAACGAGCAGAGTGCTGCCGTAGGATTAATATTATAGTTCCATAGAGAACATCCCGTTCAGGGCACCGAAGTAACCATCATTCAGAGCAACAGCCAGAACACTGTTCAGAGCACCATCCAAAGCATTGTTTAAAGCAAGGAGGCTAATGCTACCAGCCCCATGAACCTGCAGAATACCTTTATTACTTTTAATAATCAAATTTATTTAAAGTATTAATTTCAATTTGTCTTTAAGTGTCATATTGCTTTATTAATGAATTGCATGTCAATGTTCAATATTTTATTCTACAATAAATGCTATAAACGATATCCCTCTCTCTCTCTTTTTCTTTTCATTTTTTTACAGTGCCATCTCACATGCAAATAACGCCCAACGTTGGGCGCCAGTGTAACTTACTTTAACAACCGTTAGTGACTGGCTAATTAAAAATAAATAAATAATAATAAATGGATGAAATATAAATTACTTGAGGGTGAGATATAAAGAGCGTGAATTGTCGCAATTTTTATCTGTATGTGATGTGGCACTGTAAAAAAATAATGAAAGAGAGAGGGGGGGTGGAGGAGGGTGGTGTATATGGCTAACATCATTTATTGTAGAATACAACATTGATCATAGACATGTAATTAAGAAATAAAGCAAAATGATACTTGATGACAGATTGAAATTATTACTTTAAATAAATTGAATTATAAAGTGAAATGTAAGTTAAAGAAAAACAATCAAATTAAGTTAATTTTCCTTAACATTGTGTGTTGCAGTTTGTGACAGGGCTTCATTCCTAGAATAAAATGATCACTTAGAGCTGGTAAAACTTCTTAAGATGATTGAAGGTATTCTGCAGCTTTATGAGGCTGATGGACCCCCCCCCCCCCGTTCTGAACAATGTTATATATCGGCTCACTCTGATCGTGAGGATGGTGCTGTGAACGGGATGTTCTGGATGAAACTATAATATTAGGCCTAGGGCAGCATTCTGTTCGTTGTGCACACTAGATGTGCTAATTTTAAATAGATGCAATAAACGAGGAACATTGCGAATTTTTCGTCATATATATATATATATATATATATATATATATATATATATATATATATATATATATATATATATATATATATATATATATATATATATATATATATATATATATATATATATATATATATATATATATATATATATATATATATATATATATATATATATATATATATATATATATATATATATATATATATATATATATATATATATATATATATATATATATATATATATATATATATATATATATATATATATATATATATAGATAGCTGTGGTGTCAAAGATAAGTGACGTCAGTTATTTTTAGAATAGTAGAAGGTAGAATGACGTTATTTTTTAGATCTTAGAATTGCCATGTTAAACCACAGAGTATTTAGTTGTTCGATGGACAGAAGTGGTGAAGTCATAGTAAAATGTTAGGGAAATGTGAGGAAAATTAGTGATTTTGCTCAAATGTCATGGAAATGATTCGGTAGACCTGGAAATTCTATATTTGTAAAATTCCGTCAATAGCAGATTCATTGTTATTTTGATTTCATATATATTATCTGAATTCCTTTTATGTAAATATTTGTCTACTACGGCTGTCGGTTGGTATATTAATTGAAACCGCCAATAAACGTAGCGCATGCAACATGCGCTGATATAAATATAGCATCTTCTTAATCTCAAGCATGTCTCATTCGTTCATGTCACTTCGAATGTTCTTCTTTGAATGCATAAAATGTAAAATACATTCTAGTTATTGGCGACGGAGAGCTGCGCTGTGAATGTGTTTATTCGATTTTAACCTTTATGACCATGTAACATAGTGTTAAAGTTGGAGTGAAAATATTGGGCAGTTGTATATGGGTATTTATATTGTAATCGACAAGAAAATTTTTTAATATCGCAATGTGTTGTGTATAGTTCAAAATGATTAGCAGGGGTGGGAAATGTAGAAATCCACGATAAGCAGTATGTCAAAAATTCGTAACATGAATATATAAGAATTCTTGTTGAAAATGAGAAGACAATGCTTGAGATAAGTGAATTAGAAAAAATGAAACATAAGGCACGCAGAGAAATATCACAACTAGAAATGAGGAAAACACATTAAACTACAAAACTGAAGTTTTAAAATCTAAAATTACCACATTGAGAAAATATGTATGAATAATTCCTATTATCTTATCTCAATGTGGTGATTTCTCTTGGCCTTTTTTTATAGTAAACATTTGAGATGTTGAGGGGTCTGGAAATGTCAGGGAATTTGATTGTTGATTCATTCTGGGTGCCCTGAGCTACTTCTTTACACCCAGAAGGGCCAGCTGCAGTTCCTCTGGGTTGACTAGTTAAGAGTGGCTGAGGGTTTGTGTGCAGCCACAGAACTCTTGCCCCTTGATCAGAATAATATCTACTCAAAACCAAGGTATGGTCTGAAGCTGACTCCCCCCATTGTAGTGATTGACATTTTTGATATTTTGAAGGACGCAGTTGTATTTATCGGAGTTCATAATGCCATTTACAAAGTGTAAGTTTCCTACTCCCCTAGTTGACATGAATCCCAAAATCGTCACAGAGGCCGGACACTTAACTGTCTTCTGTCAGTGTGAAAAATTTCTTCTTTCGATCTTAGGACTCTGCTTCCTCTATCACGAATGCAAACTTCAAATCTAGCTTTGTCACTATACAATTGAGCTCCACTGCTTTTGAGACCCAGATTTGTGCTCCTTTGTCCCGTCTTTTTTTCTTCTGCCTCTTTGTCATTTTCTTTCGCCTACAGCATGTAAATTTGAAAACGGGTAAAATGTGGAAATTTTGGCTTACCTTATTTAGATTTTTGCCTTAGGTGATCAGTGTTCTTCATATTGGGTTGCGCAGTTTAGGACGATCAAATGTCAAATATGAGTAATGCTCTGGAAGATCAAATTCTGTGACTGCTCAGGAAAACACTGATTTGGTCCATGAAATGATCCTAGAAAGTTGACGAATTGGGCTGAAACATATAGCAAAAACGTTGCACATTTCCTGTGAACGTGTGTTCAATTGTTCAGCACAACTTGGGAGTAAAGAAGCTTTTGGAAAAATAGATTTTGAAAAGCGTGAAACCCTGATTAGAAGCGCGCTGGTTTGACAATGCCTAAGGAAATGTACAACCGTTTTGAAGATCATTCCTCAAACTTTCTGATTTGCCTTATCACTGTGGTCGAAATATTATAATCCAGGGACTAAGAGCAATCAAAAGACTGGAAGCATCCTGGTTCTTGACAACCCAAAAAAAATCTGTATGCAAAAGTTATCTGGCGAGGTTCCTGTTTCAGTTTTCTGGGACAAAGATGTGATATTTCTGCTAGATTTTCTGGATTAAGGTAGAACTGTCACGGAAGAATACTATAGTGGGTTGCTAGCTGAATTGCCTAGGAAAATTGTGAAAAAACGTCGCGAAAAGCCGGATAAAGGTGTGTTCTTTTTGCAAGACAATGCCCTTGTCCACAAGGTGTTGATTACACTGCATACAATTCGTAAAATTAGTTTTGAATTGGTTGACCACCTGCCATATTCTCCAGATTTAGCACCATTAGATTATTATTTGTTTGCCCACAAGGTGTTGATTACACTGCATACAATTCGTAAAATTAGTTTTGAATTGGTTGACCACCTGCCATATTCTCCAGATTTAGCACCATTAGATTATTATTTGTTTCCAAAGCTGAAGAAACACTTTAAAGGCGACGATATTTTCGATGAGCGGCTTGAGAATTAAAATAATGAATTTTTTTGAAGGGTTTAGCTATTGCTATATGAACGTTCTGCTAAATGTGAAAGCCTTAAGAGGAGACTGTTGAATAAAAAATATTTTGTTTTAAAAAAGTATTGCGTTTTCTATTGCAGGCTAAGTACAATACCTCATTGTAAGTTGTTTTATAGTATAACACAGACGAGAAAACACCAACTGTACACCGCACAATAATAATAGTAATTTTTTAAAATCTTAGATTAAAAATTTCAGCAATAGCTTACACCGATTAAAATATTTTTCAGTATTAATCTTATCTTGTACCCATGTTATTTTATTGCACTCGTTTTCATATTTCATTCACGACACCTTTCAATATGTCTTAAACAAGGTCACTTTTATTATTTTTTTCTTTTCCTGTAGGAATACAACACCCATTCTACCATCTGAAGCTGAATAGTTGGATATATTTTAGAATTGTTATAGTACAATAGCAGTAAATGTGTTAAAATAATGTACGTTTATCTAAATTTAGGTGAAAAAAATCTTTTACAAGCACATTTTAATGAGACTGCTTTTTACATCGCCATCGCTGTTGTTTTAACAGCTTAGTTAATTTGATTTTTATTTATTATCGTAATTTTATGTATATTTGAAAAAAGTTTTAAATATTTAATTATTTTTACAGTAGGGTTTTTAGTAATCTTTTTTAATTTGATATGTTATATTAAAATGATTGGATCTTATTTATTTTATACATGTTAGACAGTTTTTTCAACTCTTTATCTTGTTACTCAATTAAACTACTTTCCTAAAGTTGATTTTTTACATTTAATATGGAGAATCTATGCTCTAAATTGTAACCTTTTTTACAAAACATCTTATTCGAGTTTCATTTTAGTAACAGCTAATTGTGTTAAAAAAAAATACTTAGGTAAATATCAGGACGAATATTTAAAAAAAGAAACTGTACATATTAGGGAATTTTTATGTCAATATCTGGGTAAACCATTACTTTGGATCATGTAAAAATATATACACAAACAACATGTTTCAGCTTGTCGAGCACATTGTTGTCAGATTCACAAACAAGTCAATTCTAGTATGTTTTGTGTAAAAAGAAAATAAACAAAGAAGCCTCTATAAACAAGAGATTAACCCACAATTCAATAGACAATAATTGTGTTTTTCTATTGTAATATTGCGCTCTGAAAATATCTTTGAGAAGACTCTAAAATTAGTAACTTTCGATCACAAACTCCAGTCTGGTTAGGGATCCAAATTTGTATTCTTCCTAGGTATTTTTATTTTTTCCACCAATTGGTGTCACCATCATGCATATTATAAAAATGACGATTTTAAAAATATTATGGATTTAATTTTTGACAGGTAAACCACCAGCAAACTGATATCTATTACAGTAAGCTGGAGCCATAGCTATGGCTAGTCAGTAGCTTAGTATCATAGGAGCTCCAGTCTTTGTGACAAGTTTGATGTATATATATATATATATATATATATATATATATATATATATATATATATATATATATATATATATATATATATATATATATATATATATATATATAACAGGATTTTTAACACAGCATTTCTGTATACTATACAAGGATAAAGGTTAAGCGCAAGGCCGCAAGGAGACAACCGCATACACGTGTTTCAAGCTTGTTAGCTATCATCAGTACGGTATAGCCAGGTGATGATGGGAACACTGTGGATGAAGAAGCAAAAATACACGGTTGCCTGTTGTGACCCGCGTATTTTTGCTTCTTCATCCAGAGTGTTCCCATCATCACCTGGCTATACCATACTGATGATAGCTAACAAGCTTTGTTTTATGAAACAAGAAACACATTACCACCATTGATTATAAAGGACAGGAAAGTGGATGCTGGTGATGCATTTTTATTTATCGTCTCTGAGTAACACTGAAACTAAAGAAACCAAACACTCCCATCTGACAACAATGTGCATGATTCATGTCTACAATTAAGATCACACACATGCATGTTATGTAAATCGTTTTGCACAATCCAAAGTGAAGCTTTACCCAATATTGACGAGAGGTTATGCTCTTATTATTATTAATAAAATTTGAAACCAGTTTCCTTTGTTCATTATTTCTTAAGAGTGCACATGCATGTCATTATTTAGAGAGAAAAAAGAGTTTTATTTTCAGACTTAAAACATTATGTTTTGATAATTTTTATAGAAGTACATTTTTTAGAACTTGTAAAAGGGAAAGTAGTACTGAGAATATAGGACAATTAACACTTAATTTGATTAGAAAAAAGAAAATAATTTTCGTGCTTAGCAAAATTTATTGTTTCTAACCTTGTTAATAAAGAAACGATTTGTCTTATTAAAATGTGTTATTTGAAAACTATATCATGTGATCTTAAGTAATATCAACTGCTTAAAAACTCATAATTGTAATTATTTATAAATGTATTGTTTTTTGCTCATTATTGTTTTTAGTTATTTATTATGTAATTATATCGAATTTGTTTTCAGTTAGTTTGGTAGGGTGGGTGTTTATTCGGTAAGATTTTTATATTTGCTTTTACTTCTGGTAGATTAGAGTTATTATCTTCTCATTAGCTTTTAATATACCACCCTACGAAGCTCAACTGAAGCGTACTTTTTTTTATCCACCTATGTTTTATAAATTAATATTCTATATATATTGTTATGGTTGACATTGTATTTGAAATTTCTGCAAATCTATTGATATATCTGGTTATTACAAATATCATATTTGCTATGTTAATTAATTTACCTAAGAATACTCAATAATTTAAAAGTGATGTAAACGTAAATCATTACAATAAATATCTCGCACATTTATTTCGCATTTTATTGAATTTAAGATGCTTATCTTAATCAGCTTACTACATACAGACTTGGAGAGTACTTCTCTGGCTTCACTGTTGGTGTTCTTTTTTGTAGGTGAAGGATGTAGCCAGCGTGTAAGCTAACTGGAGCAAGTGGCCCTTACGAATTCTGGATGTTCTAGGATCTTCTTCAACGTTGAAGAACACCCTAGAACATACAGAATTCGTAAGGGCCACTTGCTCCAGTTAGCTCACATGCTGGCTACGTCCTTCACCTACAAAAACCAACAGTGAAGCCAGAGAAGTAGTCTCCAAGTCTGTATGTAGTATGGACAAGTTTCACCAAGTAAGGGCAACAACAATCAATGAATTAATCAGCTTAATTGTTAGTCTTTTGTTTCTTAGTGGATTACTGTGGTGGCTTGTGAAATCATGACCTAAATTTTGTAAAATATACTATGTGACAAAAGAAATTCTACCCTGTATATGTTCTGGTATCTTTATAATTCTTTTATCAGTAACACATTTGTTTTAATCACATTACAACTAGTAGAGTTTTTGAAAGTTTTCAAAAAAAATCAACACTATTATTATTATTATTATTATGATTATTATTATTTTTATTTTTATTATTATTATTATTACCTTTATTGCTTAAAATCATACAACATGTTTATTCAATAAGTCTAAGACTTGTGGTGAATATTAACATAATTTTATTTAAATAGTTGCATCCAAAACTGCAACACTCCAAATTCAACAACCTTAAAATTTTGACATTCCAAAAATTTATTTTCTCTTCCATTTCGTTCTTCAAATGTTTCACCTGATACCTCCATTTACAATTAATACTGATCACTCCATAATACTTTTCCAACTGAAAATCTTTCTCAACTGCCCATATTTTGCCGAAATTGTAAATTTTGTCCGAGACCAAAAATGACATTTTAATTTGACATAGGTATTTCAAGACAATTAATTTTTTGTTTAAAAATTCGCTTAGAGTTATTCAGTTTAGTTGCTTTCATTGTGTCCAGACCATCCTGCTTCCTGTAAGGAGGTGGTATATATAAATTTGAGGGGCTAGGATTTCATTTCAGGAAATTGCCAATAAGGTTGGTCGAAGTACTATAGTGATGTGGTGTTAAAATCCATGGTTTGTACAAGGGGATTATACACATTTTTGGGGAATTGAAACTGTAAGAAGAACCACAGATCGCATAGAATGGCTCGTTTCAATTAATGCTGTTAGATAGTGTTTTCGACCAATTACACTAATTTACAAATAAAACAAAAAAATATGCTAATTGAATAAAATTACTTTTTTTTTTCTATTAATTTTGATGTGCATATATGACTATAAATCATTTTCATCACGTCAGGATTTTAAAATATCAAAGTCAGATCCGGTAAGTCATAAACCTTTCCTTACCTCTCGTCTGTCTAATACAACAGTTTGTGGCCAATGGACCTGGTTTCCGAGGCCATCAGGATACAACACACACACAGATTCGAAAAGTGGATGCTAGTAAAAAATATATGTTTATTTAGACATTGAAACTTCGCTTCTTAAAGCTTTGTTACCATATCAGCTTGTTTGCAAATTCAGTAAGATCAAAAACATTATCTGTTACGTTGTAATGAAGTCCGATTTATTACGGTTATTTGAATAGCTAATAAGTCATTTAGGCGGTGTAAATAACGGATATTTGCTAGGTAATAAATCTGACTCATTTTAGATACACTTCAAAGTATGAAAAGCCGCCACAGGTGAAACACAGATTTTGTAGGATGGAACGCATTATCCCGGTCTGACAAGCGCGATGATATTCATTCTAGGTACGTAACGGGGCGCATGGCAGGTAAGCGAGCAGAGACACGGAATGCGATCGAGAGAGAAGCCTTCAGCCAGTGCTCGCGTCAACAGGTAACCGTCGGTCGTACGTTGTTTGTAAAGGTTTTAAAGCGTTAGTTAGGTGTAATACCTGGAAAGATTATTTCGCTGTGCTACAGAGTAATAATAATAATAATAATAATAATAATAATAATAATTTATTAACGCTCTGAGCCAAAGTGGAGTCTGAGAGTAGTGGAAAAGCAACGTGTTAGTTGTTTAATAGTAAAGAACGAGAGTCTAGGAAGACTGTGTTCTGTTAAGATAGGTTGCAAGGTTAGTTATACTGCGGGAAACTTGAAGAAGTATAATTTGCAAACTGGTAAAATTTGTTTGGGTGTTTTATTAATGCTGTTCTATGTGTAATGTTAACAGCGTGTTAGATTTATCCATGTAATTGGGCCTTTGGCCTGTCTTGGATTTTTGAATAAAATAAAAATAAAATAAAATCACGCATATACAGAGTGTGCTGTATGTAGTAGTGACAAAACTAGTCACGGTTACCCATTTAAGGGAGGTCGAAGGCAGGTAAATAATTATACCGTATTATAGTGGAATTAGGGTGTTTTAGCGAATCACAGCGTACTGTACAGGGTGGACTACGTTTGTTTTGAGGGACGTTCTGTCCTTGAAGGAAGCATAGATCTATTCTGAAGGGTATGCCCTCGCTAAACCAGGTGTTTAATTAGCTAGGGTGTCCATCCTAGATAAGGGCCAAGCTGGTCACATTTCGTACCCATATAAGGGAAACGGGAGCACGGACAGTGCTGATGTAGGGTAGTATTTAGTGTGCCCGGCATCCTGTGCTGTATTGGGTCGACTAAGTTTGTTCTGAGGGACGTTCTGTCCTTGGAGGAAGCATGGATCGATCCAGAATGGTACGTAACCGCTGGAGGGCACTGTTAGCCATGTAGGGTGTTCAATAGGAATAGGGAACCAGTTACCTGGTGGCATTAGTTAGCCAGTTAGGGTCTTATAAGCGTGTCAACCATTTGCCTACCCACCTAGTGCTGTGATAACTCTAATATCATGCTTTATTTGTAATAATTAGTACAAATATTATTTTAATCGAATATCCTTGTATTTTTAAATATTGACGTATTTGTATCAATTCCACTATGAAAAATGTCTTATCAGAGATAACGTTATCTGACCTGAGATATGTTTATCTGTATTCGCATGAATTGTAGCGAATTTTTGATTTTAATTATTTATGGATTTTTATTGTCAATTTCATTTTGTAAATATTTTAAATGTTAGAGGGTTTTATGAAATCAGTTGCGTTTCACTGCACTGCCTGTAGGTCTTTACACTAGTGTAGGTGTGTTAGAGCTAGGATCCTGTGACGGATTGTAACTGACGGAGGTATGTCGTAATCGATATTTATCTGTTTAGAATATTTCTGCTTCCAACTTTGTAAGTTAGGGAAAACAGCCATCATTCGGGAGTGAGTAATTAAAGCCTACTTACCTCCCGAGAAGTCTACGGGATACAATAACTTGCGACCCCTGGCTATAGTTTTCTTCTCCACTCGAGTTACCTAGGACAAGGCTGTTATGAAACAGTAACTTTGTGGTGTTCTACGAGGGCCTTAGCGGAAGTCCTCACGGGGATCTGACCTCGTCCTATTTAATAGGGAATAAAGATGGCGCCCGATGATATTTAACTTAGAATATTTAGGTCAAGCCCTAATGACGGATTGGCAACTTATCCGTCGGGCCTCTCCTTAGCCGGGGCATCACAATGTTTTATTATTATTATTGTGGAGTCGCACCTGCATTTTAGATAAGGAATTCATAGTGTCTATAGAGATCGTTGAGCTTTTTTTACAAAGCTCTGCTAGAAAGATACCAACACCATTTGTATTTCTTAGATGATATATAAAGCAGTTTTATCGCTTTTTATCAGTCTTTTAAAACTAAAGCTTTCTTGTATAAGTAGATATTTCATTTCTGAGGCGATTGAATAGTCATCTTCTGGTCTATGTCAAATGAAGTGTGTTTTCTACCAGCCTATATTGCCTCAATTGCATTTCAATAAATATGGCTTTTCGTGCTGCATTTTTCAAGTAACAATGTCTTCATCCAGATGAATTTTATTATGTTTGTGGATTATACATAACGGGCCATCATGGTTGCACATTTGTGGAAGCACTAATGTTTGCTTATTTGCACAATTTTTGGTTTTCTGTTGCAAATCAGAATAAAACATGGGTTCTACATGCCTTCTGTAACAGTTCCAGGCTTACTTTAAGTAAATGGGTGGCTGCTGAACATTGTTGTCTTCAGTTTGGTCTACCTATGTTGTGGAGATAACCAAGAGAACACTCAAGTGACTGCTACTTTCGTCTGACAAACAACAGTTTTCAGTAAGAAAAATAAGTCAAATGTGGAATACACAGATGTTTCATCTGTATCCAAAACAGTGTTACATTTGACAGATTTACCTAAGCCTGTTTGCTGCGGTTCTACAAGTATACAATCAACCAACAGTAGTAGCAGTGGTGGGGAGGCCAACGTCAAGCAAGTAGGCCACAATGGGCACTTTTTGCCAACCCCAGCAACCATGTTCTACTCTTCCTCGGTTCCGTCGCCAAACCGCCTCGACCTCGAGATGAAGGCCGTGACGGTCTTCAATTGGACGGTACTTACCTGACTCCTCTGCAGAGTCCTCGATCCGAACAATTCTGCTCGAAGACTCCCAAAAGCTTCGCATTCACACAGGTAGTGGTAGGACGTTTCTTCATCCTCACCGCATTCCTGGCAAATGGGATCCCTCTCTTCACCTATCAATGTGAGGTGTCTTCTAAGGGCGCAGTGGCCTGTCAGCACCACAAGGATGCAGCGAAGCGTAGGTCGACTCCTTCCGAGTAGCCAGACAGCTTTATCTCTGTCCGGCCCCTCCACGAAGTCCCTCGCCTGCCTGCAGCCACCAACCGACCCCCAGTGCCTCTCCATTGCTTCCTCGGTCCACCTGTCTAAGGCGACAGAGACTGTCTTCCTACTTATGCCTATCGCAGGCTCCGGGCCACAGAACGGCCGCCGGGAACCGAGTCTTGCGAGATTATTCACCACCTCATTCCCCACTACGCCACAGTGTCTTGGAACACACCAGTTGCACCTCCTTTGTCCTGGCTAGTCCTTTAAGGGCGTCAGCGCACTCCTGAACCAGTGTTGACCTGATTCAGGCCGTGCAGACTGCCCGGAGGACTGCCTGGCTATCTGAGCAAATGTATACACATTTCTCGGGGCTCCTCCTCACATCCTGTCTATTGGCCACAGACAGGATAGCATACATCTCTGTTTCGAATGCTGTGGTATATGCGCCAAGAGCATAGCTGTCGCGCACCCCCAGGCCCTCTATGTATATTCCTGCCCTGGAGGATTGTTGGTCCTCCAGTTGGTCCTCAACCAACAGTAAGAAAATTATGTTGCATATGCCGGATAACAAATTTTCACAGAGCAGCGGATGTAGTGAATTCATACAAGAATCCACAAGACCACAACTTATAGAACAACCAGAGCCCAATGATCTTGTGCGAGATCTAAATCTTTCAAAGTCTGCTAGTGAGCTACTCGCATCTTGATTACAACAATAGAATCTTCTTAGCTCTGATACGAGAGTTACATATTACCGAAGTAGAAGTGTAGCTTTCTCACAAGATTTCAGAAAGGAAGGGTTGTTTTGATATACTTAGTTTATTTCAAGAAATAAATCAACCTATAATCGTCAAGAATGGCATTGAATGGCGTTTATTGATTAATCCAAGACCAATTTGAAAGCTGAACTTCTTCATATTGAAAAGCCTTCTTTTTCTGTGGGTCATGGTGTCTGCACTAAAGAAACATGTGAGACAATGAAACTTTTGCTTCAATTAATTCATTATAATGCATACGACTGTCACATCTAATAATAATAAAAAAAATTGTTCAGTGATAACCTGTTTGAGCAATACCTTTCAGATGCCAAAACTGAAGCTTGGAAGTCTTTTAAGAATGGGGTTGCTGGATTTTTTGGGAATACAAAACGCAATAACTATAGGGAAATTGTTGCTGAATCCATAACAAATTACCATAAAATCAGAGCTAATAAGTCGCTGAAGATCCATTTTGACATTCCCATTTGGAATTTTTCCCAGATAACTTGGAAATGGTGACCGACGAATATGGGGAATGCTTTCATCAAAATCTCATGAATTTACAGCGCAGATATCAAGACTTCTGGGATGAAAATATAATGGGTGATTTTTGCTGGTTAATTTTAAGGGAATCCTATGTAAAAATGTACAAAAGGAAAAATATAACCTGAAAATTTTTTAGTTCTCAGTTTCTTTGCTTTTGTTGTATTTTATATATATAATGACTATTGGATAAATTTAGATGTATTTCAGTTGCCTGCATTAAAAAATATAGACGTGATGACAAAATTTTAAAGGTATTAGTGAATTTTCATTAAGAAAATTCACTAATAGAGATTTCGGAAAATTTCTTCAAATGAGCGCGAATTAGGGCCTCTGTTACCCATTTCCATGGTCAGTTAAAATGTTTATATATATATATATATATATATATATATATATATATATATATATATATATATATATATATATGTATGTATGTATATGTGTATCCAAACAATAACTCAAAAATACTTCACTGATTTGGACCACATTTGGGAATTACCCTTATTTTACTAATGGCTTGGATGAGTTCGTTCATCAAATCTTAACGGCCAATTTTTCTTAATAAAAAATTAAAAGATATTTGTTAAAAGAACATTGACAGATGTGGTTGTGTACCAATTTTCAAGTCGTTTGATCAAAGGAACATAAATTTATTCGAAATTAATAATAAAATAATCCTCGACAGCACTTCAGATTCTGTAATGCAATATCTACAATGTTGGCCCTCCTTTCACTTTTTCAGTACATACTGTACAATTAACATCAGCTGAGGTTGTGGCATTGTATTTGAGCAAATTGAATGTCTGCACGTTCCGCCCTTCGGTGGGGGCTTAAAGCCGTCGGTCCCATGTCCATGCGTACAGAAAGGCAGGGGTTCGGCAAAATTTCCAGGTTAGTGAGTTGAGACTGCTCCCTGGCGTCGGTGATTGGTCATAGTCGCGGAAATAGGCCGACGTTAAAGAAATAAAAGAACACACACACAATGTTGGACAAAGACAGATGACGTTATCTGTACTGCTATGCTATTTAAATCGTAGATACAAATCTAAACAATAGAAGTTGTCGGAAGATGTCAGCCTGGAGAACATTGTGAGAGATAAGACAGGGATGCCACCTCGGTGCCTGATCAGGTAGTATGTTGTCACGATAGCTCTAGTTTACACAAAAAGTTATAGATAGAGCTGTATACAGTGTACAATCAACTAACAATAATTGTGTAAATTGTCATCTTGGACCAGTTTTTTCCTAATACCAGGACAAAGTTTGCGTCCAAATGCGCTAAATTTTAGCATGTGAACATATACTATAAATAAAAAAATTCGGGACGTAACAAGTGCGTTATAGTAGTGAATTTTCATAAGAATTGTACACTGTTAGTAAGATATATTATTAAAACTAATTCTTTAAATTTAAATGGACCTTGGAGATCAGTTTTAGAGTCCCAGTTAGCGATTATTTGGAAAAAAATATATTTTATATGGAGCTAAAAAAATAAAATTTGGTCTTAGATATAATATGTAAGTACAGCAACTAAAAAAATTGTGTTACAAATTTTATTAGTTACAAAAGTTTTTCAGAAAAAAAATATTTACAAAGGGAATGTACCTGTCAAATTATAAATATAGCAGGTATTTTTCCTTATTAATTGCTTGGATGGTTTTGTGTTAGTCAACCCATCCAGTTTTTGCAAACAATAAACAAGAAAAAAAGTATTCTATGTTGTGGTAGAAAATTTTCGTAAAAATATTTCAAATCCGATAGCTTAATAAATTTCTTATTAGGCTAGAATTTTCAATCTTGAACCACAGTAACACCTATGTAAACACACGTGGGTACTAAATTAAAGAAAAATAACATAATGAGCTTCGCGGATAACTACAAATTTGTTAAAAAAAAACCTTTTTTGTTGTTTATTGTTTGCAAAAACTGGATGGGTTGACTAAAACAAAACCATCCAAACAGTTAATAAGGAAAAATATCTGCCATATTTATAATTTGACAGGTACATTCCCCTTGTAAATAATTAATTTTTTTCTGAAAAACTTTTGTAACTTTAATGAAATTTGTAACACATTTAAAAAAAACACTTGCAGTACTTACATATTATATCTAAGACTAAATTTTAATTTTTTAGTTCCATATAAAACATACATGTTTCCAAATAATCGCCAACTGGGACTCTTAAAGGTCAACTTAAATTTAAAGAATTAGTTTTAATAGTATATCTTACCAATAGTGTACAGTTCTTATAAAAATTCACTACTATAATGCACTTGCTGCGCCCTGATTTTTTTTTTTTTTTTTTTTTTTGAATTCAGCACTCTTAAATTGGTAAAATAAAACTAGTTTTAGTTGATGAGCAAAATGTCCATAAAGTAGTGTTATTGGACAAGAATGGTTGGCAGTTTAGGATGGTAGCTAATTGTGAGGTTGACTTACTGTATAGGAATTAGGATTTGTTGGCTAGAGGTATACCGCTCTTGCCTCATTTTGCCATTCACCAATAGGACACTATGTCTGAAATTGCGCCAACAACATTCTCCACGGAACCTGGAGTGGAATTGTGTTGTTTTCAGTGTTTGTGTGCTAATGGTGGCTGCAGCAGACTCACCAAAGATGTGGAGAAACATGCCAAGTTCAATTCTTGGCCAGTCTACATTAATAACGTTATACTTGGTGCATTGCTCTACCTCTAACCACTAGAAAACCCAACTCTCTAGCAAGATAATGCCAGATCACATGTGGCTGCAGTTACTGGATATTTCTTGCAACAAGGTAATGTAAATATATTTTCTTGTCATGCAATCAGACTCTTCACCTATTGAACATGTAATGGGGTATTGCAATATTCCATACTAGATGTATAGTGTCTACATCATGAGGTTAGGTGAGCTGGATACAACATACCAAGGAGATTGATCATCTTTTTTTGCAGCATGTGTTAAATCATTGTAGGACATTAGAATTTGCCTGGAGGGGAACTGTTAGTTTCTTTTCAAACATTTAAATAAATTTACGTGAACATTTTGTCAAGTTTTCTGATGTACACCAATTGTTTTTCACTATTAAAGTATATTAACTGTTGGTTGCAATTTTTATGTTAATGGGGTATATGTTTTAAACAAGGGTCATTTACATATTGATGGCATCAAATTAGAAGGTCGTATCCAACCAAATGTAAATTTTACAGAAGATAAAAATGTTTTAAACTTCCATTTTTGTAAATACGCTATTGTAGTTTCGGGCAAACAATAATTAGATATATTAGATTAATATACTGTATGCTACTTGGATGCAAAAAACTACATTAAAAAATATGACCTATCCCAGCAGACAACCTGGTGTCATTTTTTCAGAACTTTTTATATTCCATTACATTAGTTAAAGACGTCAATGTAACGAACAAATGACGACAATATGTCACAGCTGTGTGATGTTGATAATTAACATAATACGTCATTATTATGTTTATATAAGGTGTTGATGTTATTTTAAACTACTGGCTACCATGAATAACTGTCAACCTAGAGAAGAAAATATGATTTTTGGTTTAGCTTTTGATGAAGGCCAAATTGTTAAAAAATAAACCAGGAATTTCATTATATATCACAAGTAACTTAAAATATATAATCTCACATTTCGTCAGAAAATGGAATTGGAACACACTGTGGATGGTTCCGCACAGTTTGAAAATGTAATAAAATATCTCACAGATGCTGAACTAAATATTTAGTCTTGTTTAAATTTAAATTTAATTTCCCACAATAGTTTGAAGTTTGTGGCTCAAAAAACCTCAAAATTGAACTTTACAGGCATTTAATGCTATCAAACGTAGCGAAGTTGTAACTTGGTAGGACTTTAAACTGGGTAACAGCCTCAATCTCCAGGTTTAATCCACCCCTGGGGATCTCAGCTCTTCTTCGGGTTTGTCTAGACCCAATACCAGCCAGCGTTTGCTTAAATTTTACCCAACAAATCGAGCTCCCTGCAGATGGCGATAGTTTTGTGTTTTTGAGAATGAAAGTTGGTTTGACAGGTGTACTATCATCAGAGTGAAGTTACTTGCCCGTTTTAAAGTTCAAAGGAGATAACCTCTCTCAGAGTTCGTCTGGACCTGATCCACCAGTGTTTGACTCGCGGCGGTATTATGAAGTCCCGCACCCGAGCAGCATACAAGCGAGGTCGTTTGCTCGTATCACGGAAGAGGCGTCAGTCTCCAGTTGTAAACCACCCCTATTGATCTCAGCTATCCTCTGGGTTTGTCTACACCCGACACGCACCAGTGCTAGACTCAAGGCGACACCCCACAGAGTCCCGCTCCCGAACATCACCCAACCGAGGTCGTTTGTCCGTTTCGAAACACACAGTGGGGGCCTCAAAGAGATATCTGCCTCCCTTCAGGCTTGTCACGACCAAACCCCCGCCAGTGTTTAGTCGCCTTTTATGACAGGCAGGAGTTACCTTGGGCCTATTATTTTAGTTCGTCCCCGGACCCACAGTGGACTCCGGGAACTAACAGACATACACTATGTTTTTTCTTCGCAAATCTGTTTTTTTTTTTATGGGTTTTGAGACTTCACGACATTTTGGCTCTTATTCTCCATTCCCGTTTAATCTACACTATGAGTTTTCTCTTGTCTAAATTCTTCCAGACTTTCTCAAATTATTCTCTTGAAACACAGTCCCAGCTTGAATAGGTTTATCTCTATACAATAATTTTTACAATAATTAATCTTCTCTCCGTGATACAACTCTTTTGTACAGGCTTTCTAGTGTTTTGTTTGACTTTTCTAGTAACAAATTTCCATTGTTGTCATTAATGCATATTTTTTTTTTTTGGTTTATATTGTAGTCTTCTCACCTGGTGGTAGGCTTTATCTGGCTGTCTTAATTTTGTGTAATTATCACTTTCTTGACTATTTATTTGCATTAATATATTTTTTGCTTTATTACATTCTTGTGTGATTAATTCTTAATTACTTCCTCATCATAATTACAATTTGGAGAACCCAGCTCATCACAATACAGTTTTTAGACCTGATGATCGTTTCACTAATGAAATTAGCGTCATCAGAGAGATGAATAAACTAAAAACCGTATTGTGATAAATTGGGTTCTCCAAATTGTACTTATCAGTGCTCATCACAGGTTTTAATCTTTACTCATTACTTCCACATCGTCTTAAACACGTGGATGTATGGTAACGAGAGATTAATTAACAGGAGAACTTTTTAAAAAGCCTGGTAAAACTAAAAATATGAAATTATTTAACTGTTTGCGAAAAATAAATGGCAGAAGCTGCCCAATGAGTTTAGGTAAAGTAAAAGTATTAAATGGTGAATACTGAAAAATGCAATCAGTACAGGACAATGTGTATGCAGAGTTGTGTGTGTCTGACAATGATTCGGCTAATCATAGTAAAAAAGAGAATAAAAAGCTACATTTAGAGTTACCTGGATGAAAGTCCAGCAAGGGGAACTAGAGAAGCGGTGTTGCCTTTTGGGGCAATAGGGGAAAGTGGCTTGAGAAAAATATAGATACATTTACGGCTTTGTGGATCCGGACAGGCATTGAATAATGTAAACTGGATAATATTGTTTCATATAACGAGAAAAGTCTACAGCAAGGATCCTCACTATCACCAGATTTTTTCCAATTTCTTCTTAGAAGATTGCGCCGGCAGAACTCTAAAAGTGATCAAAAGTAATCTGATTTATACTTTGTTATTAATTTATACTTTACAGAATATTCGGAAAAATTTGTAGAGTACCCTGTACAATCTGCACACTAAAAACATAAAAACGGTATCTGTGATATCTAGTTAACGGAATCTAGGTAACAAAAACCAGAGATGCCATTGTATGAAAAGCTGCTTAAGTTTTATAAGGGACCACAACAAAATAGTACGTTTTTCCTTATTGAATGATGAAATTAAACCACAAATATGTGTAGCTTTTGAATTTTCCCATGGTCACTTTCTACTTATATTTACAATTAGTGTATATAATCTTTGTAATATTGTTTATGAGTTTGTAGGGTTGTTTTAAGTTTTTTATAATTGAACCTATGTACTTATTTTTTTTTAAAATTAACATTGTTCTTTAGCCAAGAAACGTTATGACTGTATCAAAGAACTTGTGGTGACTGAGAAAGCATACGTAGATGACATGGCTATTGTTCACGAGGTGTTTGAGATACCTTTACGAAAAAGCGGTTTAGTTTCCAAAAAAGAAGTAGATATTATATTTGTAAATTGGCAAGAAATACTGGAATTCAACCGGAATTTCTCAAAAGATCTCCAAAGGCGATTTGATTCCGGTAGTGAAATGATCGGGGATGTTATATGTGAACATGTAAGTATCTAATAATCATTTTTAACTCTATGATATTGGTGGGGTTTGTTTAACATCAAAATAGTTTCTGTTTTATTCCATAATATTAACTTTTTTTAATGAAGAAATCAGGAACTTGATCGTTGTGCAACAAAATTGGTTGGTACTCATTTTTAGAATGGCTGGAGATTATATGTCTCTGGAATTATGTCCGTTGGAAGGACATTCTGAAGTTTAAATGGCAGAGATGTACCCACCCCTCTAAGCGCAGATTTTTATTTAATTGTCCGAGCTATCCGCCTGATTCCCAACTAAATTTTATATAACAATGTTTTGCATGTGCCCATTTTTGTAAATGTGTTGACTTACCTACACTAAAAATTAGTGTAGTATGTTATTGTATATATTATGATTCACATAAGGTATTTGACATAGTATCACATGAAATATTGCTAGCCAAATTAGAGCACAATTAGGGGTTTGTCACTGAAGCTGATGAAGTCATATACCTTACCAACTGCTAAATGAACAGTATCAAGCTGACAGCCACAAACCTGCGGTGTACCAGGGTTCACTGTTGGGGCCTCTACTATTCATTGTATATACATATCATTATGTACAAATGATACACTAAAAATTAGTGTAGTATGTTATTGTATATATTATGATTCACATAAGGTATTTGACATAGTATCACATGAAATATTGCTAGCCAAATTAGAGCACAATTAGGGGTTTGTCACTGAAGCTGATGAAGTCATATACCTTACCAACTGCTAAATGAACAGTATCAAGCTGACAGCCACAAACCTGCGGTGTACCAGGGTTCACTGTTGGGGCCTCTACTATTCATTGTATATACATATCATTATGTACAAATGATCCTCCAGAAGTGTTTCATCTGATGATACCTCATTTGTTAACACTGGTAGAAATGAAGTGAGTGTAAGAAGTATCACTATGTCAGAAGGAGGAAAATGGTTCAGAGAAAATAAACTGAAACTGAATATGAATAAAACAAAAGTGTTGAATATCAGCTCTCAATAACTTCAGCAAAGACACAAAAATCTGTAAAATTTCTTGGCGTGTATATAGAGTCAGATTTTCAATGTCCAATGCACGTTGAAAATCTCCATGCACATTGGCATCGTGCCTGTATCTATTGAGGTGTTTGATGACCATTAGCAATTACCAGGAAGTGTTGCATACGTTAATTATAAGATGTCTGGAGCTGCATCTGATAAAACTATTTATATAATCACAGGATGGCCCGTAAGTCGTTGGTGATAACATTTTTTTTTCTTATCACACCTGATTGAATTGCATTTTCTGCATTTTTCATCGAAATATAATGCATGATTGTAAGAAAATAAATTCGGAACGCAGCAAGTGCGTTATGGCAGCGATTTTTCATAAAATGTTTCTTTCGATAGCTTTTTTGGGAACATTTAAAATTTATTTTCAGAAATTTTTTGTCAATTTTTAAACAATAAAGTTATCTTGGTGAAACATGGTACATTGTTTCTTCTATATAGGTTAATTTGATGCCAGTTTTCTAAAAATATATATATGTGTATATATACTTGCTTTTGAAAACATTTTTCCGAAAAAACTACCCTAACGCACTTGCTGCGTCCATTCCTTTTGTATTTATTGATACATAATACAAGTATTATGATAAGATCATAAGCCTTTATTTAATTAATAAAATGCTTTGTTGTTTTATTATAAATGTTTAGTTTTAGTAATTTCATTTATTTTTTCAGTTACCTCAAATGACAGCTTACATAACATTTTGTATTAAGCAGCTAGACAGTGCAGCTTTGTTACAGAAACTTATAGATAGCTCTACAACATTCAAAGACTTTGTAAGAAGATGCCAAAATAATTATGCCACAAAGGGCATGCCCTTATCGTCATTTTTAATTAAACCGATGCAAAGGATTACCCGGTATCCATTACTGATTGGTAAAATTTTAGAAAATACTGCTGAAGAGCATGAAGGTGCGGTTTTATAAAGCTTTGTAATTTGATAATTTTATAAAACAAATGTATCTTTTAGACCGTCCATTTTTAGAAGAAGCTCTCAGAAAAGCTGAAAGATTTTTAAACTGTGTTAATGAAAATATTAGAATGAAGGAAAACCAGGAGAGGCTTGAATGGTTACAAACTTATGTTCAAAATGATTTAAATATTAGCTTTAATGGTAACACTAAAAAATTAGGATCTAGAAAATTATTACACTTCGGTTTATTGACTAAGGTAAATAATGCTAGCTTATTGTTGTACAAATGTAGGTTTTTGTGTTTGCTTAACGTCGACCTAATTTCTACTATGGTCTACTACACCCACGCCTAGGAGCAATGTTACCTCACCAACGAGGAAGTTTTAGCGAATTCCTGTCTTATAAACAAACTAGGTATCTTTTACAGACCTAACATTGCATGACACAGGATAGGAATTTAGCGG
The DNA here is from genome assembly GCA_964006375.1 of Tillus elongatus. Lineage (NCBI taxonomy): Eukaryota > Metazoa > Arthropoda > Insecta > Coleoptera > Cleridae > Tillus > Tillus elongatus. Next base: position 170,523,768 of record OZ023263.1, on the reverse strand, counting down.
ACAACCGATTCTGTGTATGCTCACTGACAATATGGTGCATAATACTGTTACAAAGCACTTCAATAGACGTACGTGCGGTGTTGTCACATCTCCAGAACTTCCCCAACATCTGGGAATTTTTGCACAATCTGGCAACACCGCCTCCCCACCCCCTGGGAGTGCCTGGGGTGACCCCCCTCAGGCGAAGTCTCAACCCTCTAGGACCAGAAATAACGAAGTTACCAACTTGTACCCCGTTGGAACGGATAACTGATGTCTGCACATTCCGAACACCCTGTATATACACCCTGTATGCGCAGAGAACCCTTACACCCTGTATACACAGAGAGATCTTATATTACGAGAAACACCTCTTGTGTAACATAGGAGTGATGACCACATTTGGATCATCCTGTATATACATCCCCCTGTATACACACGGGACCGATCTGTATTCACAGAACCTTCTAGTAAAAGAAGGTCCTGGAACATTCTGGAATGGAACGCTCCAGAAACGTGGTGGAAGGTACGGCGAGTATATAAACGCGAAAGCAAGCCAGCCGAGTTCAGTTCAGTTAGAGAATGTTGAAGTGACTTGAAGAAGCAGTAATCAGTGTGAAGTGTTAGACTGTAGTTCCAGTATAGTAACTTGTGTGCAGATTAGTAATTGTAAGGCCAATAAATTAAGTGTTTTGTGAGAAAGACATTTTAGAAATTTTATTGTATCCATATTTAGAGTGTAAATAAAGTTGTTTTGTTAAAATTTAAAGTCTCACTTATCCAGAACCCGGAGAAAACGCAACAATACAACTTCGCCAAAAATTTCAATATAGGTATACCAGAGAAGTAATTTATTTAGATGGCCTTCCTTTGACAGCATAGTTTGATTAATATATATATATATATATATATATATATATATATATATATATATATATATATATATATATATATATATATATATATATATATAACTAGCCACAATAGACCTTATAACAGGACAGCGCCTACTCAATAAGCACATGAATCAAATGAGTCTGTCAGACAAGGTACTGTGCAGGTTTTGCCAGAAAGAAAATGCAACCTCAACCTCACTGTGCCAATATAAAGGACTAGCGAGGTTGAGGTTTCTTGTTTCAGTCACTTGGTGAATAAAAACCTGGAGCTCAATGCTACTTAAAAAAGCATCTGTCAAAGCTACGGAGCCTGGTAAAGGGGGGTGATGCTGGACAGGGTGCATTAGAGGTTTGTATGAATGTGTCATAATAGAGCTTAGTTGCGGTGAAAAAGGCTCTATGGCCAGCCCCCCTCTTAATTCTCAATATTAGTCTTAACCCTTGTAACTCTCAAGACCCTCCTGTCCAATCTTATCTGTTAGTGTAATTTCAGTGTTATTTAACACCAAATGTTTAAGGCCTTTCAGCGTCCTTTTCTTATTGATTGGAATGTCCTTGCTGATAGGTTTTTAAGGAGTTCATCTACCAAGGCTTCCCACAATAGGAAAGCTAACACTCCTTCCAGGGGGCGCCTCTGCCCACATACTCCCCGCTGATACGCAATGCATTCATCATTGAATAGGTTGTTGCGCTGTTGAATGTCCGTTCTATACAAGAAGGTGAATATTGCCAATTTTTGTCTTCGAAAGAATTAAAGAGTGCTTTATTAAGCACATCCAGTGCTAGATCGATTGATTTTCCTGGTTGGTAGGCGTTTTGAGAATCACTAAGGGGATTTCCACTTAGTACTTCGTCCTTGATGAACTTGTCCAATACTTTTTCTAATGTTTTAACTAGAAAGGATGATAGGCTTACCAGTCTCTATAACTTTGGCACTATGTATTCTCTGTAGATAGACAACACTCATTTTCATTAAGTGGAGTCTACTTAGGTCATCCAGTGCTAGGTGTGTTGATTTCCGTAGTTGGTATGCGTTTTGACGATCACTAAGGGGATTTCCGCTTAGTACTTTGTCCTTGATGAACTTGTCCAATAATTTTTCTAATGTTTTAACTAAGAAGGAAGGCAGGCTTACCAGTCTCTATAACTTTGGCACTATCTATTTTCTGTAGGATGTAGGATCCAGCAAATCGCACCCACTTGCAGTACAGGAACATTTCGCCAGCACTCTATGGATTCTTGATAGTGTCGGGCTTTCATTGACCTCATTGTGTAGCCATTTGCATGCGTCTCCACCTTTCTAATTGCTGTAGTGTTGTAGCCTCTGACTTTTGTTTTATAGGTATGTCACTTGTAGTCTTGGCCCTATTGAATGGCTTTCTTAGATTTATCCTCAGATGTTCGAGGTGTTTATTCCACCAAGTCCTTTTACCCTTTACATTCCTCGACTTTTTCGGGCAGTTTGCTTCATGAGCAGCTGTTATTGCCTCACTTACTTGTTGCACTGCCACTTCAAGGTCTTCTATTCTCATTGTGTGGGCAATGCACGTCATTTTACTTATTTCTAAGTTTTCTTCATGTAATTTTTTACACCTCTTGTTATCTATACAATTATTTGAATTTTCATGTCAGATAAAATTTGTTTGTTTGATTTTAGGTTAAAAGTGGCAAAGAGTTGATAGGTTTTCTGTTCAACGACTTTTTTTTTCTTGTGCAACCTACAAAAAATGTAGGAAACCAATTTACATTCCAAAGAAACAACAGTATTAGTTATAAGATGTATAAACAAGTAAGTTTTTGATTATAACCTCATATCTAATAACACTTTAGCATAATGTTTTTATTTTTCTAGCCTATTCTAGTTCAAGATCTCATTTTAAGCAGAGAAAGCACTGATAATGTAGAACATGGTACTGATTCTAATCGTGTTCTCAAATTGCAAGACAACAAAACTAAATACATCATTTCTTTATTAGTTCCTAGTGTCAATGAATGTAACTTATGGGCCAAACAAATTGAAGCTGCCAAAGATAAATTATCAAAAATTGACAATCTACAAAATAATAGACCGAAGACAAGTAAGTATTTTTTTTGTATTTTTTTTTCTATTACTGCTTTGCTTATTTGTTGGTGTTATCCATTTCACATTTATAATGTCAGTTATAGGCCCTAAAGAAACAAATATGATAATTGGAGCCTGTGATAAATACTGATAAGTACCTACACTTAGGGGGACCCAAATACCCATAACACATTTTTTACATAAATGGAAAATAGTTTTTAGGTTCCATAGTAGAAAAATTAATCAATAAACAGAGTGGAGAAAATGTTAGGGGCATTTGCGAGCCTTGGTAAAGAGAAACCAGATGAAAACTTCGTTTGTTTACCTCGAACTCTCATGATTTACGAGAGGTTTCAGTAGTATTTTAGGCAGGTTAATTTGTATGTTACTTATGACAAAAAAGACATTGAAAAATATGTTAGATAATTAAAAAAGTGAAGCTGAAACCACCAAAAACTCAGGGATCTACGAAATTGGTTGTTGAGACTGCAATTTGAGGTGTACAAAGCTTCAAAATTTCGAACCGAACTTTTGTTCGAAAAATTGTACGTGTCTGCCATGTTAAAACAAAAGAAGTTCTAAATACGTAATTCTCCAAAATAGTTCGAAGTTCGTTGTTCAAAAATACTTGAAAATTGAACATTACAGGCATTGAAAGCTGCCAAAGATAGCGGAGTTGTAACCCAGTAGCAGCCACTCAAGTCAGTAGTGGCGCTTTCAACTCTGCATCGGCCCCATTGAGTTGTTGTGTAATTTGAGGAGATTTCACTTAGGCGTATTTTTGACAGTTGGTGGGACGTATTTAGACCTGACAGCCATTTAACAATAACAGATTTCATTTTTTTATATATCACAGGAGGCCAACACCTTTGGTTACAAAATTATGATGGCAATGTTCAAAAGCAATAGGTAATGTAATTTTTCAGAATTTATGACCATAATTGCAGATTGCCTTCCGGAAATACTGGGTTGAACATACATTATTTCACAATGCACCAAAACAAAATTCATAATCAACAAAATAAAAATTTCAAGTGATTATTATATAACCATCATGTTCAACTTTAGCTTCCTCACTCTAAAAGACTGTTAAAACTGCCTAGATAATACCAAACGACAAAAAGTATATACAATATGGAGCTTAGCTATACATGTACAAATATAAAAAAAGTTTTCAATATACCTTTTTGTGTTTTTGATACAATGTTGAACCATCTTCACAACTAACATCACCACCGGAAAGCATTTTCACCTAATCAGCCTACAACTTTTGTCGAACCTTTGCATTTTGTAAAAAGGATGGTATCTTCTACAAACCAAATATTGTATGCTACAATATACCTAAATTTTGTTTTTAAGAAAATGATATAGGAACATTGTAGAATTTTGGTTAGTTCGATGTTTGATTTTGAATTTTTAAGTAGTTCAAAGTTTGAGTGTGAAACTTAGGCATACTATATTAGATGTTTGAAGGTCGAAACACCATGTTTGCTTGGGTTCGTGCATAGTTGGTTTGAGAAAAACACGGGGTATTGGGCAAAGTAAATAGAATATATGTTGACACTAAATTTACAGAAGATGCATTAGAATTAAATTATGAGACAGTAGATGAGTCATCCCAGCATATTTTGATTAGAACCACTACTTAGGCAAGCTGTACATGAAAGTATATCTATTCGTCAACATGAAAATTTGAAATGATCAAGAAACTCTTACTTTGATACCGAGGAGTTCATTAAGTTAATACTGAGGACGGTTGTAAACAGACCTCAAAGAAATACCGAAAATAGTCAGTAATATTACTGGGGGTATAATAACTATATCTGGAGAAACGGAGTAAAATGTTGCAGGCACTACAGAAATATACCTCTCTGTTTAAGGAACATTTTGTGCTTGTCTGCAGATGAATTGATATAAAAATAATTCCTACTTTCTATTTAGTTCAGTTTATTTCATCCTCTGATGCATATTGCAAGGTATATAACAATCAAGCAGATTTTAAAAGTTCTTCGCAATCATTTTATTACAATACTTTATTTGATCTTGACAAGTAATCACGCCTAGGTACCATGTGATTACAACAACCAATAGAAAATGACATATAATTATCGCCACTGTATTGTATAAAGTCACTGTATATAGGCTGTCCGGATGAGGGTATGGAGCTGCTGTATCTCAACAATGTTAAGATCTAGACTTCTGGCAAAAAAATCCTTTTTAAGTAAAATAAGCAAGAGAAATGACTGTAAATTATTTTGAAGTTCGTAACTCGACCTCTAGTGGGGGTAACTGCTACGAAGAAACATCAAATTCATGCTATCTCGGATAATTGGGTAATGAGCTATAACTTTGAAAACCTCTTCTGGGAGCTTGGGTAATACTGCAGCATTGTGCTTCATGACATTTTTTCATATCTGTCATAATAAGGCAGGGGGAGGCCAATGTAATTTTCAATATTTACATTTTAATATCTTCTGGACCATTCAACCAAATATTTTTGGTCGTGTTTGGAAGAGAATGAGCTATAACTTTGAAAACCCAATTTGAGAGCTTTGGTAATACCACAGCATTTTGCTTTGCGACATATTTCATATATTCATTAGGTGGTACCTTACCCAGAGATGTTCTGTGATTATTCTCAAGTTATTCCTGTTCAATTCAAGAAGAAGCAGTTCAGACTTCTCCGTTGATATGGTGGTAAACCGTTTTGCCTGCCTTAAGCCTTATGTTTTCCTCCAGTATGAAAGCATTTGGTTCCTCTGTCAAGTATCAAGTTCATTTCTTACATGGATTTTTGTTAAGCCACAATATGGCTTTTGACCATAAATTGGTGATGTGGTCCTTCTTGCAAGGCTATCAGCTTCCTCATTTCCTTCAATGCCTCGATGCCCTGGTACCCATTTCAAAGATACTTTGTTGTTTGCAGCCAGTTGCTTCAAGGATTTTTTTGCAGACCCAGGTCAGTTTAGACTTGGTTTCAAATGATCTCAAAGTCTTAGTACTGTTTCGTACCATCCTGGGATTTAACTCCCATGTCTTTTCTACGACAGATTGCCATTGTGGCCCTCGAAGGAGTTTTTTCCAAATGCATGTTTTAATTCATTTTGATATAGGAAGATCGCTAAATATTTAACTTCATTAGAAAATTGTATCTATGTTCCATTCAGAGTGGGAGCTTTTAAATTTAGTTGTCTTCTGCTCATGATTGCGACAAGATATGAGGATTGACGTTAAGTCCCTCTGTCTTACACTAGTTCCTTACAATATTTAGGATTGTTTGCATTAGACTGGATATTACAGCATCATGCTTGCCCTTTACTGTTATGGCAATATCATCTGCCTACCCGTGGACTGTGGATCCTGCTCTGCTTAATGTAGTCATAAATTTTTCAACAATGAGCGACCACAGTAGAGGTGATAGCACTCCTCCCTGAGGACAACCTTTCGCCGTCGTCACTATTGCAGTGGTTTTTAAGTCACTTAGTGGGTTGCCAAACGTTTCGCTAGTTATAGCTGTTGGCTTCTTTTCAGTAGCTGGACTGAAACTGAACAGACATTGCTCTGATGACTCCTTTTATACCTGTAAATGTAGCTGTTGATGCAATTGCTGCTGATGATTGTCTGACTGAAGATGTTGTACGAGCCATAGACTGTGACGTCACGGTATTTGACATGTCAGTTCACCTTCAGTCTAGCTACTGAAGCCAACAGTTATAGTTGGCGAAATGTCTAACATCCACTAAGTGAGTATTAACATGTCATAACCTAGAAGCAAGTCAGGACTCCGATGTGCTATGAAGATTGACAAGACATTAAGGTATTAGGTTACCTTGATAGTAAAAAATAAAATATTTACCTGAAACAATCCATTTTTTTAAAATTATAAGTTGAACTGAGGGATAATGTTTCTTTTTGAAGACTCGTTATATGTACCTATTGTGTTTAGTGTTATTATACTAAGCACATTTTTAATTTCATGACCGTGTTTGTGATAATTTTTGATACATTGTTACACCATAACATTGTCAGCTAAAATGTGTGTTTTGTGTGCAGAGTCCCCTATGGGACCAACATGTGGGCGACTGCTTGTGCTTGTTCAGAAGGGAAAACGCTTTATATCACTGGGTAAGACTATGTTTATAATTATATTGCATGCCTATTTTCAGTGCACTTTTTTGGATACTGGTTAAGATTAACTGTCCTCGAAGGTTGTGAGATTAAGACTAAAGTAAATAGGCCATTTACAAGGAAAGGTATCCAGTCTTTTGATTATTTTATATATTTTAACTTTATGTTGGTATTGTGTACTTATGTTTGTATTGTAATAATAGTTATTATAATTATTTACAAGAATTAAATTTCATATTTAGTGGCCAAGTTAAACATTTTTGCACAAAATAAAATGAGAAAACTCTAGAAATAGAAACTTTAGAGCTTTCATTACTTGTGCCGAACAATTTATTATGTTTAGCTGTAACAATGATAATCTTAAAAGTGAACGCATTATTACGCAGCGGTATATATATACATACATATATATATATATATATATATATATATATATATATATATATATATATATATATATATATATATATATATATATATATATATATATATATATATATATGTATATATGTATGTATGTGTGAAAACTCAAAAATACTCAACTGATTTGAACGAAACTTGGCACATGTCTTCATTTTGTTACAATCGCGGACGAGTTCGTAAATCAGCTATAACAGACCTATTTTCCCGCCAAAAAAATACAAAAATATTTTTGAATACACTATGTTTTTGAAAGTATTAAAGTAACTGGAATTAGACTTTACATATGTAGCTAGAAATAATGTAAATAAACCTCTGTTGTGAATTTTAAGTAATTTGGTCACAAAATTTGGAGTTTTTCCCAAATTAAAAATAAAATCTGAAACACATGAATTGAAACAACTTAAGTGGTTAAAGTATGATACCAGATGAAGACAGAGTAGTCACCTGCTACGTGTAGGTATAATACATATACATATACCAAAGGCATACATCATAATGCAGCAATAACCAAACAAAATAGCACACACAAGACGGGATTGCCACAATATCCTAATGTGCAACGAATATTCACACCCGAACTGTGGCGATCCCGCCTTTGGGTATATTCGGATGGGCGGATTTGTAAAATGTTAAAAAATATCCTAATCTGAAGGTGAGATGGGAAAATACGGAAGGTTTGTATCAGCTACTGGAAGGAAAAACCAAATAGGATAGTGTGTTTTGTTTATTTATTATGATTTGATAGTTCTGTTTTGAGGTTAAGTAAATGATTGTATAATGCATCTGAAATTGGACACTAAAGAATAATAACAGCTTTTCTTTATTTATTATGGTTTGACGGTTCTGTTTTGAGGTTAAATAATGATTATATAATAACCTTTTAAAATTGTAAATTAAAGAATAAGAATATTAACGTTAATATTAGTTGATTAATTTTTCAAGTACCGTAAGTCCTCACATAACGTCCTCCCTTTCAACGTTGTTTCATTATAGTCTCGCAGTTTGTTGTAGGCTAATGTATCGTTTAACGTTGAAACTGATTCGGTATAAAGTTATTTTTAAGTAAATCTAAAATAGTAGGTAAGAAAGGAGTGCATAATATAATGTAGACTAGCATGTACATAATACATACGTAAACAAATACTGTTTTTTTTTTCTTAATCCTTTTGCACTTACAGATATGTACATACAGGGTGTCCAGCCGGGAACTTACATGATACATACTTCAGGAACCACTTACCATTTTTTTTTCTGAAACTTTGCACATGTAACAAACAGAATATGATCTATTTAGGCAAAATATTTAAATATTTTGACAGTTCTGCCACTTCCGGTTAGACCGGAAGTTAACACAATCTTCTTTATTTTAAATGGAATGCCCACTTTTTTATCATTGTAATGGATTTCCTATGAAATTTGAATGTGACTTTATGCAACATACCATATGCCTAAATATTACAGTCTTCTAGATATTCAAAATATAATGAAAAAAATGACAGTTGCAAAACTCTAAAACGATTAGCTCCCCAAAAAAACCTTTTAAAAAATGCATTATTTTATGTTTTGTCCTTCATAAGCAAAGAGACCAGTATTCAGTAGACAATCAGAAAATTTTCAAAATTATACAGGGTGACTAAAAAAATTTTCAAAAATTTTAATCAAACAAGATGGAATATCTTCATTTTTTTTTTAAATAGAAACAGCCATATTTTTTTTTATTTCGTTGGACTGTCCTACTAAAAAGATGGCAAGTTTTACATCCATATACCTAAATGTGACTGTTTTTATGCTTTTGGCGATTTTTTGGGCAACCCCTGTTTTATGATATTTCTGCAATTAATATGTTGGCCATGAAAATAAATGTCAGAACAGAATTGTCACAGAGTTGTCAAATTAACCAAGTAGTTATAGTACTGAGAGTTTGCTGTGTATATTTGTGAATTTCCAATTTATTATGGCATGTTTCGGTTTTAGTAATGAAGACTATTTAAATTTATTAATTATTTATGGCGAATGCATTAATGTTACAACGTGAGCGTGTGATACTTTTGCAACAAGATATCCTGATAAATACAACCCAACAAGAGATATGTTGAAGAGGTTAATCGAAAATTGCTTCGGATCTTTTAAAGCGAAACCAGTAAGAAACAAGCTGTTTGTAAACAATGAAGAGAAAGAAATAACCATATTAGCTTTCTTCAGAGCCAATACACACAGTCTTGAAAAGACAGAATTACAAACTGTATGCCATACATTTGATTCAACATTTAGAACAGACTGACACAGAAAAAAGAGACAGTACTGTGAGTTTATGTTAATTAGGAACCAAAAGAACGAAAATTTTCACAATAATGTAATTTGGACAGACGAATATAATGGATTATTTAACTGGCATAACTCACATTAATGATCAGATACGAATCCCCATATTGTCAGAGAGAGATCCATCCAAACAAGATGGTAATTTAATGTTTTTTGTGCAATTCGGAACAATTCTACAGTGATGTTAAAAATTTATGATAACAATATGACTGGTACATTCATCTAACTTTACTCCACTGACTATTTATAATTACATGTTAAAGTGTTTCTAGGTGCAACTTATGTGCAAATATTGAATGAGTTTAGAAGTATGTATCTTTACACTTTGCCAAATGAAGACAGGCATCAACTTTGGTACCAACATGATGGAGTGCAACCCCATCGAAGCAGTTCTGTAAATAATTTCTTGGAAGAGCAATTTGAGGACCAGTGGATCGCCAACAACGGTCCATTCATTTGGCCCCCAACATCTCCAGATTTGACACCAGTTGATTTTTACATATGGGGGTTACTTAAAAAATGAAGTATATTCCACACCTCCGACGACAAAAGAGGATTTCCAAGAAAGAGTTCGTGTTGCCTTTCATTCCTTACCACCAGTGGTATCCGAAGAACAATAACAGACACAGTGCTTCACATATGTGTTACGTGTTTGGTGCTAAATTTTAACACTTATTATAGTTTTTTTCCCATTGTCAGTATTTTCTTTGTTTTATCGCTCATAAGCATATCAGTTCAGAAAACTATTTAATTAATATAACTTAACAATTGCAGATTGTGTTTCAGGCTAAACTATTTAGTTACTTTGACAACTCTGCGAGAATTTTGTTCTGGCAAACTTGCGCTCTTTTTAGTCGGACAGTCCAACGAATTTGAAAAAAGGCTGTTTCTGTTTAAAAAAATAATGAAGATAATCCTTTTTTTTTTAACTTTTAAAGATTTTTGTAGTCACCCTGTATAATTTTGAAGATTTTCTGATTATCTACTGAATACTGTGTCTTTGATACATACGACAGAACATAAAATAATGCGTTTTTTAGAGGTTTTTTTTGGGGCAGACATTTTTTTTGTTAATATTAGTAAATTTTCTCTACTAGCACTTAACTAGGTACTTCAAATTTACTTAATGTCCAATCAGTAGGTCTCAATTGATTGAGCTGCGCCAAAGATCAGCCTCGAGGATGTTAGGGTTTGGGCGCACATTTTATGTAGAATTTTCAAGAACAGTCGAGTTTGAGCGCCTGCTTAAGATGATCTCACTATTGCATCATGTGTCAACTGTCAAGTTGTTTGCTGAGAATTATTTGTATGAGAAGAAAGGCTTGCTTTAATAAAGAACTAGTCAGGCGATTTGGCTCCCTATTATACCCCTGCGGATATATTGCAGCCTTCTTAGTTGCATTTAAAGTTTTAAACCAAATTTATTTGAAAGATGTTTCTGTGGCATCATTATAATTTAGGACACTATGTTTATTATTGTTGAAATGACAAACATTTTAGCGAAATTTCCTATAATTTTGAAAGTTTTGTTAAGCATTTAATAAAGGTATCTAGATTTTTATTAAGATATTTATACAGGGTGTTATATTAATTTCCAGTTATCTAGATATAATTTAGATGTTACATTAATCTTGTAAAAGCCATGTACTACACAAGGCATTGCAAAAGTGAAGTGTTCCAATACTGATTTTTTAGTCTTTGCTGGTGGCTTTTCTGTTTTGTTTGCCTTAACAACTTGGACATGTTCTTTCTATTATTGGTGTAAATTTATTTCGTGCACAAGTTCCCACTTGAGAGGGTGCATACATAAAACCCAAATCCAAGAGATCTCTTCACTAGCCGCAGAGCTTATTAAATATTTATTCTGTGTGCAATTGCTGCTCGAGTGAAACGTTTTTCTTGCAGAATAATTTTCATCCGGGCCACTTTTATAGGAAAAATTTCACTTGTCTTATCCATAGCTTATCCAAGGCTGTGGCATTTCAGGCCATTAGCTTATTGTTCCAATATTTATTTTATTCATTGCATAATTTTCCAGACAGTGTCAATTACTCATTGGCATGACTGGAAATCTAGCAACTTGCACCACGAGGGCGCCGCCAATATGTCATATTTGAAAAATTCTTATAATTTATGATTTCAGTAAACCTAAAAAATATATTGCATAACACTTCACAACTAACAATTTGATGTTTTATTGTAGTCATAAGAACGTTTATAAAACAGTTTTTATAAAACATGACTTCCTATAAACGTTATGGTAACGTTTATACAACGCTTATAAAGTTTATTGTTTATTTTATAAGGGATGTGTAAGGTGTTATAGAATAGTTTTAGAAATGTTTACCGAGCTGTAAAAGAATATGATATACGATACTTAAAAAACAGTTGTATAAGGAACTATAATAAAACTAAAAATCATATACCATGGTGCCAGTTATAGAGCCTTAATAGAGTTACTATAAAACATGTTTTATTAGAATTTCTTTATAGTTTACTTTGTAACTTTTTGTTTCATCCTGCAATACCTATAAAAGTGATATGTCTTTTAAATGTTTTTGTTAGAACTATTTTATCCTAAAATTATTCCCTAATATTATGAAAGTAATATAAGTACTAAAATATGATGGCGTAAGAAATAATATTAGTACGGTGTGAAAATTAAACTCAAAAAGTCTCTTTTGGCTGCCAGCAAGATGGATTTCACCTGCGAACAAAAATTTTCTGTGTAAAATATGCTACATATATGATAAATTTTGAAGGGCCCTCGAAATAATGAATATTTCTTTAATTTGTAAAAATCAACTCGAAATAAAATTTTTCGTTTTTTTTTTCATTTTATTGACCTAAACCTATTCTGTTACACATTTCGCATGTTTTATATTCATAATATATTGTGAAAATTGTTAGGTCACAAATATTTCTATATTTAAAAGTTGATTTTTTTTCGTTCAAGATGGCTACCAAACAAATACAGGAATTGCATACAAACATGGCGTCTGCTTTATAAATCACTTTTATCACGACTGCATCCATTACAGAACTATTTTATCTCTTAAGAAACTGTTACAAAACAGACAATATATTAAAACCTGTAATATGAACAGAGACGTATTTAAACAAAAATAAAGTAGGCTTGGCATTGACTTTTATTGTCAATTTTAAAGTTTGGCTTTTACAGTAAAAGTAGACTAGCGCCACCGATATTTGCCAAGTCTCTATGTATGCTTTACATTATTACTACATTTTTTCTCCCCATTCCTACAAGGAATCAAAAAGTTTTAGGATTTTGTTATTTTCATTTTACTATAATCTCCTGCAGTTATTAATAACAAAGCCAATTTCTTCACTTTAATAAATTTTAAGTCAGAAAATAATTTCGGATCTTAATGCATGCACGTGCATGTGTGAGGATCTGTATGTCTATGTAATATGTAATGTGATGTGTATGTAATATCTCTACTTGTTGTATCATGATCATGGGTAACTAACCATTAACAACTATTTATGGTTAAGTACGGTCCTGTGCCCTAATATTTGGGCAAACTGATAATCATATTGACAGTGTGGCTTCAGATGGTGCAGTAAGCAGATTGTTACACAAACAGCGCTTATAGACCTTTAAAATGATATGTTTCCCATTGCTGCACTGAGAAAGACCTGCGCGTAGCTCTATAACACATATGGTGTATTTAATTGTTCTATAAAAGCATTTTCGGTAACACTTACACATCAGAATAGTGCTAAACTCGCGTTAGCTGCGATATTTATGCAACATAAATGTAGTAGCAATGTGACTTAACCTTAAACTCAAATTGTTGTTTGTTGTGCTGCTTACTATGTAAAACACTATTAACATGTTTATTAACAAATTTGCTACTTTCTAAAATATTTTTATATTTATTGACTTTCCTTCGAAAAGCACCGCTTCTTTTTACCTGTTTCCATTTATTTATTGATTGCAAATTGGAGATGTTTAGAAATTACACGCTACAGAATACACAACTTGTCAGGAAATAAAAAGTATATAACGGTGCTTCTTACAAAAGCTATAATATGTTTTATAAAGATCCCAGCGAACGCATTTTTATGCAAAGGAATAATTTTGTACTATAATTGTTTTCTAAGTGTTCTATTACAGTCGCATTCCATCCAACAATAAAATAGTTTTTTAACACCTGCGTTCAAGTAGCTATGCTATTTGCAGCTCTATTGTATCGTAGAAAATGTTAAGAAAACTGTTTTATAATTGCTCACATAATCACTTAAAGAAAAGCTTTATAAATGTTAGCTAGTTGACAGATATGTTTGGAAGATCGTCGTTATAAAACTATTACAGAACAATTTTGTTCTGTGAGCTAATATATTCTATAACGATTGTTGTATAGACGTTTACAAAACAACGAAAAACGAAATCTCTAAAATGTTTTATAATTCTGCTCTAAGAACATTCTAACAATAAATTTAAAGAAGCATTTTGCTGCGAGAAGCTAAATACTCACCTTGGCAGTCTTAATAGAACAAAACTGCTTTCGAAGAGCAGTAATATAACAGTAACACAACAAATTTGCACTATTATTTAAAAATTATAAAACATTTTTGATAGTTGGGTTCTGCTTGATGCAATTGATCAACCAGTGAACTGAGCTAATACTTGATGAAATATTGGATTCCTTTAGAAAAGGGAATATAATTGCAAAAAAAAGTGTTCTAATAATTTTCACATGTCTGTACATACTTGCTTTCTTATATTCATTTATAAGTTATTTAGTAAACCCTTTTGTATACCTATATATTTATGCCAACGATGTGTCCAAATTAATATAAATGCTAAAAATAACAATTATTCAATAGTTATGTTAATTATATGTTAATGTTAACATACAATATTTTTGTCAGTTTGCATTATCTAGCATACCTTTTTGTATTCCTACATTTACACCACTGATGTGGCAAGTTTCCGCTATGGTATTGAATAAATTTGTGGAAAGACAATACAAGTGCTTAGGTGTTGATTAATTGTAACATGTTTTGACAGAATCAATCACATATATTTTATGTTTAGGCAAATCACATACTGACAACATATATTGTGAGGTAAAGTTGGGTTCACAAGTACAACAGACGGATATAGCCAGGGACAATTTTTCTAACGGAAATGTTCCTCAAAATGGTTGTCCACAAGTACCAACACTTATTTGGAACTATAGTATGCAATTCCAACTAAGAAATGTCAACGAGGAAATTCTAACATTTACCGTCTACGAATTGTGTTCATTTTGTCCTGATGGTGAGTTAAAGTTACCTATACAAAAATATCCAGAATAAGTTACATCACAATATTTCATAAACACTTGTTTTAACCATTGACCTAGTGAAATGTATATGTAAATGTGCACACAGCCAAACAGATATCCGAAAAGTTTTACCAAATTCACCCAAATTATTAGACACTTGGAGACTTAGAAAAGACAAAAATGCAGTCTCATTCTATATTTTTTAGTTAAACCAATTATTCGAATTTGTGGCTTGAATAAACTATATTTTTTTGCCAATACGGGAGCTATAGTCCCTTGTGATCTGGGGATAAGATAAAAGAATAGGCCTGTAGTAAGAGGCAACTAACTGCAGTCAAATACTGGCAGGTGTTGGGTCCGGATGAACCCGGTGGGAGGCTGAGATTTCTAGAGAGTGATTTACACCGGGAGGTTAAGGCCTCTACTCTGCTTCGACATGGACAAATGACCTTGCTTGGATGTTACTCGGGAGCGAGATTCCAAGTGATACCGCCTTGTGTCAAGTTCTGGCAGGTGTCAAGTCCAAAAGCACAAGAGACAACTGAGAAATCTAGGAGTGAGATGCCTTTGGAGGTTGAAGCCTCCACTGTGTGCTTCAAAACAGGTAAATGACCTCGTTTGGGTGATGCTCAGGAGCGGAACTCTGTGGGATATCGCCTTGAGTCTAGCATTAACGGTCTTTTCAAGTATAATAATTGCTTAAGTCAAACTCCATAGGCGATGAAACTATAGCTGTTCCGTGTGACGCCTGGATATGGATTCTAGGGGGCCTAGTTCGCGCTCATTTGAAGAAATTTTTTCAAAATTCAAAAGTCAGGATCTCTATATTAGTGATTTCTTTAAACATGTAAGTCCAGGGACGAACTAAAAGAATAGGCCCAAGGTAACTCCTGCCTGTCGTAAGAGGCGATGACTAATGTGAGGCCTTCACTGTGGGCTTCGAAATGGACAATTGACATTGTTGGTTTGTTACTCGGGAGCGGGGTTCCAGATGATACCACCTTGGTTTAAGCACTGGTGGGTGTCGGGTGTCAAAACGACCCAGAAAGGGTTGAAATCTCTGGGGAGTGGTATACACCCGGATTTTGAGGCCCCCACTGTGTGCTTCAAAACAGACAAATCACCTCACTTGGTTGATTCTTGGAAGCGGCACTCAGTGGGATGTAGCCTTGACTCTAGCGCTGGTGGGTGTCGAGTCTAGACGAACCCATAGGATCTCTATGGGTAAGTTATATCTGGTGATTGATGCCTCTTATGTGAATTTCGAAATGGTCAAACAACCTCGCTTGGATGATCTTCAGGTGTGGGACTTCATGATGCCGCCTCGAGTCAAACACTGACGGATGTCGGTTCCAGACAAATTCGGAGAGAGGTTATTTCTCTTTGAGCTTTGAAACGGGTAAGCGACTTCACTCAGATGGGCGCACACCTGTCAATCCAACTATCACCCTCAAAAATGTCGCCTACTGTGGGGAGCTCGATTTGTTGAGTGAAATTTAGGCAAACACTGACTGGATCTGGCCTAGACAAACCCCGGAGAAGAGCTGATATCTCTAGGGGTGGATTACACCTAGAGATTGGGGCCTCTTCTGTGCGCTTCGAAACGGGCTAACGACCTCGCTTGGATGCTGCTCGAGCGCGGGACTTCATGATACCACCTCGAGTTGAACACTGATGGATGTCGGGTCCAGACGAACTCGGAGAGAGGTTATCTCCCCTTGAGCTTCAAAACGGGCATTAGACTTCACTCAGGTGGCAGTACACCTGCCTTCTCACCCAAATGCTCTTCCACATAAGCATAAGCGTCCAAAGCTTATACTTACCCGCTAACGCCCCTGTGGTAAAAGCAGAATGGAAACATTCATACCCAAAAAGTCATTGTGTGTAATCTCTTCGACGGAGGTATGGACTAAGGTCCGGTACTCCCAGGGAGGGGGTTTTAGTACAGTCTCACAGTACCTAGATATCCCACGGCACCTAAGGGGCCGTGAATGGGGTCTGCATGAGCATTTCCCCCACTTGTATCAAAAAGAAAGTACACTTGTCAAACCAACTTTTGCACTAAAAAAAAAGATCGACTCCTGCAGGGAGCTGGATTTGATGGGTGAAATTAAAGCAATTAGACTTGAGCCACAATAGACTTAAGGTCACAGGGGAAGGACTGGAATAGCCCACTCACATTAAACCTAATCTAATCTAAACTATACTTGCCATATAACAGCAATGGTAATAAATCTAATGTATGAACCGGCGGAAAATAAATTTTCTAACCTCACTAATGTGATCCATTTCTCCCTGACCTATGCTGTCTTAATAAATTTGTTGTTAACTGGAGTCATCATTAACAATTATTAATGTCAAAATCTTTTAACAAGGGTTGGCGACCAATAAAACAAAAGCACTAACTAAATGCAGTACCAACTTGAAATTATCAGTTTTTCATAGCCACCTATGATGCACATTTATAATGAATAGGATATACGTTTAAACAAAGAATCAGCTACTTTAAGATTTAATGCTAGAGTTTTCATTATTATTTGTGTAATGTACTAAATATGATTTATTTTTCAGAATTTTTGGGACGTGCCGAATTAAAAATATATGATATTTACAATGAATCTTTGAAAACAAATGGCCCTATTGTCAAAAAGCTCATTTTACACCAAGTTGAATCTGGAGAAATTGTAGTGAAACTAGATTTGCATCTTTTCAATAATTATTAAAAGACATCTAAGAAGTCTAATCAAATATATTATACATTAAACAAAGAAAATTTGTAGGCATATAATTTATATATTGTTACATATTTTTTATATTGTTATATTTATACACATTTTTGAAAAATGTTAAATTTTTTTTTCGTATACACTTCCTATGGTTTGTGTAGTGGTCTCTCTCTTAACATTTGTTCTCTTCACTCTATATTGTTGACTCATGTTGTTATTATGATGCTATATGCTATATGCTATGTTCTTTCTACATTTATATGATATATTGTAAGTTATACACATACACTTGACAAGTTTACATTTGCTTGTTGCATATTTACAAGATTTACAATTATTGAATAAAGTCCATATAATAAAAAAGTATTTTACCTTATTTTCCTTATGGATTATTTTGAAACAGGCCCTGGTAAGGTTAGTGCACATTGTTGTCATACTTTATAAGGTCAGTAAATATTTGTAACATTAAAGATTTTCATCATATAATAATTCCACTTGGAAAATTAGTTTTTATATCTTAAGAAAAATAATTACTGTAACAAAAAGTGAAAGAGCCTCCAAAAAGAGAAAAGTCTGGATGCAGAGAGGGCGTTATGGTAAAGTGAATTTTCATAGAAATGATCTGGCACCAAATATTTTTTTAAATTAAATGTTTATAACCCTTTTTTCATGTAACATAGAGATCCAAATTTTGGTATGTAGTTTACTTTTTATAACGTAAACCTACTTACGAAATTTGGTTACCTTAGCCTTCTTATTTTTGGAGACAAAAGACAACCCAAAATTTTCCTGGATAACTGGTCTGATTTTCCTGGCTAACGAACTTATCCAAGCCACTTACAAAAGGAAGGTACCTGCCAAATTATATATATATATATATATATATATATATATATATATATATATATATATATATATATATATATATATATATATATATATATATATATATATATATGTGTGTGTGTGTGTGTGTGTGTGTGTGTGTGTGTGTGTGTGTTAAGAAAGATTTCCACGGTCTTTAATGTGAGACATATTTGGTTCTCGGGTTGAACTGCGTCCAGAATTTATGAAAACTCGACGTTTCGGCTCCTGTTTTGGAGCCATTTTCAAGAGGTAAAAGAAATATGTAAGGACACTCTAAGGCCTCAATCTGCCTACTCCTTAGAGTGGTGAACAAAGGTGGGTAAAGGAAATAAGTAAGGACACTCTAAGGCCTCAATCTGCCTACTCCTTAGAGTGGTGGACAAAGGTGGGTAAAGGAAATATGTAAGAAAACTCTAAGGCCTCAATCTGCCTACTCCTTAGAGCGGTGGACAAAGGTGGGTTGGGTTGTTGTAGCTCGATTACAGAGCCTCAATCTCTCTGAGGCCTCTCTCTGAGACCTCATAGATGATCTCCGGCAAGATATGGGGAGTAGGCAGATTGAGGCCCTGTAATCGAGCTACAACAACCAAACCCACCTTTGTCCACCGCTCTAAGGAATAGGCAGATTGAGGCCTTAGAGTTTTCTTACATATTTCCTTTACCCACCTTTGTCCACCACTCTAAGGAGTAGGCAGATTGAGGCCTTAGAGACTGTATACAACCAACTAACAATTTAGTAAATTGTCAGCCCTGGCCCATTTCTACCATAATATAGGGACAAAGTATGTAAGGCTAGATGCATTCTCACAACAATTAGTTGTTAGCTTGTTGTATATAGTCTCAATTTTTTAACACTTTGTGTTATTTAGAGCTAGCGTGACAACATACTACTTGGTTCTGCAACTAGGTGGCGGCACATTGCTTCGTGTCTCACCACACACTTAGTGTTGGAAGGCTGGCTACCATAGCCGTTTTACTTTATAGGTGTATTTTCGCTATAATTAATATGCCATACTGATGAGCTCTAATTAGAGCAAAACCAGTCTATGGTTCTAATTGTTGTGAGAATGCATCTAGCCTTACATACTTTGTCCCTATATTAGGGTAGAAATGGGCCAGGGCTGACAATTTACTAAATTGTTAGTTGGTTGTATACAGTCTCTATTTTTTAACACTGTGTTATTTGGAGCTGGCATGTCATGCCAGTCATGTTGTCAACATACTACTTGGTTCCGCAACTAGGTGACGGCACGTTGCTTCGTGTCTCACAACTCACTTAGTGATGGTCTTCCATGTTTTTTTGAATATATTAAAATTTCATCCACCTAATGAAGAACGAACTCTTCATATTTGTCAAGTATTTTATGTAAAACTTTGATCAAAGCTGCACACACTGACTGTAATCCGAAGGGTGTTACTGTAAAACAATACAGACCCATATCTATAATGAAACCTGTATAATCCCTGCATGATTTTCCTAAATGAATCAACCAAAAACTATGTTTTAAGTTTAATTTTGTAAAAATGTTTGCACCTGTTATTCTACAAAATATGTTTTCAATGCCCATTGGTGCCTCATATTGTGGAATCGTTAATGTGTTTACATTTCTTGCATCCAAACACAATCTAATTCCCCCATCTGTCTTTTTTACTACAACTATGGGATTAATATATGGTGTATCATATCTTTCTATGACACCATGTTCTAACATTTTGTCAATCTCTTTTGATACCACATTTCGGTATCGATACAGAATAGGTTAATTTTTCAGTTTAAAATTTTCAGTATTTTTGACAACAATTTTTTGTATATGGCCGCTCGCTATTCTTCTACTATTATCAAACAGATCCTTATATTTATATAATAACTATACTGTGTTTTCTATATTCTTCATATATATATATATATATATATATATATATATATATATATATATATATATATATATATATATATATATATATATATATATATATATATATATATATATATATATATATATATATATATATATATATATATATATATATATGTATCTCACCAACAGACAGTTGCTTGTAAAAGCGAATAATATTAATTCCCAAAGATATAGGGTAAGTATGGGCACACCCCAGGGAAGTGTCATTGGCCCACTTATGTTTACACTCTATGTAAACGATTTGCCGCAATTTATACAAGACGGAAAAGTCTTCATGTACGCCGATGACACTTCTATTGTTGTCTACGGCAAGACGGTGGAGGAAACTGAATTAAAATTAAAATCAGTGGTACAATCTTTTGATGAGTGGTGTTATAGAAATCGACTCATTTTAAACTATGACAAGACTTTTTCTCTTGAAATGCATAACTGCCACCGAAGAGAGAGGATGTGCGGCAGCACTATTTTGGTGAATGGAAATGCTGTGCAATTCAAAAAGGTGGCAAAATTTTTGGGTGTTAGAATTGACAGTAGCCTGTTATATATAGACCAGATTGATCACGTGTGCAAGAAATTAAATTCCGCGTTTTATGCAATTTTGACGCTTAAAGATTCCTTAAGCTCGGAACATCTGCTGAAAGTCTATTACGTGGCTATCTATTCACATCTGAGTTACGGTATCATTATCTGGGGCCAATCTTCGGACTGCCATAGAATATTTGTGCTACAGAAACGAATCCTGAGATTAATATACAATCTACCTTATGGGCACCCTTGTCGTGACATTTTCAAGGAAAATAACATTATGACGTTAACATCAGTTTATTTGTTCCATCTGTTAACTTACATTGATAAAAACAAGAGAAAATTTGTTATCAACTCGGATTTTCATAAGCACAACACTCGTGAAAAAAATACTTTTCACCTGAATAAATGTCACCATTCTTTTTTTAAGAAGTCGCCATGTTATGCGGGTTGCTTTTTGTATAACCAGCTGCCTTGTTCTCTGAAGGACACAAATTGTACAAAAAAATTTAGAAAGCAACAGAAGGTTGCTTTAATTACTCATAGTTTTTATAGTTTGAGTGAATTTTGTGAAGCTGTACTGTGAACGTATCTTTTTTGTTGTGATGTGAAGCTCGTTAGATTTTAGATTTTTGGGCACCTACCCTTGTGATAAGTTGTGATACGTTCTGTATCTTTTTTATCTTGTAAGTTTTTTACTTGTCCGATTTACAATAATTGTAACTAAAGGACCACATAAATATTATTATTATTCTTTAACGACATCATCGAACTCGTTGGATCGCTCATACTCTATATTATTATTTTTCTTTATATTCTTCGCTACACCATCTTTATTTCTTCCATTCATTCCCACCATGTACATTTTCTCATTATTTATTTCTACTACATTCAGTCCGTAACTGATAATTACATTTTCTTCATTTAATTCATCTGATCCTATTATGATATCGTAATCCATATTTTCTATTATTAGTAAATTGACATTTATCCCGTAGTTGGTACTTTCATTGAGCATTAATTCTATCATATCAAAAATCTTAAAATGGAACGTATTTCCAGAATTAATCTTTTAAAAGCCATATCACATTTAACTTGGGGAGCTGATGAACAGTCATTGTTAACAGTGTATTTAGCAATCATACGATCTAAACTAGACTATGGAAGCATAGTTTATGGTACTGCAAGTAAAAAACTACTAAATCTCTTAACACCATTCAAAATAGTAGTCTGAGATTGATACTTGGAGTTTTCAAAACGACCCCAACAATATCACTGTGCGCTGAAGCATACGATTTACCATTATATTTGAGAAGAAATATGTTGCTGCAACAACATGCAGTGAAGACTATGTCGAATCCAAAAAATCCTTTACACCAGGCGTTTACAATGTTACCTCTAATTAACAGATTTAACGCCAAGCCAAGATGTTGTGCTCCTTGGTATGTAAGATTTCTTCACACCTCAGATACCTATAGAGACGTAGCTCCTCTGCCAAACACCAAATTAAGTGGTCCTCCCACTTGGTCAGATACACAGGTTGTAGTAGATACCTCTCTCTTAGAATTTAGCAAGTATGTCAATCCGTCACAACTTTTGTAAAACGCTTTCTATGACAAATTGTCTAAACTTGCTGATTGTGATATTTTATATACTAATGCATCAAGAAATGAAGACGGAGTTGGATGTTCAGTCATAGAAGACAGAAAATATCAGAAATTTAGATTACCTAAATCTACTAGTTGTTTTACTGGGGAACTATTCGCTCTTCTTCAATCTCTCACAATACTTAATTACAAAGAGAACCCAGTACTCAAATGTATTATTTGCACAGATTCACTGTCATACTTCCAGGCACTTACGAAATCAAGAACAGATAACATCCTTGTTCACAAAATAAAAGAAATGTTATCAAATTTGGAAATGATAAGCAACACTTCTGTCTTATTTTTATGGATACCATCAGATATCGGTATTCAAGGCAATGAGATAGCAGATTCAGAGGCTAAAACAGCTATAAAAAGCGGAACAAAAATAAAATTCAATATGTGTTACGATCTCATCGCTGCTTACAGAAGTCTAACTTTTATTAACTGGCAGGATTTTTGGTCAACAAAAAATACCAAATTACATTTGTTTCAACCAGTAATTACAAAAAGTAAATTACAATTGAAAATAAAACGTAAAGACAGCGTCCTTGTCAGAAGACTAAGATTAGGACACACAAAGATAACACCAACATCTTCTAGAAGGAACACCACCCCCTACATGTAGTCAGTGCTGTGTACAACTATCAGTGTCACATTTCTTATTCAACTGCAAAGACTATGAACAAGCAAGGAAATTTAGCAATATGCCTAGTTCGATAACTACGGAAGTTCTACAGCTTAAAAAATTAAACATAGAGCGTCTCATTGGTTTTTTAAAATCATCTGGACTTTATAATAAGCTTTAATTTATTTTTGATATTTGTCACTTTTTGATAGCTACTGTTAATTAGAAATAAGGTTTACAAATATTTGTTAAATAATTTATTGCCCCATTAAATATTGTAGGTGCCAATGACAATTAATGTTGAGCAACCAATTTTTCTTTAAATAAAAAAAAATTCTATCATAATTGCTTTAGATACTTCGCAGATTTTTCTGCCCTTGGTATTTATTAGAGCTATTTTTGGCATGCTGTGTATATATATATATATATATATATATATATATATATATATATATATATATATATATATATATATATATATATATATATATATATATAATTATTTAATTTGAATTTTTCCACTAATTCTTGGTTTACCAATGTGGCTTCAGAACCAGTATCAATTAAAATGTTGACTTTATTGTCATTATTATTAACGTTTGCTTTTATGAATACTAAATTAATTTAATTTTCCTCTAAATCTGGTTCTGATAAATTTATAAATTCTCTGGGGTGACTATAGTTATTATTAATTTTACAACGTACCCTTCTTTCTAAAAATTTTGTTCAGGATTATTTTCGTGTACGTCATTATAATTTGTTTTCCTTCATGGTTCTTTTTGTTGACCATATCTTATCGGGTTAAATTTTTGCTCCAGATCGGTATTTGGTTCATTATTTTCTAGGAGTATTATTCTATTTGTATTATTATTATTATTATTATTATTATTATTACGGTTCTCATTATTATTAGCGTAATTTTTGGTATTTCGATTAGGATTATTCTGTCTGTTGTAATTATTATTATTATTTTTGTTACTATAATTATTTATTTGGTAATTCGGATACATATAATTTTTATTTTCGTTTCTAGGGTTATATCTTTGATTTTCATTAGTATATCTATTTAGTCGATAATTTTGGTTGTTTCTATTTTGATTATTATTTTGATAGTTATTCCTTACTTTGGTTCTTGTTGTCATAACTAGGATTTCTGTATCCTTATCCTGCGGTTTTGTTATAATTTTTGTACCCGTTGTCATACCTAGGATTTCTGTATCCTTGTCCGGTATTTCTGCCATAATTTTGGTTGTCAGCACTCTCTTTCACTTTAAAACTATAGATTATTTGTGCAGACACCATTGTTCTCTCTATACATATAAGATAGTTTAAAAGTTTGTCCATATTGTTTATGTTTTGTATGGCAATCGTTTCTGCCACATTTAGAGGGAAATGTCAGGAAATATATAACACGATTTCCTCGACTCGCATTTTGGGTTCAAGAAACTGAGCTTTATTGTATATTATTAAAGCATAGTTTGACATGGAAACCTTTCGGCGTGGATCATGTTTTCCAAAGGATAGTGTTTCTTTAAACTGAGCTTGTACAGCTTCTCTCCAGAAATGGTTCATAAATTTTAACTCAGTATCCTCTATATCTTCCAATTATCTTTACTGACAAAGCAGAGCAAATCTTTGTCCGTTACCATCGCCTTAATAAATTCTTTTATTTCTTCAAAAACAGTCATATACTTTATATTGTTTTTAAGCGATTTTATGAACGTACAGGGGTGTATTTTAACTCGACCTTCCTGAAGATTTGACATTTAAGTCAATATTTGGACCACTTACTGTCCTGACATCTCTACCCTGCAATTTCTTCCAATAATTTTACATCTCTTTGATGTTATTAATTTTGATAGCTGACATATTTTGGTCTATTTGGGCAATTTTATTGTTTTTGAGGTATAATACTTCCCTCATTTCTTATGTGATGCTATCACCCCTTGTTTTAGCCTCTCTGTGTACATACTTGACGTTTGTTTGCATGACGTCCTGTTCTGCTTTTATAGCTTCTTTTTCAACCTGTAATTTTATATTCATCTCGAGCTCTACTTGGTCCTTGGTGTCTTGGATTCCTATGATCATCTTTTCCATGTCGATGTCATGATTATTTTTTATATCTTCGATTCTCTTGAACAATCTATCTTCAGTTTCTACAATCCTTTTATTTATTTATTCTTTAACTCAGATATGCCCATACAAAAGTGGCAATGATTCATAGGAATTTTTTACTAACTTTGATACTTTTAGGCTATAGGTAAACACATTTTACACCAAAAAAATCTTTTATTGAAAAATAATACAAATTCTGATCCGTACTAAATGTAGTACGGTGGGCAAATAAGCAGCAGGTAACCAACTTATGTCAAATTTACCTTAGGCATTATTTGATGTATGGTACGTAACAAAACATTTCACATGCAGCCCTTATTGTCTTATTTATTGTTTGTCAATAGTATTCAATACTACTTTTGTTGATTTTTCTAAGAATCTAAATTTAGATTGAAAACTGAGAAATGTAAACACAAAATATGAATACTTTTAATTTTCTATAATTTAAAATCAATTACACACATCCTACAAATCTTAATCAAATGATCATTTTCCAAGTACAATAATTTTCATACCTATTTAAGAAAACCTCCTTCTTGTTTGTATATTTGTATTTAGTTTAAATAGTAATTATTGAACAAAAGTAAACATAAGAAGACCGTTTTACCTTGGTTGATGTTGAATTACTTCTGCGCAGTCCTTACAAGTTCACATTTTTCACTGAAAGTATTTACCTTAATTTTGTTATTTTCATTACTGGATTCGTTTTACTTTAATATATATTAGGTAAATATCGATTATTAATTATTTAATTGTATATACTTATAATACATAACATTGTTACATTGCTGAAATTGTTAAATGTGACACTAATGTTATACAGGGTGGCGCATTGAAAACGAAACAGACCGATTTGGGTCCAGAGAAATTTTTTTTAAGAAATGCTGAAAGACGTCATATTTAATATTGAGGGGGACTAGTTTAGACATAAAACTCAACCAACTTTGTCACATCAACCCCTTAAGGGTGGTGATAACAACCTTTATATTTTAAATAGGGAACATGGGTCGAGTGTTACACCATTGGAAAGCTCTTTCTTTTCTGAATTCAGCACACAAATTTTTTTGGAAGTTTTATCAACTCGTTTAAAAATCATTCAGGTGATGCAAAAACGCATTTTGTTTAAGATGCAAAAACGCATTTCACTCATTCCGATAAGAAATGTGCTGATAGTCAATGTTTTGTTGGTTTGTAAACAAAAAATTGACTGTCAGAACATTTCATATCGGAATGAGAGAAATGCGGTTTATTATTTCAGTTTATCGGTCGGTTTGATACTTGATAGTACTACCGAAAATTAATTTCACAATGGTGTATTCTGTAGAAAAAAAAGTTGAAATAATTACTATTTTTTAAAAAAAAACGATGACTGTGCCAACCGTACCGCAAATTTGTTTAATGAACGACATCCGAACAGAGATGTTAACAGAAAATACATTTTGGAGTTAGTTGCAAAGTTTCGACAAAGTGGTTCAGTAGCCAACAAAAAACGGGATCCTGAACGTGAATTTCCGGTTAGAAATGAGACTACTGAGATTGAAGTTTTAGGACAAATTCCTTCCGACCCAAGTTTGAGGACGAGAAAATTGGCCACTGTTTCAAACATCAAAAGAAGAACTATTCAGCGAATATTGAAGCATCATAAACTTCACCCGTATAAAATTCATCTTGTACAACAACTGAATGAAGATGATTTTGATCGGCGGCTGGAGTTTTGTGAAGTTATGACTGCACGAATAGCTGATAACGGAAACTTTCTGTTCAATATCTGTTTTTCAGATGAGTGTACGTTTTTATTAAACTATACAGTCAATCGTCGTAATTGTCGTTATTGGGCAGATAATAATCCAAGAAATTTTCACGAATTTTCACATTTTTGAACGTTTGGTTTTGTTTTTTAGTTTTTTTTAGCGAAAAATTGACTAATTAGTGCAATTCTTATCACAATGAATGAAATATGTTCTTGCAACTCCAACTGTCAATAATTTTTAAACGAGTTGATAAAACTTCCCAGAAAATTTGTGTGCTGAATTCAGAAAAGAAAGATCTTTCAAACGATGTAACAGTCAACCCATGTTCCCTATTTAAAATATAAGGGTTGTTATCACCACCCTTAAGGGGTTGATGTGACAAAGTTGAGTTTTATGTCAAAACATGTCCCTCTCAATATTAAAATTGACGTGTTTTAGCGTTTCTTAAAATAAAAAAATTCTCTGGGCGCAAATCTATATATAGTACATATGTGTCTTTGCTGGGTAGCTTTGGTCGTCTGTTATAGTAATTATTTTTAGGCTGCTTGTTTATAAGTCAATTTAAAAATAAGTTGCTTCTCAGTAAATACTGTAAAATTTAAATCAACCAAGATTGTGGCATTGTGTTTGAGCAAGTTGAATGGCTACATGTTCAGCCCACTGATGGAGACCTAAAGCTCTCGGCCCTGTGTACTATGCGATGTCGGGCATGCTAAAGATTCCTGTCTTCTTTACAGAAAGTCGGAGCTTCGGTGAAATTTCCAGGATAGTTAGGTGAAACTGCTCACTGGCGTGGGCGAATGAACATGGTTGCGAAAACAGATCAATGTTAAATAAAAAAAAAGTAAGTTAAAAATAATTTAGAAGAAAAAAAAAACAATTTATTAACATATTTTTAATTAAAAAATTTCGTTATAAAACAAATTCTTTTTATTGCTAAAGGTAAAGTAGTCATAAATAAATAAATAAATAAATAAAATAAATTATATCTAAATTATGTTATCAATGTCTTATTGTCAGTTTTTGTACCTATAGCTACTCTAAGTCTTGAAATTTCTCGTTAAAATTGTCCTTATAGTTTCAGATATAACAAATAATTATTACAAGTATCTTTATAATAATTATTGTCTATTCTGAAAATAAAAAAGGAAAACAAATCAAATGCAGCACACAGTTATGAAGTAGGTATTATAATACTGTCTATAGTTCATATGTACTTCAAAACTCAATGCTACAATTTTACTCCCGTTCTATCACCAAAGAAAAATTAAATACACTTTTTACAGTCGCCCTTCTGCTCTATCAATTCCTTTTAACTTATCAGTGTCATTTGATATAGTATAAATTGGTTTAAAACCACCCTCAAGTTGGGGTTTGAAATTTTCTATATTGAATTCGCTTGTGGTTGCTAATGGTAAGGTTGTACCTTCTGAAGATTCAGTTGTAGAAGTTTTCTTGTCTCTTACAACCAACCATCCTTGAGATTTTGATTGGTCAATGCTAGCACTGGCTTGGAATGGAGCTTGAAATTCTAGTTTTGAAGAAACATCTAGTTCCATTCTGTGGTTCTGATAGGGAGGTTTCACTGGATTCTCTTCAACTATTTTCTGTTTGTACAGTTCATCTTTTCTGTGTTGAATTTCAATATAAGGGTAAGCATGAACGGTGCCGTCTGGGTGTTTGTGAACTACTTCGTCTTGTCTTATCTCCGGGATCACAGACCCTCCATAATTTGGCATAGAAAATCTATCATCATAGATATATTTTCTGTGTGGTTCTGTTGGCGTATATGCAACAGCTATAGGTTTTTCTGTATAAGTCTTCAATGTAGCTGAAATCTGATTTGACTGAGTACTTAGTTTTTGATTTTCAGTACTTTCTCCAACGGTATTCCACTGATTACTCGAAACATAAGTTGGTTCCACATTGAAATGTGTATTATGTTCATCTAGATTTGCACTGTTCGATGGTACTTCAGGAACAGGTGGATTCAAAACAGAAGGATCAGGTATTTCCAAAGGATAAGGAAAGTCTGATTTAATGGGGAAAGTGGGAGGTTTGGGATGTGGTTTCAAAATAGGGGAATCGTTTCTCTCTTTGGTGTTAAAAATGGGATTCTGGTCATAATTTAACTGTTGATGAATTTTTGAAGGTGGCAAGGGTAACTCTGCTCTAGTACCAATAACAACTGTTTCCTTTTTAGTAGTATCTATGACGTCCATCTTCAATGGTGATGTGTTAACTGGGTATACAACATAAAGTGACTTATCATCATCTCCTTTATGAGACGATTCCTCTTCCTTAATAGTCGTAGAATTGTTCTTTTCACCATTTTTGGCTTGTATCATCTGCAATGTTTCAACCTCTCCTTCATCTTCGCTCACTCTTCTGTTAGCGATAGGAACCTTTGGAGGGGTTTGATAAGGATTATATTGTTCAGCTATTGCCTTATGTGGAGGATCATTAATGATTCTGTCTTCTGCAATGTTAAGTCCAGGGTTCCTTTGGTCTAGGCTTTGATTTGGAGGTATTGGAGCAATTTTTCTCAAGTTATGCAAATTTTTTGGTGGTGGAGGAGGTTGGAGTTGTTCGAAAAACCCTATAGGTCTGTTAGATGGTCGCTCTAAGAGGGGCTGACGGTTTAATCTTGTGTCAAAATGGTGGGGCGGACCATGAGGATGCATTTTGATGTTAGGCCTGAATTGTGGTAATATATTTGGTAGATTATCAATTCGCTTATAAGCAATGTCGGGTCTTGGAGGTCTGGCATATTCTGGTTTTCCACTGTAAAAATGACCTGGTCTGGGGTCCCACGGTGGTCTAGGTCTGTCCATTCTAGGTGGAGGTACAAGATTTTGTTCTTTCGGCGGAGTGAGGTCGCTAGGCAATTGATGGTACATTGGTTTAGAGTTGAGACTAAGCACTTCACTTTTTGGTGGCAAAGGTGTTTGGAGAATACCTTTTCTGTTCGGTGGAAGAGGCAGTAAGTTGGCCAAACCAGGATCATCATCTGGGAAGACTATTTTTGGTCCACTACCTTTGGGGAATTCAATTTTTTCATTGTTGATTTCAAGCTTTTCATCAACTACTTGGCCTGGTTTTTTACTGACGCTGTTAACTGGTACTCCTATGGCTAAAGATGCCTCAGAATTTTTTAAAGGTTGAATAGTTACTGCACTACCAGCTACTTCAGGAAACTTTTGAACAGGCTTATATATTTGTGGATTTATTTGAACAGTATATTCAACCGAAGTGTCTTTATTATATTGATCTTGTTGGCCATAGAATGGTCTAAATGGATTACTATCATATGGACTCTCTTTTAAAGCAGTTCCTACATATTGGCCACCGTCAACATTCTGTTGATGACCCATTACAAAAGATACAGTATCTTGGTCATGAGCTATGTGAATGTTACTTGTGCTAGGGGCGTTGTTGTGGATTACTGGATTGTTATAACCAAACGGTTTAGGAGCAATTTTCTCGTTGTTTAACTGTTCTCTAATGTTTTGAGTGGCTACTATAATTGGTTGTCGATTACTCAAACTAGTTACATGATTTGCTCCAAGAGGCAGTGAGGTCACCTTTACTGTTGTTGATTCTGTTGAGATTTTTGTCATTTTCGTTGTTGGCACCGTTGTTGTTGTTACATTGTACTTCATCGTTGTAACTGGATTTGTATTCTGGTTTAATTTAAGATCAGCCTCAGTAGATTTTGTTGGCGTTTCATGCCATTTAGTTGATGTCAGAGGTGTTTCTTCTTTAGTGATTTTTAGAGTAGTGGTTTCATGATTAGTATTACTAGACTTTATTAGATTGTCCTCAACACGTGAGGTAGATGATATTTTTGTCTCTGTAGCTATATTATCATCAGAAGTCAATGGATACTCGTCTTCGTATTCATAACTATTTTCAAGTCCCATGTTGCTAACTTCCGATATCATGCTTGGTCCTCCATGGGCATTGGAATACGATATAGGCGTACTGTGTACATATGGATTTTGTTGTGTAGAAGATGAGATGGAAAAGGTGTTTACCTCAGGTTTGGTCTCCGTGTCATATGTGTTTTTGTGTTTGTTATTTGGTAAATTTGAAAATAAAGAAGGGGGTTTTGTTCTATCAGTAGTTGTAATAGTTTCATCATAGTCGCCAAATAATTGTTCAAACAAACTCAGTGGTCTTTTTGTAGTGATTGTTGTAGAAGGTCTTGTTGTGATGTGTACATGGTTGATATCTTCTGTGGTCAAATAAATTTCAGTAGGCTTAGCCTTCGAGGTGATTTCATAATAATACTCGTCGTTAAATTCTTCATTGAAACTTGGGTGATTCATTGGACTATTTAACAAATTTGAAGGCTTTGTTGTCATTGGAGTAGACTGAACTTTGGTTGTGGGTTGAGTTGCAGTAGTTGTTGTTGTTCTTTGAGTTGTGGTTGTATGTACAGTACCTTTAGTTTGTATCTTGTTTCCAAAATGTTGTTCTTTGGTTGAAATATAATACGTGGGACTTGCAGTAGGTTTATAGGTCGAAGGTTTTACATTATAGGTCTTATGGTTGTGATATTTATTTACATTTCCTTGTATTTTGGTATTTGCATATGAACTCGAAATCAATGGGTAAACATACTTTTCTGAGTTATATTTGACCGGTAGGTTTAAAAAGTCGTGAAAGTTAGGTGTGAGCTGATTGACATCACTTTGCTTGTGACTACTCAAACTACCATCTTTTCTGTCGATGTTAGACTTGTCATAAATGTCAGAACTTGGCTCATCATCCACATAATCATACAGGTCATCATCTAGTTTGACTGAGGACAATTTGCTGTTGAAATCAACTTGACCAGTTAAAGGATCTTTTTCTAAATAAAAGGGTTTCCCTTTGTTAAATATGTTATCAGGTAAATTGTATCCTGGTACGACGAGAGGTGAAGGATCTGGAATTTCTTCTGAATCTTCAAGTTCTTCATCAGAAGGTGCATATTCTTCGCTGTGTTCTAATGTCGAGAGGCTGCCATCTCCCTTACCCTAAAATAAAAACTAAAATTAATAAAAAACAATAAGTAAATTAAATAAGCGTGTGTACTGTACCAGTAGATCAATAACGAAATGTTATAAATCTAAGCCTTATATTGAAATTATAAAAGATTAACGTGTAACTCTTGCGAGTGAGCTTTTTAATATCATAGTACCTCTATTGAAAATTTCGGTTTTCATTTGCAGAAACACAAAATTCTCTGATCTTCCTATTTCTAAAATTTTGCGTTTTGGATGATACACGGAAGTGAGAGCTTCACACCCCCTCCACAGGGAGGAGACATTCACCTGGCTCAAACACAATGCCAGAACCTAATTGGAGGTTAATTTTTCAGTATGCACTAAAAAGAAAATGACGATTCTACTGGGCATCTGATCCAAAACCTCTGGTTTAATAGGTATTCATTCTTTCTTCTGGACTACTGAGGCTGTCAGAAAGTATAATTAATGATAAAGAGGCAGGAGGTTTATTGTGGGAAAAAATCCATTGACATAAAATTCATTTAATTTTTTAATTAACAGATTTTTATTGAAAGAAAACCTATACCTACTACTACCGCACCCGTCAGGTCATTCACATAAAGGGTAGGCACACCACAACGCTTATGCTATTCCCTAACAGTATTTTTCCATGCACTTCTGCCCTGAATGCTATTTTAGTTTCCGTCATATTTATACATCTCCGCACATACATTCTCCTATTACGCAAACTTCTGATCTCTTTCTTCTTAAACATATCGTCGACAATATCCGACCAAGCTTTTCTGGGACTTACACGACCTCTATTACTCGCCACGTGCTCTCTATACATTCTACTTGTCATGATATCATTATCCATTAATTATATGTACCTAAATCGTTTAAGCGCACGACTGCTATTTATTTTCTATATACTTTTCTATGTTAAATTCCTTCAGATCCAATTTATTTCCAACTTTAGCTCTTCTTGTTTTATCCATCGTTCGTCTCAGGTAGTCCATTCCAATAGCATTCAATTTTCTTACATGCTTTGCCTGACACATACAACTTTCACACCAATATACGATAGTCGGAACGAGTACATTGTTACATCGTTGGAAAATAGTCTTCCTAAATATCCAAATTCCTTTACGTTCTCCACTAGATTACCATTTATCACGAGACTGCAATTACTTGCTTCAGGCTCTTTATCGAATACTATAACTTTGGTTTTTCCTGTATTCACAAGTAAGTTCATTTCATTTGTTACTTTTATCAGCCTTTCTAACACCCGCTACATTTTTCCTTTAGATTTACTAATAGTACCTAATATACTGCATCATGAGCATACAGTAACACTTTTGCCATATAACTATGAATTTTTATGCATTTTATCTGCGAGCAAACTTCTATCTCATCGGGGAAAGTGTCCTAAAACGGCAGAGAGTTTAAAGTGACATACATCAATTATTTTGTTAAGTATGACGGCCATCTACATGATACTAGAGTAAAGTGCAGTACAAAATGCGTATTTCAAAATGACTTCACTAGAAAAGATTTGTCTCCATGCTAAGAAACATAACCTAGTAAAATGGTAAAATGATGCTCTAAAAGTTTGAGGCTGACCTGCATACAAACGTAAATTTCTGAGGTTTTTGGTGCTTTTACATCAGGTTGAGCAAGAGTGCTTATAGTCCAAAGTGTGAGCTATATACTGAGACCTACAAATTTTGATAGATAGTTATCGTTTTGCCAGAATTGATGTAAGAAAAGGCATATTTCATTAATGCAGGTAAAATAGCATAGTAACTGCGCGGGAAAAATGGTATAGCTATGTCATTTTCCCGAGTGCTCTCGTAGAATCACCATAAGATGGTTGGAAATTATAAAAGGAAGATGAAACGACAATCGTGGGATGAGGTTGCAATGGAAAATGCTATTACTCCAGTGTAGAGTGACGAAGTGGGTTGGTTAAAGGCAGCACGATCATTTAACGTTCCACAAACAACATTAAGAAGAGAGCTAAAGGTAGCACTAAGGTTCGGGGTCGATTTGCAACATTTCATGAAGCATTTGAAGAACAATCGCGATTGTTTGGTTTTACAACTACAGAAATGAAAAAAAAACTTGCTTATCAATTTGCCATTAAAATGGCATTCCAAATAGATTTAAGGATGGAACTGCTGGCAGGGAGTGGCTACGGGGATTTAGAAAAAGGCACCCAGAGATATCCTTACGTCAATCCGAACAGGTCTCCGCTGCAAGGACGATGCCTTATAATAGGCCACAAATGTAAAAAATGTTTGATACACTGGAATCGATTTTAAAACAGTAATCAATCCCCCGCTGTGTAAAATGCAGCGGCCCCCATTTGTCTGTGGAGTGCAAAAAGCCCCTATCCGTCGACCCAACTTGCTGCAATTGCGAGAAGGGCCACACCGCCAACTATAAAGGCTGTCCGAAATTCCCTAAACCCAACAAGCAGACCTCCCAACGGAAGCCGCAAATTTCCTATGCGGCTGCCACTGCACCTTCCTGTCCCGTCCAACCCGCAACAACCTCGAAACCGGCCACTTCCACGCCGACGCCAGCTCCCCCTGCAAAAGTAGCTTCCACTGCAAATGCAGCTCCCGCCCTAGAACTGTCCAGTGCACTTTCCCTTATCACCTCGATCAATTTCACAAAGCTGAAGTTGGTCGCGGGAAAGTCCTGAACATTCTCCAAACCTCCCCTGATCTGCTGACGCTGATCACTTCCGCGATCCCCCTAATCCCTGAAATCGTGTCAATCCTCCAGAAGTAAATGACTTCTCGAAGAGAACCACAATCCCTGCAGGTTGTATCCTGGAATGCAAACGGACTAGCCTGCAAAAGAAATGAGCTCCAAGAATTCGCCCAACGCTTAAAACTGGACGTTATTCTAGTCCAGGAAACCAAAATGCGTCTTCCAACCAATCCGAAACTCCCCAACTATACATTGTACCGCAATGACAGCACAACTTCCAGAGGTGGCGGCACGGCAGTGTATGTCAAAACAAATACTGACCACCACCCTCTCACTACGCCAGCCTTGCAAAACATAAAGGCTACACACATGGTAGACAATACTTCCTCTGCAAGCCCAATAAAGCTCATTTCTGCTTATAATCCTCCACAAAAGAGAATTCTAGAAGCCGATCTAGACCTCTTATTCGATACCAACCAATCCATAATAATTGCTGGCGATTTAAATTCCAAACACCCCAATTGGCATTCTCGTAATGCCAACACAAATGGGAAAATCCTCCAATCCTATGTCGACAACTATGCAAACTGCATGGTTGACGCTCCTCAAAGACCTACACACTTCGGCAGTGCGGGTCGCCCCGACGTGCTCGACATACTGATGATGTCGAACACCACCCTTCTCCATGAAATATCAACCCTAAATAACCTCTCGTCGGACCATAACCCAGTCATATTGCAGCTCGGAAATGTCAATGATGAACCCGACCTCCCAAGGAAAAAGGTACTGTGGCTAGTTTTCACAGATCATCTTAAAAATACCCTTGGCAATATTCCGGTTATCCGCAGCATCCCGAACTCGAGGGTGCAGTGGATAGTCTACAGTTCAAAATTCAATGTTCTATTGAACATGCATCAGGGACGTACCCCGCCCCAAGCAATCTGCCGCCATTTCTGTCCAGCATCAGAGAAATGATACTCGAAAAGAACCGCGTGCGTAGACTAGCTTAACCCACCGGAAACCCCACCGACAAACGAGACGCAAACAGACTCATCAAACAAGTACGATCCGCTTTACAAGAACTGCGCAACAACCGTTGGGAGGAACGCCTGCAAACCCTGTCCGCCCAAGACAAGTCTATCTGGCAAATGGCAAAAGCCCTTCGCTCCCAAAAACTTCCGATATCCCCACTTCACGGCCGTAACGTTGTCGTATACACGGATGCGGAGAAAGCAAGTGCATTCGCAGATGATCTGGAGTTGCAATTCAGGCCGAATTATAACAACGTTGATCTGTCGCATGTAGCGAGAACGCACCGCTATGTCAGGAGTGCGCTTCGCACCACCCCAGACACAACTATCGAGCCCGCAACTTTTGAAGAAGTCTCCCAAATAATCAAATCATTAAAAAATAGGAAAGCTCCGGGATACGATGGACTCTCCAACGTAGCCCTGATAAACCTCCCCGCAAAGCTGTGGTTTCCTAGTTACGATCATGAATGCCAAGCTGCGATATCAATATTTTCCTTCCATGTGGAAACTTGCCAATATTATCAACATCCCGAAACCTACCAAAGATCCGCTGCTCCCTCAGAACTACAGGCCCATTAACCTATTACCAGTCATCAGCAAAATCGTCGAAAAACTGATTCACAAGCTCATTCACCCCTGAAAATCATATCCTCCCAGACGAGCAATTCGGTTTCAGACATCAGTACTTCACCACAGACAAAGTCCTTCGTGTGGTGGGAAACATAACCGAAGGATTTAATAAAAACAAGTCAACTGGTGCAATATTTCTAGACATTGCTTAAGCCTTCGATAGGGTCCGGCATGCGGGCCTCCTAAACAAACTTCTATCATTCAATTATCCTCTCCCTCTGATTCTGCTAATCAGGTCATACCTGCAACAGAGGAAGTTCCAGGTCAAACATCTGGGAGCCAGATCTAGAACGTACTCAGTCACGGCTGGTCTCCCGCAGGATTTTGCTATCTCCCTATCTGCTGTACAATATATTTGTCGCAGACACCCCTAAACGTGACATACGCACTGTACGCAGACGACAATACCATCCTCAGTAGCTCCACTCAGCCGAGGATAATAACCGAACCACTTCAGACCGCCGTAAACGAGCTGCAAGGCTGGTATAAGAAATATTATCTAGCCATAAACCCCGATAAATGTTCAGCAGTCCTATTTTCCAAGAGGAGACACACACCTCAGGAACACGTAGCATTAGACAACCGTCTAATTCCCTGGCAAGATTTCGCCAAATACCTTGGGGTTTTCCTCAACAAACTCTTAACATGGCCCCCCATGTCCAACATGCCCGACGAAAAGCCTCGATGTTCATCTCGAAGCTGTTCCCACTTCTAAATATAAATTCCAAATTGTCCATGAACAATAAATTGCTCATGTACAAAGTCATAATCCGGCCGCAACACACATCAAGACCCTTCAAATAATCCAGAATAAAATTCTGAGAATGGTTACCGGAGCGCCATGGTTTGTCAGAAACGGTCTGAGATTCACTCTGATCTAGAAATGCCTTCGATACTTGAGTTTATAACTCAACTATCTACAACTCAGTTCGCAAAAGCCGCTTCTCACCCAAATGTTCTTCTCCGTAGGGCCACCGACTACAATGAGCAACTTCCACATAAGCATAAGCGTCCAGCTTATACTTATCCACTGACGTCCCTGCGGCAAAAACAGAATGGAAACATTCAACCCCAAACGTTATTGTGTGTAATCTTTCAGACGGAGGTATGGACTAAGGTGCGGTACTCCATGGGAGGGAGTTTTAGTGAGTATGAGTCTCACAGTACCTCGATATCCCACGCACTACGGTGTTGTGTATGAGGTCTGCATGATGCATTTATCCATCTTGTATCAAAGAAAAGTAATCAATCGACCCTCACCGTATTTACAAATTTACAAGGATCAAAGGGGTTTATCTGCTGTTCAAAAACCTCCAAAAATATTGTCTAGAACAGGAACAAAACTGGTAGGAGCCCTAACAACCGCTAAAAGAGATCAGTATATAACATGTGTATGTAGCATGTACCTTGTAGATAATTTTATGCCTCCAGCACTCATTTTCACCCTGTAAAAACAGAAAAGACGAGTTGTTGGATGTTTTGCCACCAGGCAGTTTGTGATTATTTCATGAAACAGGCTAAATGACCTCTGAAACTTTTGTTCGGTGGCTAAAACATTTTTAACGTTTTGTTGGTGCCACCGAGTCTAAAGAACTACTGTTTTTAGATGGACACATTATCCAGAAATATTTTAAAGCAGTGACTTTCACTAAATGACATGGCATAACCCTAATGTGCTTTCAGCAAACTGCACTCGGCGTATTCAGCCATTGTTTCATTTTTTGGTCCGCTTAAAACATTTGATAATCAAGAGTGTTCAACATGGATCAAACATTATCCCGGTAGAGTCATAACCCACTACCACTACCAGATTAGCGCACTGCTAATGTTTATGGAAATGCTGCGACAACTCAAAACGCAATTAGTGTTTTCTTAATGACCGGGATTCACCCACTTACTGCTGATATATTTACTGATAAGTTTTTCGAACCAGCTGTAACAACTAATGTTGCAATTTAGAATAATGATTTTGGTGAAGCATCTTCGTCTTCTTGCACTAAAGATGCTGGGAGCTTGACTTGGGTCACTACACAAAACAACGAGAATAAAAAAATCTTGAAAACCACCAGGAGACCCCGTACATAAACATTTTGGAAAATGTTATTCAACCAGGCAAAAATCAGAGTAAGACAAAAGTGGACAAGGAAAACAATTAACGCAAAGACTTGAAGAGAAAAGTTACTTTACAGGAAATACCCCCAATTCCAGTAGCTACAGAAGTTAAAAGAAGAAATTAACTTTTACAAGGACACCTCATTTAGAAGAGCCTAAAGAGAAGGCCGAGCAAAAAAAAGGTGCAGTTGCTTGCAAACAGCGGGCTGAGGCTGAAAAAGCAAGACAGTGCAAACTGAGTTGTTTCAAAACGTTCATGAATCTGTAGATGATGGAAGTTGTGATGAGGAAAATCCGTTTGGAGGTGAAGACGATGAACTTGATTGTGCTTGCTTGTATTGCAATAAGTTATATAAGAATTCCCGTGCAAAGAAGGTTTGGATTAAATGTAAGACGTTCAATATGTGGGCTCACATCGAACGCGCTGGGGTTTCGCCGAAAACAAATACATTTACGTGTGATGTCTGTATTTAAGTAATATTTTCGTGAAATTTGAGGTATGCATTTTACTACCAATAAGTGTCCCATTTTAAAACCGACTGTGCCCGTAAAATAGCATACCTGATGTTATTTTCAAAACCAAATGTTGTTCATTTTGTGTTCTAAAAATGCAGTGTTAGTTGCTAACTTTAATGTAGCCTGTTAATTGTTAATACGATAAGAAAATTTCCATTTGAAGTTTATCGTAACCAAAAATAAATAACATATAATGCTTTCAAAAATAACTCCGCTTTAGGACACTTTCCCCTACATTCGTGAATGTATATGTTGAATAACAATGGATGCATACACATCTTCGTTTCACGCCCGGTTCAATTTGAAATTAGTCATCCGCACCATATTCTTTCAAAATACCCCACAGCTTCGTAATACAGTAAAGTATCATTTATTTTGGTGCTAAATATTAAAAAAAGCTATAGTTGGTGTTTTAAAGATAAAGCCTAGTTTTAAAGTTTTCTTAAATAATTTGTTTGCTGCAAAATAGTTTTTCAATATATATATATATATATATATATATATATATATATATATATATATATATATATATATATATATATATATATATATATATATATATCGCTGGGGGCAAAATATTTAATATCTTTTTAGAAAGGATGTACCTATGTACATAATAAATGAGAAAGGAAACAAAAAGTTATTGGAAATTAATAACTAATGTGTGGTCATGACTCCATGACATGAGATGTCATTAGTTATTCATAAGTGTTGAATCAATTAATACACATTTATAAATCTAAGTTATAATTTCCTTACAATTACACTTGGAGAACCCAAATTACCACAGCACATCTTTTTAAAGACCTGACGATCATTTCACTAACAAGGTTAGCGTCATCACAGGATAAAAGACTCGAAACTGCCTACTACTAAACATCACCTATATAATGAGTGTTAGGTAGAGAGGGAGACTAAATCGGGGGCAAATTTTCTCTGTATTGTATTTTTATTGCCGAACTTACTTTATAACTTTACCTGGCAAGTTTCGGAATATTTTATCTGAATTAGAGACAGATGGCAAACAAAGGATTGTAAATCAGGGGGGGGGGGGGGCTCGGTTTAAGGAACTTTTGTTTTTTAATGCCTTAGAAATATAAATACTTCCGTACGTATCTAGCTTCGCTGGCTGTCTAAGATTTTTGATAAGTTGCAGATTGTCTTTATCAATGTGGTGGTTATTATCCCAAATATGTTGTGCCACACATCACTTGTCTACACTACCGTATCTCAACTGTGTCAGATGTTCACGACATCTAGTCTCAATGGTTTTCTTATTCTGCCCAAGGTATTTAAGATTACAATCTTTACCACCTATGTCATAGATACCTGACAGTTCAGTGGCTTTGCTTTATCTTTCGTATTACCTAACAAATTTCTTAAATTATTTTTTGTCGAAAAAGTTAACTGGAAATCTGCTTTCTTAGAAATTTTCTCTAGACCCCTTGTGATACGCCATTCAAAAGGCAGGCAAACAAATTTTTTCTCTATTTTATCTTTCCTGAATGTCCGTTAACATTTTTTTGTTCTGTGTCTATTAATTCATTTTTCCACTAAGCAATCTAAATATCGGTTATATTTAGCCACGCTTTTAATGTACTCTACTTCTATACTATATCTACTTTTACTTAAGAAAATTTTATTAGTCTATTTACTAAGGAATTTAAATACCGGCCGTTTTTTGTGCAAACGTATGATATGAGTCCTTTGGAATGTAACTTAGAGTGGTAGTTTTCTT
Organism: Tillus elongatus; assembly: GCA_964006375.1. Classification (NCBI taxonomy): domain Eukaryota; kingdom Metazoa; phylum Arthropoda; class Insecta; order Coleoptera; family Cleridae; genus Tillus; species Tillus elongatus. The sequence goes on along the minus strand of OZ023263.1, from coordinate 170,482,742 downwards.
CCTGTGGACGTCGAATGCAAAATAGTAATTATTTTTAATAACTAGAAAATGAAATTTACTGTTAACTTCTAATTCGTGGGTGAACTTTAAAATCATCTACTTTGCATATATTTGTGTTAAACATTGCAAAAATATCGACCACATAACGAAAGCATACTCTAGGAAAATACTCACTTTCATTTTCTAAATCCGTTTTAAATTTACTCATGAAAAGGTCTGCAATGAATGGAGAGAGTGGGTTGCCCATTGAGGTGCCTTCACTTTGTTCAAAAAACTTATTGTTAAATTGAAAAATATTTGATTTTATACAAAGGTTTCTTAAAGTTAAATATTCTTTGCAAACCTCCTCACTTATGTTGTTCAATTTCAACAAATGTGCAAAATAGTTTGCGCTTATTTCGTGGGCACCCTAGGAAATAAAGACGCTACATCAAATGATGTAGCGTACCCACGAAACAAACGCTAACGTAGTTGAAATTGACGAAATTAAAGAAATGGCATAGTTGTAGTCTAGCTGAAAATCAGCTGGCAATAAATTATGTACAGATGTAAAATGATATGAATAAATACCATAATCATGAAATAATCCCAGACTCGATGATTTACTAATTAGATTAGCAGCTGCACTTATTCTTCTTTAACTAATTTCTAGATTACCTGCTGCTTTCATTCTCTTCTTAAGTTTGCTCTTGTTATTTTACTGTACAAAAAGTCCGATATGCATGCGATAGATAGTTATAGGCCCATTGATATTCTTAATGTTTTCGCTAAGATATTAGAAAAAGTTGTATTTAAAAAAATAGTTGCTTTTTATACGTCAAATGGTTTACTGTCAGATTGTCAACATAGCGTTAGTCAGGGATTTTTCACTGATGCAGGTGTCTATCAGCTCCCGCAGTATATAAATCGTTACCTGGATAGTGGCAAGTGGATAGAAGGGATGTTTTTCGAGCTGGCTCGTGCCTTTGATACCATTAGCACGAATTTTTCATCCCCTGTTGACGCTAACTTTGTTAGTGAAGCGATAGTCAGGTCTTTTTTGAAATGTGTTTTGGTGATTTGGGTTCTCAAAGTGTGCTTATCAATGCACATCACAGGGTCCGATCTTCACTTATCAATTTTCTGTTAAGGAAGCTTGAAACAATGGGTGTGAGGGGTCAAATTTTGGAATGGTGTAGGTCCTACTTATCACGCAGACTCATGAGTGTGAAATAGATAAAAATCGGCCTATTATTTTTTTATTTAATTACTTACTTTAATTCGTGAACAAAATGACTCTCTCGATAATTTTCTGTACGACGCTTATTTTATGAGTAAGCAATGAATCAGGTAAGTGTTTTAGAGCACAGTTCATGATTTTTAACCAGTTGTTGTTTGGTAGAAAATCGCAATGATACACTTTTATCAGGCTTATAGTAATTTATTTATTACAATAAATGTTCAAAAATGCCTCCATTGGCCTGAATACACGCACGACATCTTTTTAATATGGAAAATTTAATGTCTTGAGGATTCATTGTTGCTTGAATATGACGAAAAGCATTATTTATCAGTTGTTGTAGCTGCTCTGGTGTATTTATTTGTTCACTGTAGACCACTCGCTTAAAATCACCCCAAAGATAGAAGTCAAGTGGGTTTATGTCCGGTGATATTGCAGGCCAATGTATTGGTCCAGTTCTGCCAATCCATCTTTCATTATAATGTTTATGTAGCCATGTAACAAGGTTTCGACTATGATGCGCTGGTGCACCGTTATGCTGGTACCACATTATACCTCTTGTTGCTAGTGGAATGTCATCTAGAATGTTTTCTACACGGTTTTCTAGGAGCGCTAAGTACGAAGATCCATTTAAACGTTGTGGCAGGACTTCCATGAACAGTGAGCCGTTAAAAATACCACACCATAAATTAATGGAAAATCTATGTTGAAATGTGCGAGTCCTTGTTGCATGTGGATTTTCCAATGACCAGACATGCTCATTATGAGAATTATAAATACCATTTCTTGTATATGTTGATTCGTCAGACCAGAAGATTAGATTAGGGAATAAGATATTTTGATTGTTCATTTCCAACATCCATTCACAAAAGACTCGTCGATGCACATTATCTTCAGGTAAAAGGCAATGAACATTCTGTCGATGATATGGATGTAAGGCTTCTCGATGTAAAGTTCTCCAAACAAAACTTTGAGAATATTGTAACTGCGTGGCAATCCTCCGAGTACTTGTAGAAGGTTGATCCATCACTGCATCCACCACTCTCTCTTCGTCTTCAAGTTGATGTTATCTTCTACAATTAGCTCTAGCGTCAGGACGTTGTCCAATACCGCAATGCCGAAGTCTTGAAAACGATCGAGAAAAAACCTTGGTGTAGGTTGACGGCGAGTGGGAAACCTACGTTGATATTCCCGACAAGCAGCTAGAGCATTTCCATCAGCATATCCGTAGATAAAAATTATATCTGAATACTCTTCTGAGGTGTACTCCATTATAAGAAGTAAAAGAGTAGAAAATTATGCAATTTTATAAAGTTTACCACTTACACCTATTCAAAATAATAACTTGTTAACCTAAACGTCAAGTGACACTTAATGACAACTTTGGCAAACCAGACTACTACCTACTAAAATACAACAAAGATAGTCGTCGTACAAAAAATTATCTAGACATTAAATTTTCCATATTAAAAAGATGTCGTGCGTGTATTCAGGCCAATGGAGGCATAAAAGTGTATTATTGCGATTTTCTACCAAACAACGACTGGTTAAAAATCATGAACTGTGCTCTAAAACACTTACCTGATTCATTGCTTACTCGTAAAATAAGCGTCGTACAGAAAATTATCAAGAGAGTTATTTTGTTCACGAATGAAAGTAAGTTTCAATATATATATATATATATATATATATATATATATATATATATATATATATATATCATTGGCTTACACGTTTTTTTCTTGAGGGATAACCAATGACTTGTGGGTACGCGCGCCACTGCTGGATTAGCCAATTCAATTGTTATGGTGGAATACGCGCCTTACATAGCAGCCTACACATGCGAAGTTTCAGCAATATATATATATATATATATATATATATATATATATATATATATATATATATATATATATATATATATGTATATATATATATATATATATATATATATATATATATATATATATATATATATATATATATATAAATTAAACCTATTTACAAATGAACTTTAATAAGATATTATGCTGTGACAATACCTCTCTCAAGCAGTGGCAATTTCTCCTAGTGAGCTACCCTAAAATATAATCAAAATGTGACAGTTATATATGTTTTATTTCTTTTTCCCTTAGTCTTAATACACTACATATTTTATGACAATCGATTTAATTTACTTATTTGATTTCATAAATAGTGGGGATTGACCGAATTCATTCCCAGTTGCTATTGATCTACTCATATTCTCTGAATATGTTAGAAACCTGGTATCTACTTCATTCCAAGTCACTATTAACCGACTATTTATGAAATCAAATAAGTAAATTAAATCGATTGTCATAAAATATGTAGTGTATTAAGACTAAGGGAAAAAGAAATAAAACATATATAACTGTGCACATTTTGATTATATTTTAGGGTGTGCGGCGCACACCTAGCTCACTAGGAGAAATTGCCACTGCTTGAGAGAGGTATTGTCACAGCATAATATCTTATTAAAGTTCATTTGTAAATAGGTTTAATTTTTATATATATATATATATATATATATATATATATATATATATATATATATATATATATATATATATATATATATATATATATATATATATATATATATATGTATCCGTCTCATAACTCAAAAAATAATTAACCGATTTCGATGAAACTTGGCAAGTGCCTTTCTTTTATTAATGGCTTGGATGAGTTCGTTATCCAAAAAAATCGGACGGGGTTTCCCGGAAAAATTTTGAGTTTTCTTTCGAAAAAAATTTTTTTCTCCTAAAGTAACAAAGCTGTGTTAATGAAATTTACTATATATGTTGCCTCAGGAGAGATCGTATACGTACCAAAATTCAACTTTCTAAGTTTAGATAAAATTGAGTTATTCAAATTTTAAATTTTCTTTCGAAAAAAATTTTTTTCTCCGATAATTACAAAGTTATTTTAATGAAATTTTGTAGATATCTTACCTTAGGAAAGACCTTACTACGTATTAAAATTAAACTCTCTAAGTTTATAGAAAATTGAGTTATTTAAATTTGAAGCATTTAATAAAAATTCACTACCATAACGCACTTGCTGCGTCCCAAGTTTTTTTTATAATGTGGTTATCACATGTTCCAATATTCACTGAATACAACTAAAACCTGATAATACTTACTGTTTCACTGGACGGTAGCTCCTTCCTATTATCAAAATCTAGGTTGCTGAAGAGACTAGTAAGGTTCATAGCTGAAGTATTATTTAGATGGCCACCCATTAAGGCAGCCCCGTCTACCTCTTTTGAATATATATGGACTACTGCTGGTACTGAGATCAATATTTTGATTATTGTCATAACTATGTATTTGAGCTCCATTTTGCCTGGAAAAAAAAAGCAAATAATGATTTTCAAAACGAAAATAAAGTTATTTAACTAAGTAAAGTCGTGATGTTACATTTGTATAAATATATAAACAACATAGCGTTAGCAGATAAATCAATAGAATTTAAAGTTTAAAATTGCAGAAGCAGGACTAAATTAGGTGATTTTTAGGTTTTTGAGAAATGCCAAAAATTTGATATAATTTATTACCTCAACTTATTTCAAACTATATAGAGGTTCAAAAATATGTAGCTATTTACTCGTGTCATTATTTAACTACAATTGTACAATTCAACCCCACCAAATCTCAGTCTTGCTTTCTTGAGAGTTGCAGCAAACGCTTGACATACTCTGGTGACGTGCTGGATAGTCTTTGATGACTGACACCCAAGTCTACATTTGTCATCTTGGACCAAATTATCCATAACTATATACTTACGGTCGTTTTTTGTTGGCATGACCTGATCTCGTATGGCCAGCTGTCTCTGGAAACAACTGTCCGGACACCAACCAGTATTTCAACGCCAATTTGTCGACATGTTCCTAGGAGGTCTCATTCAGATGTCGCCCATGAAGAGGCTTCTGTATCTATGATTGCAGCTTGTCCTGATCAGTCCGATGGGGACTGTATTTCACTTTTTTTTTAATTGTAGCGGTGGTGAATCATCTGCCCCGCATATGGCACGGTGTAGTTCAGAAGTAACCGCCCGCTGATGAAATTATGTACGTAGGTTCAATATCTGCTGGTCTAACTGTCTACCAATATTCAACACCCTTCTTCCACATTTGTGTTTAGGTAGGGTAACCTTCTCAATAGCACTACGGAGGTGATGCTTTTTGGATGTTGTTAGGAGTGTTCGCACCTTCCGTTGCAGATTTTTGATGTCCGTGTTGGTCCAGTTTACACTCCTAAATGAATAGCTAAGTGCAGAAAATGCATATGTATTAACAGCCTTAGTCAGGTTCTTGCCGTTGAGATGTGCTCGCGCCAGTTGCTTTACTCGTGTCATAAACTCATTTGTCAGATCGTACTTCATTACTGTGCGGTTTATTTTTCTCGCTTGCTGTATTTCTAGGTATCTATAACACTCTTCTGCATCCATCGGGGCAATTTGCTAGCATTCTGTATTTCATATACATTTGGTTGTATCTTCCCTCGGACTACACATCAGGTGCGGCATTTGTCAAGCCCCAATCGCATGTCAATAACTCTGGAAAAGCCTTCCACGATTTTAAGGAGTTGTTCTAGCTGGCTCTTTGTGCAGGCCATCAGCTTAAGGTCATCCGTATCTCTCATAAGAGATACACCAGTCCTAGACCCATCACAATGAACAACCAAGTTATTCAAAGTAATGAGTCCTTTTCTCTTGTTGGCATTTCTGTGGATCGAAATCTTAATTGGCACCAACATGTCACATAAATTGCAGAAGCGGCTGCTAAGAAATTAGGTTTCCTCTTCCGGGCTCGCAAATACTTTTCACCAGCTAATATCTATACCTTATATATTTCACAAATAAGGCCAAACGTCGAATACTGCTCCCACATCTGGGGTGCAGATGCCGCTTCTACACTCGCTATCCTGGACGCCATTCAAAAGAGAGCTATACGTATCATCGGTGACCCTACCCTCACCCAAAGGCTGCCCTCCCTTGCCCACCGACGTTCCGTTAGTGACCTCTCTCTCTTTTATAGATATCTGCACGGGCACTGCTCAGAGGAGCTTTCCTCCACCTGCTGCCCTCAACAGATCTACCAGGGGAACAGAGCGAATGCACCCTTTTACTGTCCAGGTCACCAGACATAGAACATCTTGTTACGCCCACTCTTTTGTCCCGAGGACTTCCAAGTTGTGGAATTCCTTGCCGGCACATGTTTTTTCTTCTCCTCCGAACTTCCAAACCTTCAAGTCCAGAATTAACAAGTTGCCTCTTTCCTCCTTGTCAACACCCACGGTACGATAGTATTTGGGGTGTAAGCCAACGTGGTGTGTTGTTGAAATTAAAAAAAAATCTGTAAAATAGCTCTATTATGTATAAGCTGAATTAGCACCGACATCAAAAAGCCTTACTCCTCGGTTTTCATTCGATTATTTTTCTCTTTTTTATCGAATGAAATTTAATTTAATAGAGTTATCGATGGTGAGACATTCCATTTCTTTATGAGCACGAATTAGGCCCCTTGGAATCCTGGTGGCTGGCGAGTGATGTGATTCAACGCCCATTGTGATATTAGTCAGGGGAGTAGTTGGCCCTCACTATTTTTTTGCCAAATCTTTCTTCTTGCTGTACTGTGTGTTCGTGAAAGCTGCTGTGGAAGCCTGTAATCGTCACAAAACTAGAGATGGTGCTTCGCTATGTTCTCTATTGTATTATATGACAATACCTACTTCAATGCTGGCTTGTTGGAGCTTAGGTATGACATACTGATTAGGGTGTTTCATTTTGTAAGACAAAAAATAAAAGGTAAAATTTTTGCAGACTTTGCTTATGCCCCGGGTGTCAGTCATGTAAAAGATATATATGCCAAATTTCACGAAGATTGGATAATATTTAGAGGTTGCAAACTTTAATCACTTCTGTCAAAGTGGGCAAAAAATACAATTTTTCAATGTTAAATACTTTTATTGGGAAAATTAGAAATCACAAAATTAAAATAGCATTTAAACTAGATACTAAGATTAATATGTAGTAGGATAGGCAAAACATGCGTTATTTTAATTAACTTTGAACGATACAATCCCCTCTTTCGTTCGCTTGGTGACGACTTTCCTGTGATGCTAGACTACCCTCAACAATAATTATTTTTGTTCTTCGTTCCTGACCGGTTAGTTAAACTTTTTATCAAAGGAGTTCCTCTTTTTTCAGTATCACTGACCACATTAAGAGCGTCCACACGGTTTCTTAGAGAACGACTGCAGTATTCTGTCACGTCGTGGATCCCAGACAATTCAAAGGACGTCTTTGTTTTATTAGTGACGAAATGGCCCAGGTCTTTTCCTTTTAAAACTAGGTTTTACCATCTAATGGTTTCATTTTCTTTTTCTTTGGAGGTTTGGTTTCTAAATTTGTAGCAATATTTTCTTATCGGCCTGAGTAAAATGCTCTTCAAAAAAGCCAATCTTATGTTTGTTTCTGATATATACCATAGGTGTATTTTAGCAACTGTGAGAGCACTTTTTTGACGTCTGCATCTGGGTAAATGCTCAGAAGCTGTAGCATATCCAAATCATTCTTTGGAGCCCATCGACTTACAATTGCCTCGTGCCAAAAGTGAATATATATGAGGCAAAATGTGCAACTCGTTTCATTCATTTCAATGTTTGTTGAGAAATATTTATTTGTTTAGTGAAGAGGACAATTTTAAGTGCATTTATTGCCGTTGCCATTCACCTTGCTTGATGCAGAGCACCCGGGATCCTGAAGCTGAAGTCGTTTTTAGACCAACCAGGGCAACCTCCTAGGTACAGGAGAGAGATAATGTAATAACTTTTTGTAGTCTTATCTTGGATGAATTCCGTCTTTTACGACATTTTGGATGTAATCAACCATTTTTACTCGTTCTTCTAGAAAGCCTTGAAGGGGACTTTCTTCACCCAGCATTATCGTATATGACTTTTATCAAGTGAAGTCCACATACTTTGAAACTGCCGAAAAATCTTCATATCAGGCCCACTGGTTGGTACACCACAATACTTCTTTTAATATTAGTTCACGGTTGTGGTGACGCCAAGCCAACCACAACATGTTCGTTCGAATTCCCTTTCAATTCGCCGCCTTCTTCTTGGCCGTCTTCGGTTTGGGTGTCTTCGGTTTCTTTGTGGGACCGGCTTTGGCTTTTTTCGCCTTGGACGGCGACTTGGGTTTGGCCGCGGCGGAGGCGGGCTTCTTCTTGGCACCGGCGCCGACCGGTTCCTTCGCCTTGAGACTGGAAGGTGCTTTTTTTCGGTTTTGCCGCCGCCGCCTTTAGTTTATTCCCGGCGACGGCTCTCTTCACCTGGGAACACTGTGTGCTGTTGATTGCCCTTGGAAGGCAATGGCAAACCACCGAGTATATTTACCAATTAAGTTCTCGTCAGAAAACAGCGACGCTCAGGTTGGGTTAGATAATTTTCATCACACATAGCTCTACAGAGGTACTATTGCTGCTTTTTTACATCTCTTAATTAACTTTTTTGTGTGTTTGGTTTCTTTAACGTCGGTCTATTTCCGCTACTATGGCTAATCACCGACGCCAGGGAGCGGTTTCACCTCACTATCTTAGAAATTTCGCCGAACCTCCTGCTTTTCTGTCAGGAGAGTAAATATCTTTAACGTGCCCAACATTGCATGAACACGAGACCGACGGCTTTACGCCCTCTCCGAAGGGCGGAAGGTGCAGACATTCAACTTGCTCAAATACAATTCCACAACCTCGGTTGATGTCAATTGTACAGTTTGTACTGAAAAAGTGAAAGGAGAACCCTGGGATCGAACCCAGTACCCCTCGGTTCAGACGCACATGTTCTTACTACTGAACCACCGAGGCATTATTAATCTATTTTATAATTTTTGGTTTTCGTTAGCTAACTAACTTTTATAACTTTTATTTTTATGAAATTACAGTATTGTTACTGAAAACCTCACTTTACAAAAAATATTGTTTCTTCTTAGGAATATACGTAATTAACGCAAATTATAGGGTAACAATGGTTTGCGTTTAAGTGTCTTATATTTACAGTACACAGAAGAATGTAAGACAGTGACAGTTAATTGGCCGACTTATGTAGTTTTATTCGTGAAAACAATAGTGGAGTTATTGTCACAGCAAAACCAAATGACTGAAAACAAAACATAAGAATGGTAAATCGTGGGCGTCATGTAACGGATTGTTACAAACCACAGGCGAAGCATGAGGCAGGAAACATGTTCTCTTGGTCAAGGTTAGAAAACAACCTTGCTTAAGTCCAGTGACCCAGTTCTTTAAGAGCCTAAGAGGCTGAATGATGAAGAATGTTAATATACTCTACGAAAGTTAAGATCTTTTATTACACCTGTTTAATTTTATTTTAGATGCTCAAATAGAATACGAATTCTGACCAGTAGTTTATTCATCTTATTGAAGTAGAAACAGTATTATCTCACCACTATAAGGTATTACTATTTAAGTTCAGATATTGCACGTGCAATTTCTCACAGACGTTTTTATAGAAATTAGACTTAATTAGTTTAAGCATAAAGACAATTAAAAACGTTTACTTTCTTACAGAAAGCAACGGTGCCTGTAGAATATTTAATTTCGTGACACGAAACTGCTTCCTAAGCTTGTTTATTTATTACTTAAGCCCGAAAACAAGAGGACGTTAGAAAGAAAATCTGCAGCCTGGGTGGTCAAGTGGTAAGAACGTATGCCTCTGAACCCAAGCATTCTGCGTTCTACTCCCATTAGGGTCTCATTTCACTTGTTTAGTATTGTACAGCTAACGTCAACCGAGATTGTGGAATTATGTTTGAGCAATTTGAATGTCTACATGTTCCGCCTTTTGGAGAGCGCGTAATGCCGTCGATCCTGCCTAACATGCACTGTTTAGAACGTTAAAGATCGCTACATTCTTTACAGAAAGGCAGGGGCTCGGCAAAATTTCCATGACAGTGAAGTGAAACTACTCCCTGGCATCGGTGATTGGCCATAGTCGCGGAAATAGGCCAACGTTAAAGAAACAAAAATATATAGAAAAAGAAAAATACAGTATAATACAGTAGTGTTTATTTATAACATCCGCCAACAACCACAACAACTACTACTGTCACAGTACCATTGTCTACATGCCCATAAAAATGTAGGCAACTCAAAGATCCTATGCTATTTTCAAATAATATTTCCACACACTACATTTGACATTGTACTTTGAGTTCTTCTGCATTCATACTTGTACTCATACGCAAATTCAATTTTTTTAATGAGCGCGAACTAGGACCACTGAACAGAACCCCTATCCAAGTCTCAGTTTCAATGTCTGTATGTTTATATCTAGTTCAAGTTCTGTATTTTGTAGGGCGTCGTTACAATGTATAGGATTCGTCACAAAATATGAGATAAGCGCCCAAATTTTCCGGCCTGACATAGATCCAGGGTATCGCAGAGTGCCAAAATTTGGTAAGACATTAGTATAAGTCTTATTGGCCTAGTAAAAAACAAAAATTTATTTTATGTCAATTAGTTTTCTTATAACTCATGCCAGAAATCACGAAAATTGAGTATAAAGTTGTTATTAAATTCTTTACTCAAGATGGTCTTCCACCTCAGAGCTTCAAAGATCGGCTGGATGGGACAGGGAAAAGTATTCGTCTGATTCTTAGTAAAAGATTGGTTAAACGATTTCAATGGGCCAGGAATCCTCGGAAGGTGACTCAAAAAACGGTGGAAGTGGTGACTGACAACAATATTGCCTGACTTGAATAAGCGATCGACGCTTGAAAGTGAAAGACTTTTAAAAAATGTTGGGGCGTTCAAATCCACGCGTTCGCCGAATCCTCCACGGACATTTAGACATGAATAAAGTTAGCGTAAGGTGGGTCCCCAAATATCTTTCAGCAGTTCAGCGCCAGCGTCGTGTTGAATGTGCCCAATCCTTTTTGGGCATCCGTGGAGAAAACCCTGTGGACGCGTTAAAGATAATTGTCACAACGGAAGAAACTATGGTTCTTTACTAAGATCCTTTCTGCAAAAGCGAGTCGATGGGAAGGAGGCGTAAAGGAGAAGTAAGTTCAAGGTCTGCAAGTCGGCAAGAAAAGTGATGGCTACAATTTTTTGGACTTGTGAGCGTATTCTTCTTACATACTTTAAAGCAACAGTCAACAGTCAACAGTCAACACGGCATATTATGCAACACTCCTGCATAAATTACGAAAAAATATTCGGGAGATAAGACGTGGCAAACTGACCAGAGGCGTGCGTTTGCTCCATGACAATGCATCCGTGCTCACTGCTGGAATTTCACAAGTCGCAAATCGTGACTGCGGTTTCGAACAAATGGATCATACGCTCCGTATAGTCGAAAGATGGCCCACAGTGACTAGTACCTATTTCTAAACTTGGAAAAGGACCTCGACGGGCGGCATTTCAGTGACCAGAAGAGGTGAAAGCTGCAGTTTGGACACATTTTGAGGACAAATCGAAAGACTATTTTTTTAGAGGCATCGAATTGTTGTTGAACCGATCTAATGAGTGCGTTGCTGTTAGGGGGATTACATTGAAAAACAAAATTTAATTGTGAGTCTACGTCCTTTCTTTTATAGTCAGGGTGGGAAATTTTGGCGCTTATCTCGTACAGCACCAGATCTTACTGTTAACAAAACAACATACAGTGTGGAACAACCAAAAAGAATAAATTCAGTATCTTAATTATTGTTCATATTTATAAAAAATCCCGAAATATGTCGATTTTAGATTTTAAAATGACTACCTACAGAATTGCAGAAGAATATAAATAGAGTTGCGGATATAAGACATTTAGAATTATTAAACCTCTGATGACGCTAACTTGGTTAGTGAAACATTCGTCAAGTTTTTTCAAATGTGTTGTGGTAATTAGGGTTCTCCAAGTGTGCTTATCATGCAACGTGAAAACTTCACCCCTATACTTAAGCCTCTTCGAGTAACAGTTGCCACCCCCAAATGTTTAAATCGGATGAAGGGCTTGTGATACCTTATTTGAAGGGTCTGTCTATTCATTGTTAAGAATGCTATGGATTTAAGATTTATTGGAAAAATTAACAGTAATGAAGAAGACATTTATCTGATTGACGCACTTCGCTACAACATACTAAAATAGTGCTGAAAATTGAATCATAACTTCCACATAGCTGTGATAATCTACTCTCCTCAGAAAGACATTTTCATGAAATGAATTTAGGTCCATGACTTGAACACAAAGAAAATATTCGTATTCTTGTGGCTCTAAACTTCTGAAACGTTATGTTACTCGAGTTTTAACGAAAAAATGTCATTTTTCACCAAATCACCCCTCATTTATCCCCTACCCCATTAAGCGATCTTACTCAAAAACAATTCAAAGCGTTCCTTTGTTGGGTGCTAACTGCATACCAAATTTGAAGATGATATCTCAATTCGTTCGAAAGTTATTAAGCCTACTAACAGACAGACGTACAGGCCGACACACCGACGGACCGACAGCTCGACAAACAAAAAAGTTTAGTTCCAGAATCAAATTTCTATATGCCTTCAGGCTTTTTACGCCGTTTTATAAAAAAAATCCAAATTTTTGTCACTGATATTTCACCCCTACACATTCAGACCCTGATTTTATTTCAACACAGAATACCAGATGTTTGATAAAATTAAAAGTCCTCTGATAAACAAACAACAAAACGTTTTATTACTAGAGTTTTGACGAAAGAATGTCAATTTTTACCAAGTGACCCCCATTCATCCTCTATCCCCTAGAGCGATTTTACCCGAAAATAATCCGAACCGTTAGTTTGTCGGGTGCTCATTGTATACCAGATTTGAAGACGATATCTCGATTCGTTCTTGAGTTATCGTGGCTACAAACAGACAGACATACAGACCGACAGACAAAGTTTTTTAAATTTTTGTCGCCGATGCCATACTTCCACACTTATTGACGATGTGGAAGTAAAATGAGTTACTAATCGCGATTCATTCTTCATAATCAAAAGGAAGGGATGTTCCTTGAACGTCTTGGTAGCATTCTAATAAAAAATGACTTCTAATGTTAATTAACATCTGAGGCGTGACCGACCTAATCACAATCGTTATTCTTCTTCCTAAGTCGGTTAAATTGTTGAGTTTAGTTTTATATACCGTACATTTTACATATCCTCATAATAAAAAAATAATAGCGTAAGATCGGGAGATCATGCTGGCTATTCCAACAATCCTTGCCTTCCTATCTACCGATTTGGAAATATCATGTCGAGGTACTGCCGGACATTGATTTGGTAATGTTCTGGTGCTTCATCCTGCTACAACCATATCACATTCGCTAGAACTTGTGGGTACGCTTTATCGGGCAATAAGTTTGCCAAAGTTGGCACATTATTTTAGAGCAATGCTAAATAATTATCTCTATTATAATTGCAATCAGTGAAAAAGGGACCGTTCATGGTTTTCAACTATTCCTGCCCAAACATTAACCTTTTAGGGTATTGCATTTATTCTTATCTCATCCAATGTGGATTTTATTTCGACCAATAGCGAAAATTTGGGCGATTAGCATGGCTGTGAAGTGTAAAGCTGCATTCATCAGGAAACAGAGCATGGTCTAGTTGTATAACATTGTTATCTAATGTTTTCATAAAACATTTTATAAAATAAGATAAAAAGCTCCAAATTTGTTTTTAAAAAAGTTGACAGGTAACTTTCTTTTGTAGTCACTTGGATAAGTTCATCAGAGGAGCCTGATCGGATCACTGTAATATATATATTTTTTTTTCAGGCAAACTTTTATATTTGTAATTAAATTTGTGATACAGGTTTCCCTTAAGGACACTCCTTCACCTACATATAACAAATATAAATTTTCTAGCTTCACAAAAAATTGAGTTTTAGAGTCAAAGACCTTAGAGTAATTGTCTTCTTTATAGAGTAGTAGTAGCTCAACAAGGCCATAACTTCTAAATCAAGAAAGGCATCGGACTTAAAATATGTAGGGTTGTATATCATTTACTCGGTGGCATCATCGACGTTTTTAAAAGCACCCCCTTTTTGGAGGGTGACAACCCTTCAATTTCATAAATAGCAACATGGTTCATGCGACACATTTTTACAGAGGGTATTCAGCGTACTTTTTGATGGTATTAATTATTTTAAGTGATCTTTGGCAAGAACGAAAACAATCATTTCAAAAATTAATTCGGGAAAATGGTAACATCTTACTTTATCGAGGAAGATGTTCAAATTTAGCCCCTAGAACTTCTTGACAATAGTAAAGTTTCTTGTCGAACCGATGAACCGAGTTTTGCAGTGATCCGTTGAAAGGCCATCACAATTCGGTCTCGAAACTGTTCCAAATTTAAAGACCGATCGTTGTAAACAACGCTTTTTTAGTGACCCCGAAGAAAAAAGTCGAATGGAGCCAAATCTAGAGACCCAGCTGGCCGCTGGTTCCTCTTCTGCATATCCATTGGTTAGAAAATGTCACACAAGGTATTCCCTTACCTCTGGAATAAAATTGTTGGAAGTAGATATTGGGCAAATTATTTTGAAACAATTATCTGGTACAGGGAATAATATATTTTCCTACCAATATTAGATATCGTAGCTGAGTTAAAGCCCGTTTAAAGAAGAAGGGTCCAATTACATGATACTAACAATTCCGGCGCAAACGTTCAGTTTTTGACGATATTGGGTATGAATTTCTTCATATCATGGGGGTTACTACCACACCAATATCTACAATTGTGTCTGTTCACACTACTATTAAGGCAAAAAGCAGCTTCATCAGAGAAATCTATGTAGTTAAAAAAAATCTCCATTTTGTTCAATTATGTGAATTATTTGTTCACAAAATTCGATCCTTCTATCAAAATATTTTGCAAACAGTTGTTGCAGGTTATGAACCTTATAGGGAAACTACTTTTCTCGATGCAAAATCTGCTGTACAGAAAATCTGGACATTTCATTCGTTCTAGTTCCAGTGCAGAAGTTTTGAGAGTTTCTTGTACAGCAAGCAACATCCAGCGTCTTTTCGTCCAAAGTAGCAGCTACAGGGGGGTCAGATTTGGGGCGATTTTTCACGCTCCCTGTTTCAGTAAATTTGTGGTGAAGTCTGTTTATCGTAGACTTGTTGAGAGGTTGTCGGGCAGGGTCAACCTCATTGAATAAATGACAAAGTCACCATACGTCCTTTTACGATCACCATAACCGACCATCAATAAAATTTCGATACGTTCTTGTCCACTTAGGTAAGTCGTATCAGAAAAAAGTAAATTTTATAACTTTACAAAAACACTGATGTTTTAATTAACAAATTTTGCACTGTGCAAGATCAGGCTAATAATTTTTACAAAACTTATTCTCTGGGTGACATTATTAAAGTGTAGCATGTATTATGGCTTCAATAAATTCCATGTCTGACAAGGCCATATGTATTTCAGGCTTTTTTGGACAGAGATAAAATTAGTTGAATAGTCTTTATTTTACTTTATTTATTTCCATGAGAAGCCGATTGTTTTCGTTCTTGGCAAAGGTAACTTAAAACAATTAACGCCATCAAAAAGTACGCTGCATACGCTTTCAAAAAATGTGCCACATGACTCATGTTGCTATTTAAGAAATTAAAGGGTTATCACTCTTCAAAATGGGGGTACTTTAAAAAAAAATCTCGAGAATGCCACGAGATGGTAGCAAATAATCTGTTATGCAACCCTACTAATTTTGAGTCCGATGCCTTTCTCGGTTTAAAAGTTGGCGAGAATTCAGATCCACATCAGCCACAGCATATGAGTTATAAATAACCACTCAGGAAAAGATATAAAATTCGTAGTCAGGGAGTCTCCGATACAACCCGAATAGGTCCGTATTTTATTTAAAAATGTCAGTTGTCAGTTACGGTTACGTAGTAACACTCGCAAGAGTATAAGTTCATAGCTTCGGAACATTAAAGACAGGTAACATATACATTTCTACAGTTTCATCAGAATGTAGAAAAAGGAAACCAGCTTCAATATTTATTTCAGACCTAATTTTTCATTCATTTGCAATACCATTCAACTTATCAAAAATTTCCTTCATCCTCCCCTTTTTCAGTTTCGGTAAAATTATGCCAAACTTAATTTTTGAAAAATTCCTCTTCAGCCAATAAATCGATAAAACGATGAATCATAAATAGTCTCTAGTAAAGGTGCGGATGCAGGTGATATTCGGGTTTTAAAAGGTTTCTATCGAAATTTGCAACCATAATTATTATCTGTGTCCAGTCTACTTTTCCGCTATCTTTGAAACTCTACCTTAAAAAGCAGTTGTCCCAATTTTCTTAGTATGTATTAACAATTTGTCCATTATAAATTCATGTTCATACAAAATACTCTCACATAATATTATAGAAGAATTTGTCATAACCTTACCCTATGGGTACTATGTACATGGTAATAATTTATCTTCCATAACTGTGCCTTACTTATTCAGAGTATCCTAATTTACAAACTAGATTAAAAAACTAAAAAATAAATGACGATAAGCACACTTGGAGAACCCAAATCACCACAACACATTTTTTTTGAAGACCTGACGATTGTTTCACTAACAAAGTTAGCGTCATATCAGAGGAGGAAAAATCTTTAAACATATGTGTTGTGGTGATTTGGGTTCTCCAAGTGTACTTATCAGTCAGGGTTCCCACTAAAGACTGCATATCAATTTCCCTGACTTTTGCCTGATTTCCCTGACATGCCAAAACCTATTTCCCTGACTTTGATATTCTACAATATACACCCAAATGTGCAACACACTACTACGGAATATAGTAGGTCCTCGCCTCATGGCCCAAAACTACAATTATAAAACATACACTATTTTCCTTACAAACAAACGAAAACGCTACTTATACAAATATGCGCCTATCATTGTGTCTTAATTATTTATCATAAAATGAAAACAAATCATTTTTCCCCGACTCTTGGTCAATTTTCACAATTTTTCCTTGATTTCCCTGACAAAATGTTTCCTTCTACTTCCCGGTTTTCCCTGTTTTCCAGACGAGTGGGCACCCTGTCAGTGCTCATCACAGGTTCCAATCTTCACTCAGAGACTAATGACGAGTTGTTTTTTAACTCTGAACTAGATTTAATGTACAAATTCATAAGTATAGTGGTAGTTTTATTAAAAATAAAACTATAACGTAGCGCTCTACAATTCAAATCAAATAAATTATTGACAATTTGAAAGTCAGCGATACAATTACTGGCGCTGAATTCCTAATCTGGTTTCTGATTGGTTGCCTGGTAATATGTATGCTGTGGCTGATGTGGATCTGAATTCTCGCTAAAAGTTGTGGTTTGTTGCGTTACTTATGCGCAACCTGTATATCTATATTTCCTTGTTCACTGTAAGCTTTTAGTGGATTTTTATTTTAAAAAATCACTAATAGAGAGGTATCGATGGTGAGACTTTGCAAAAATTTTTGCAAATGAGCGCGAATTTGGGCCCCTAGAACCCATATCCGGGGTCAGTTTCGATTTTTATATGTTTATATATATATATATATATATATATATATATATATATATATATATATATATATATATATATATATATATATATATCTATGTGTGTATGTATCCAACCAATAACTCAAAAAATAATCAATCGATTTTGATAAAACTCAGCAAGTGCCTTTCCTTTATTAATAGCTTGGATGAGTTCGTTAGCCAGAAAAATCGGACACGGTTTTCTGGAAAAATTTTGAGTTTCCTTTTGAAAAAAATTTTTTTCTCCGAAAATTACAGAGATATTTCGATAACTTTCGGTGTACATATTGCTTTTGGAAAGACCTAACTATATGCCAAAATTCAGGTTTATAGGATTACAGAAAATTGAGCTATTCAAATTTGAAACATTTATGTTTAATATCACCGCGTTTCATTGCAATAGTTTATATGAGATCTAGAAAGTCGTTGTCGTGGTAACGGACATTTGATATTATTGCGCAGGTCTGTTAGACGCTGTAACTGATGTCGTATGGTATTGGTATGAGATTATTTATATGTTTATTTGTTTGAGTCGACGAATTATTTGTGTCATTTGGGAAATTTTTATATACAAGTGCAAATTATTCCTTTATTAATGTTAGTGGGTGGATTAAACAGTGTTTGTTATGTTTTATCAACACATATAAAGGATCGAAGTTTTACAAAAGGGCTGATATGCAACAGGTTAGTTCTTACTCTCTAATGCTTTGGCGGTAGTTTTAGTTAAGTTTATGGTTTAACGGTCCATAATTTTTAGCAAATTTTCGTACAAAAAATTCGTCAATGAGAGACCGCGACTTTAGAATTTTAAAGATTTCTTAAAATGAGCGCAAACTAAGCCCCCTGGAATCCATATCCGGGTTTACGTTTTGTTTTGATCTGCTTACATATATATATATATATATATATATATATATATATATATATATATATATATATATATATATATATATATATATATATATATACAGGGTGACGCGTTTCTACGGTAAAGCTGAATATAATTATTATTATCAAGAGACGATAAAAAATTGTATAAGTTAATTATAGGGTGTCTTGAGCTGCATCTTATAAAATTATTTTGACAATCACCGGCTGGCCCACAAGTCGATCGTTGGTGATCCCTACAATTTTTTTTTCGAACAGCCTTATTTTATTGCATTTTTTATCGAAATATGTATGTAAGAAAAAAAATCAAGACGCAGTAAGTGCGTTTTGGTAGCATATTTTAATTAAATGCTTCAAATTTCAATAACTCAATTTGCTATTAACCTAAGATTTGTTGGCTAGAAAACCAACATTTAAGGTATATTGTCGGTAATTTTTTGTATATTTTCAAACAATAAGTTATTTTGATAAAATATGGCACATTGTTTCTACTATATAGGTTATACCGGTAACCAAATTGATGACTGCTTGCATTAAAAAGACATATTTGATATTCAAAGCATTTTTATAAAAATTCACTACCATAACGCACTTGCTGCGTCCCGAGTTTTTTAGAGCATACATAGTTTCACTACGTAGACACATGCCGGTATAGTTCTTTGACTAATTTGTTTCGTCGTATTCTTAGTGTAACCAACAACCAGATAACACAGAAACCAACTAGACTTGTCCATCTAGAAAAGTATTGTTTTACGTGAGTGTATCATAAATTTTGTAAGAGTAGGTGATAAACATAATTTGCATGACCATTAAACCACATAACACGAGTTGTAAACGATAATTTGACCCAGTTCATTCTATCGTTTCCATTAAGAGTTTATACAGAGCTTTACTAGTTATAAGTTCCGTTATTTTTACTGAGGAATTCAAAAAAAAATCATATTTAACTGGATTTACAGGTGAAAGTAAAAAATACAAATTTACCGCTGGGATGAGAATCTGTTGATTATATATATAGAGTACAAGATGATGGAACAAATTAGTATACTCTATTACAATTTTTGTGTTCCAAAATAACAACAGTTATTTATGCTCTATTTTTTGGTAACAATATGATACATCTTGTTCAATGATCTTGTTACGATTTCATACAATTTTATAGTTAAGAAACACACCGTGTCTGTGTTTTTGTTGTGTTTTTGTTTCTTTAACATCGGCGTATTTACGTGACTATGGCCAATCACCGACGCCAAGGAGAAGTTCCACCTCACTATCCTGGATATTTTGACGAACCCCTGCCTTTATAAGGAGGGTAGGGATCTTTAACATGCCCAACATTGCATGGACCGATAGCTTTACGCCCCCTCCGAAGGTAAACGTGCAGACATTAAAACTTGCTCAATTACAATGCCATAACCTCGGTTGATGTTAATTGTTCAGTTTGTACTGAAAATGTGAAAGGAGAACCCTGGGATACAACCCAGTACCCTTTGGTACAGAGGCACACGTTCTTAACACTGAACCACCGAGGCTCGAAGAATCACACTGAATTTTAGATTTAACAATTAGACAATTTAAAGGAGTCTGAATGCAGCAAGTGCGTTATTGTGGCGAATTTTCATAAAAACATGTTTAAATCCGAAAAATCCTCGACAAGTAAAAAAAATGTATCTCCGAAAACAATAAATTTTGTTTGTTTAAATTCCGGTGCCCTTATAAAGTTTTCATTACATATTAAAGTTGGACTCTATTGATCAAGATAAAAATAGTTTTATATTTGAAAAAAGTTGATGAAAATGCGCTACCATAACGCACTTGCTCCATTCGAACTACTACTATCAGTTGACAATAGTTTGTCCGTTTATCGATTTATTGATTTAATAGAGGAATTTTTGCGATCTTCTTTTGCTAAATAAAAAATAAAAACACATTCAAATCACAAACTCTATAATTTAAACTGTTGCTATAAAATGGCAGAAAAAAGACTGCTTGAAATAAATTTTTCTGCAGGTATTTTCGTCAAATGAAGAACTACAGCTATTGAAACAGAAATGTAAGAGCCTTTTATCACACTTCTTGCAATGATTATGATCCAAAACCCACTTTTGTTTTACAATGTTTCTTTTAAAATCACTATTTTTGTCGTTTCACATCAAGCAAGTTTGACGTTTTTAGAAGAAAAATCATAAAATTTTGAAGGCATGTTTTTTGGTGGGTACTTTTTGACTTTTTTGCACCAAAAAAAACCAAATCTTCGTCAGTAGTATGCAATAAATTTTGTTAATCATATATGTTATTTTGGTATTTAGACCTCCAGTGCGACCCAATTTTTTTCTCTTTAAATGCTAATAACTGGGTACTCAGCGACCTGGAAAACCGGGAAGACCTGGAAAAATCAGGGAATTTGAAATAACCCCTAAAATGTCAGGGAAATGTCAGGAAAATTCGTGATTTTGCTCAAATGTCAGGGAAATCGTTCAGTAGACCTGGAAATTATATATTTGTAAATTTTCTCCTAAGGCTGCTGTTTGGTACATTAATTGAAACCGCCAATGAACGTGTGACACGTCATAAGGCAGTATAATATAGTGTCTTCTTTATGTATCTCTCAGACATGTCTCATTCATTTATCTCACTTGGAATGATTTTCCTTGAATGCATAAAATGCAAAGTGCGTTCTAGGTATTGGCGGCGTAAAGCTGTGTGAATGTGTTTATTATATTTTAATCTTTATGATCATGTAACATAGAGTTGAAGTTGGAGTGTAAATATTTGGCATTTGTATATGGGCATTTGTATTGTAACCCGGAAGAGAAAAGTTTATCATTGGAACGCATTGTGCATGATAGTGTAAAGAAATTATGAGAAGTGGGAAATATAGAAATCAACTATAAGCTGATGCGAACTTTCAATAATTCATATCATGATTTTCTTAAGTAGTTACTGCAAAAAAGTGTAGTAATTTAGTAATTTGACTGGGAGAAATTTATCACGTTTCTGTATTAGTCAACATAATTAACCATATCTATGTTTTTGATAATGATTAAAACCTCGGTGGTTCAGAGGTAAGAACGTGTGCCTCTAAACCGAAGGGTACTGGGTTCGATCCCAAGGTACTCATTTTACTTTTTCAGTACACACTGTAAATTAACATCAACCGAGGTTCTGGCATTGTATTTGAGCAAGTTGAATATCTGCACGTTCCGCCCTTCGGAGGGGGTGTAAAGCCGTCGGTGCCCTGTCAATGCGATGTTGGGCAAGTTAAATATTCATACTCTACTTACAAAGAGGCAGTGGTTCGGCAAAATTTTCAGGATAGTGAGGTGAAACTGCTCCCTGCCCGCCACATGATAATGATTAAAAAAAAATGAGATTTTTATAATTTTTTTAATAAAAAAGTATTCAGAGATGTGTGTTGTTAATTACGAGTTTTATGAAAAAATCACTTGGGCCTGGAAATGTCAGGGAATTTGATTTTTTATTTCTGCTGGGTACCCTGTTATAACTTTTTCTTTCTCTAAAGCTAGAGTGCTAAAGTTTGGCACATGGTTACGCTATATATGTGCAACTTGCCTACCAGATTTGGTTAAAATATCTGAGCTATTTTCGAAGATGCAAAAATGTTTCGAAAGAAAACCTAAAATTTTTCCGGAAAAATTAGTCAAATGTTTCTGGCTAAAAATCTTGCTCAAGTCATTTACTAAAGGAACACGCGTGGCTTAAAAATTCAAAGTAAGCCCGGATGTGGGTTCTATAGGAGGTCTAGCTCACTTGAAAATATTTATAAAAAATTGAAAAGTTGTGATCTCCGCAGTTGCGAATTTTTCCTACGACAATTCCCCAAAAGTAACAATTTTTGTTATAAAATATTTACAAAGCAAAATTTATGAAAAAAGAAAACTCAACGGTTGCATTATTTCTTAAAATTATAACTTAATCAGTAATTAATATATTTAAAAATGTTTTAGTGGAAGAGCAGCACTACTAAGAAAATAAATTAAAAGTTGCCCTTACTTGACGTCTAATCGCGCATTTTCAATACCTAAGTCTGAAGTCAACGTTGGAAAAAAATCAGTAATCAAGCAGATCTCATTTATTAATGGTTACTCTGTTGAAATAATATGATAGCGCTTAATTAAATTAATGAATACAGAGACTACTTTTCTGGCTTCACTGCTGATTTTCATTTCTGTACATGAAGGACGTAGCCAGAGCGTAAGCTAACTAGAGCAAGTGGCCCTTACGAATTCTAGATTTTGTAGGATGTTTTTCAACAATTCTGTAACCGGTTTCGCTGTTTGACAGCGTCCTCAGACAGAAGAAAATGGAATGAGTAGAAATCATGACAACTACAAATAAATATCTGTTGCTATATTAGGATGTTTGATCGAAAAATTCTTTAAAAATGAAAATAAAATAAAACAAAAATAACGGAGGACGCCTAAATGTCTACGTTGATGTATGTCAATATTTAACATGAGGATAGAACTAACCTATAACAGTAAAAAAGTTTGAGACGCAGCAAGTGCGTGATGGTAGTGAATTTTTATTAAATGCTTCAAATCTGAATAACTTAATTTTCTATAAACTTAAAAAAGTTGAATTTTGGTATGTAGTAAGGTCTTTCCTAAGCTACATATTCACCAAATTTCATTAAAATAATTTAGTAATTTTTGGAGGAAAAATTTTTTTTCGAAAGAAAACTCAAAATTGAATAACTCAATTTTATATAAGCCTAGAAAGTTAAATTTTGGTACGTGGTAAGGTATTTCCTAAGGCAATATATTTGTCAAATTTCATAGAAACTAGCGTTGTAATTTTCGGAGAAAAAATTTTTTTCGAAAGAAAACTCAAAAATTTCCCGGAACACCTTGTTCAATATTTCTGGCTAACGAACTCATCGAAGCCATTAATAAAAGAAAGGCACGTGCCGAGTTTCATCGAAATCGGTTAATTATTTTTTGAGTTATCGGTTGGATATATATATATATATATATATATATATATATATATATATATATATATATATATATATATATATATATATATATATATATATATATATATATATATATATATATTGCTATAGATAGCAAATGATAGGAAATATTACGAAATTTTAATAGGAAAACGGGAAATTTATGCATACTAGTATATATAAAATAAGTGTATACATCCTAATGTAGCAATGAAAGAGTTTTGGCAGGAGATGTCAACGCCCGACATGAATGTCAGTGACCCATGTAGCAACCCTCGATGTTAAGTTACATTCGAGTAATAAAAAAATTATATATTCTAGAAATATCCACAAAGAAACCAAGAACAATGCTTCAGTTTTGTAGGGAGAATGAGATTGTAGATAATATAATTGTAGTTCTGTTGATTTTATTGTATAAAAAAAAAATATATGACCAAGCTAGCTAAAGACTCAATGTAATGAAAGAGCGGAGGTCATTTATAAAAAACAAAGGTTTGTAGAATATTAAGGTGATGTGCGCGTCAAAAAAAAAAAAAAAAACGTAAAAAGACGTTAAAGGTTTGACGGAAAACTTAAACACAGGTGTGTGACGAACAATAGCGTTTTTTCACCTGTAGGAGAGTTAATAAAAGCAACGGTCCGAGAGAGTCCGGGCTTGTCTTGTCTTTTCCATCCAGTGAAGTGATCAGTATCACTTTACCAGACCAGGTGATCATCGTCATAACTAAGATTCCAGAGTGCATCGAAGTGAGGGTATAAAACACCTCCAGAGTGCTACGACTATGGAATAAATATATCAATATGTTAACGAAGTAAATCCGTTAATAATAAATGGCATGGACAAATGAGAAAGATAATAATAATTAATCAAGGTCCGTATTAATGGAAGAACAATAAATAATCCAATGGAAAATATGTCAGTAAGTGTTACCTTTTCTTAAATTGACCAGTGCGGGTGGAATTTCACCATTTTTACAACAACAATCAAATATTTTTGTGCTAATAAATTTCAAAAACAAAAATTTTGTTTGAAATAAACGGAAAGAGACCGTTCTGTCGAAGTATCGATGTATATTGATTATGTAATATCCATGTTTAAGTAATTGTGTAATTAGTTATAATGTTACCAGAATGTTTTTTTAATAGGATTTTTCAAGTTATATTTATGTAAAGAATGTTTTAAAATATCTCTTTGTATTTAACAAGTGTCATATCGGCACAGTTAAATGTTTTAATAGGATTTTACAATTTATGTTTATGTATTGAATGCTTTAAACGTTTCTGTTTGTGTTTAATGTGTGTCAAATAGACACCGTAAAATTTGTGTAATAAATTAAATGGAATGTATAACATATTGTAATTAACGGAAGTATTGTTTTTGGTTGATATTTAATCAGCAAAATTGTTATATAGCCATCTGTGCAAAGCAATAGTAATTTTGATCAAGTGAAAATCAATAAATGAATTTAAATAACACATATTAGTGAATTTTAATTAGTAGAAGCTAGCTGTAATTACAAGGAACCCAACCTGATGATTAGGACGTATGTTCTCAGCTCTATAATAAATTTTTGCAGGTATATACTACCCATAAAGTAAAGTAGAATACCATAGCAAAATGGCGCCCAACGTGGGGCTTCTAAAAAAATTTGACCTAAAAAGAACATGATTAAAAAAAATTTTTCTTTGTGTGTAAAAATAAAGTTATTTTCATAGAAAATTTTAATAAAATAAACATTTGTTCGCAATATAGCACATGATTGGCACAAATACAGGGTTTCTGTTAAATTTTAATAAAATTTTAATTACGTTAGAATAAAGCAAATTTTCATGAAAACGTAATAGTATTTTAAATACAAGGGATTTAGAAGTAAACCAATTTTAAATAAATTAGCACGACTCATTTAAATACAGTAAACTTAAATAAATCAATTCAACCGATTTATTGAAAATTAGCAAAAATTCTAATACCGTATGATATTTTAATATATGAAACAGTAAGTTGCACATATAACCAATTGTTTTATGGAAAATAAATATAGGTGGTGTATTTGAAAGGGTCAAAGCTTAGAAAGGGGGACAATTGAATTTTAAATTCACAAGGAAATTTAATAAATCAAGCTTGAAAAAGTCCTCTGGAGGAAACAGTAAAAGGACAGGAGGAAGAATCAAAAATGGACAAGTTATTCGCCGTTTTGTTCAAGAAAATGGAAGAAAACAACAACAAATTGGAAAAAAACCACAACAAATTGGAGGAAAACATGAATAATAAATTCGAAGAAAACAAAAATGAAATTAAACAAGATATTAGCAAGTTGGAAAAATAACAAAAAGAATATATTAAACATACGGATGAAAATTTTAGGAGATTGTATGAAAATATACAACAAAACAAAACGGAGATTTTAACAGAAGTGAATAAAATTTATCAACTGGATACTGAGGTAACAGTAACGCTAGAAAAATGCCAAGAAAGCCATGAAATAATCAAGACGGAACTGGACACAGTAATACAGTCGTGCCGTGACGAAATACAGGAAGAAACGGAAATGATGAGGTACGACATTAAAAAGGTCGAAACGCGTGTGGAGCCAATTGACGGAAATGAAGCCCGAGTCGAGCAGGAAACTGATGAACAACTAATTAAAATCGAAGAAAATACACCAGAAACAAGCCCAGAAAAATACATAGAAGAGGAATTACTACCGGACGAAAATATACTAGAAATGAGCCCGGAAAAATTCGTATATACTGCCGAAGAAAAATTAATAAGGGCAACACATTATTTTTACTGTATCAAAATTGAAAGTGACCAGAAACATGAAACTATGCTTCAATGTAATAAAAATTATGCAGAAAATAATAGCAATAGCCGCAATTATAAATTTAGAAACCTTTTCGTTAAAAACAATAATTTTCACGATGAATACAAATCCAGTCATAGTCAGAAATTTTATAAAAACAAAGATTCTGGAAATTATAATAAATTTAAAAGGTATAAGCCGGAACTTAAGAACAGACATATTTGGCATAATAATTTGAATAATAAGACACGTCATTGCAACTATAGCAATTTTAATTTCGAAAGTAAAAAGCAAAAATTTAAGATAAAGAAAAATTAATCTGCATGAATTTTGATCGAATCCAATATGACCTAAGCAATGAAAAGGATAATCGCATGCCGAATAGACGAATTTTAATGTACAAAATAAATAATAAAATTACCAGACAAAGAAATTTCTCCTAAAATAAATAAAATTGATTAGTTAGAACTATATGACGAAAAGTTGGTCAATTTAAAATATAAATAATTACGCAAAATATATATACCCTGAGTACAGAAAATATAACAAGTAGGCATTTAAATAACCCGAAGAATTTATACCCTGAGTATAGAAAATAAAACAAGTAGGCATTTAAATAATGACCCAAAGAAATACGAATCAGAAAAGCGAAATTTCATTAGAAAATTTAAATGATAATAAATAAGGAGCAATGCTCGAATTAGATGCAGTTATTGGATAAGTCAATTAATATAATCATAATTCAACGGTAGAAAGGGGGAAATAAGTTAAAATAAAATAGAAAATTATTATTATTATTATTGAGTAATAGGAAACATGGAATCAGTAGACGAGAAAAATATGTAAAAGGTCTAAAAGACAGAAACCGGTTAAGTACCGAGAAATAATTATAATTAGCAAAAAGATAGAATATATAAGGGTCGGATTGATAGGAAAGAATTTGTATAGATGGTGTAGCGATAAGATTGAAATATGAAAAAGGTGAAGTAAAATGATTAACGATACAAAGATATCGGTCATTTAAAATGAAGTATAGTATAAGGGCGATCCCAAAGAGGTCGGTCCCGAATTATTGAAGTATATATGTGAATAGAATATTGAAAAGAATATTGAAAGTATATAGAATGAATAATGAAAATATAATATGATGCAAGTAATAGTGAAATATGTATAGGGGGTATGTGAAAAGTCAGAAGTAGGGAGACCGTATATGTTATGTAGAAACAATAAATTATTAGAAGTTGATAAATAATAGAAGTATTACATAGTCCTATTCCATGGTAGTATAAAAATATAATAATTTAGCATAATGAAATAAGATTGAAAGGAAAGAAACCCCATAAAATTATGACAAATAAAAATACCAATAACTGTCATTTATTGAAATGAATTCTGAGGGAACGTTAAATAAGTCGAAATAACCAGGGGATGGCATAAATTTAGATCATATAGAA
Source organism: Tillus elongatus (assembly GCA_964006375.1). Classification (NCBI taxonomy): domain Eukaryota; kingdom Metazoa; phylum Arthropoda; class Insecta; order Coleoptera; family Cleridae; genus Tillus; species Tillus elongatus. Next base: position 170,454,821 of record OZ023263.1, on the reverse strand, counting down.
CAAGCGATTGATTTGCCAAAAGAAAGAAATATATAAAACCAATTGGTGAGCCATAAAAAGCGGTGTTGAATAAAATAAAATGTTTTGATTATTAAGGTGTCATACAAGTCGATTATGAATTAAATTTAAGAGTTTTAATATTAGAATGTCATGAAAGGCAATTTTAAATAAAATAAAGGGTTGTAATGATTGAAATGTCATAAAAGTCGATTTAGAATAAAATAAAATTTTGGAATGTCAAAAAAGGCGATTTTGAACAAAATATTTTAGTCAATGAATAAAGATGATCTGACTAGCAAACAGTATCCAGACTCACTTTTAGAAAGGGGGAATTGCTATAGATAGCAAATGATAGGAAATATTACGAAATTTTAATAGGAAAACGGGAAATTTATGCATACTAGTATATATAAAATAAGTGTATACATCCTAATGTAGCAATGAAAGAGTTTTGGCAGGAGATGTCAACGCCCGACATGAATGTCAGTGACCCATGTAGCAACCCTCGATGTTAAGTTACATTCGAGTAATAAAAAAATTATATATTCTAGAAATATCCACAAAGAAACCAAGAACAATGCTTCAGTTTTGTAGGGAGAATGAGATTGTAGATAATATAATTGTAGTTCTGTTGATTTTATTGTATAAAAAAAATATATATGACCAAGCTAGCTAAAGACTCAATGTAATGAAAGAGCGGAGGTCATTTATAAAAAACAAAGGTTTGTAGAATATTAAGCTGATGTGCGCGTCAAAAAAAAAAAAACGTAAAAAGACGTTAAAGGTTTGACGGAAAACTTAAACACAGGTGTGTGACGAACAATAGCGTTTTTTCACCTGTAGGAGAGTTAATAAAAGCAACGGTCCGAGAGAGTCCGGGCTTGTCTTGTCTTTTCCATCCAGTGAAGTGATCAGTATCACTTTACCAGACCAGGTGATCATCGTCATAACTAAGATTCCAGAGTGCATCGAAGTGAGGGTATAAAACACCTCCAGAGTGCTACGACTATGGAATAAATATATCAATATGTTAACGAAGTAAATCCGTTAATAATAAATGGCATGGACAAATGAGAAAGATAATAATAATTAATCAAGGTCCGTATTAATGGAAGAACAATAAATAATCCAATGGAAAATATGTCAGTAAGTGTTACCTTTTCTTAAATTGACCAGTGCGGGTGGAATTTCACCATTTTTACAACAACAATCAAATATTTTTGTGCTAATAAATTTCAAAAACAAAAATTTTGTTTGAAATAAACGGAAAGAGACCGTTCTGTCGAAGTATCGATGTATATTGATTATGTAATATCCATGTTTAAGTAATTGTGTAATTAGTTATAATGTTACCAGAATGTTTTTTTAATAGGATTTTTCAAGTTATATTTATGTAAAGAATGTTTTAAAATATCTCTTTGTATTTAACAAGTGTCATATCGGCACAGTTAAATGTTTTAATAGGATTTTACAATTTATGTTTATGTATTGAATGCTTTAAACGTTTCTGTTTGTGTTTAATGTGTGTCAAATAGACACCGTAAAATTTGTGTAATAAATTAAATGGAATGTATAACAGATTGTAATTAACGGAAGTATTGTTTTTGGTTGATATTTAATCAGCAAAATTGTTATATAGCCATCTGTGCAAAGCAATAGTAATTTTGATCAAGTGAAAATCAATAAATGAATTTAAATAACACATATTAGTGAATTTTAATTAGTAGAAGCTAGCTGTAATTACAAGGAACCCAACCTGATGATTAGGACGTATGTTCTCAGCTCTATAATAAATTTTTGCAGGTATATACTACCCATAAAGTAAAGTAGAATACCATAGCAATATATATATATATATATATATATATATATATATATATATATATATATATATATATATATATATATATATATATATATACATACATATACATATAAAAATTGAAACTGACCCCGGATATTGGTTCTAGGGGTCCTAGTTCGCACTCATTGCATTTTTGCAAAGTCTCACCATCGATACCTCTCTATTACTGAATTTTTTTTAAATAAAAATGCACAAATAACTATAATAACAATTACAACAATACAATTACTAAACAATAACAGTAATAAAGCAGACCCTACACACATTAACTCAATAATTGATTAAAACTTTTTTGATAAAAATAGTTACATTTATTTTGTTTGTATTATTCAATTAAGGAGAAGAATATTCAAGCAAGGGGAAACCATTAAATCAGTTTGCTCATAAAAAACAAGGTAGCTATTGTTGTGTGTGTGTGATTTTTTTACTTCTAAAGCTTCAAAAAAGTCTTGTCATTACAAAAACGTAGTGGTTTCATGCGGTGTCTACTGCGGGTCTATGCTAAGTATCAATAGTATGGTTTGCAAATGTGGATTTCTCTGTGTGGTTATTTCTAAATGCAGAAATTTGAACACCCGATACAAAGAACATATTTCCGTATTTAGAAATAACCCAATAACAAATATACTTTTGCAACAAATATTATTGAAACTTAACATAAGCCTGCAGTAATTAACCGTATAGAATCACTACATGTTTGTAGTGACAAACGCAAGCGTGACTTGTTTGGAGCTTTAGACATACACATAGACGACAGAAAATGTATTCCTTAAATGAACAAGCTTATTTGATGTGTTCTCCTTTCTTTTAAATTAAATACGTCAAACAGAATGCGTCTAAACATATTAAAAATTATGGTAGTGAATTTTCATAAAAATATTTTTTAATAGCAATAATGTGTGTTTTTTTAAAGAAAGCAGGCATCAAATTTGGATACCAGTATAACCTATATAGTAAAAACAATGTGCCATATTTCATCAAAATAACTTTATTGTTTGAAAATGTACAAAAATTTCCGAAAGTAAACTTAAAGTGTTCCCGAAAAAACTCGCTTCTTGGTCAACCTTATAGGTTAATAGCAAATTGAGCTATTGAAATATAAGCATTTGATCAAAATTCGCTACCATAACACACTTACTGCGTCCATATTTTTTTCTTACAAACATGCATTATATTTCGATGGAAAATGCAAAAATGCAATAACATAAGACGTGTTTGATTAAAAAAAAAGAATATTTGTATCACCAACGACTTAGGGTGGCCCTTTGATTGTAGAAATATTTTTTTAAGATGTAGCTCAAGACACCCTATAAATAATATATACAATTTTTTTCATATCTTGTATAATAACAGATATATTAAGCTTTATTGATTTTTTACGGAAATTCTACAAAAATTATATACCATTAAACGATAAACTCTATAGCTAAGGCTACTGTCAAGCATCAGAGAAAAAGTCTATTTGAAATGAATTATCTGGAAATATTTTATTAAAATGAAGGACAATGACGGTTGAAACTAAGACTTCAGGGTTTGTAAAACATTCTTCTTGAGACATTTTATTTCCATAGCCCGTATTAGATTCAAGTTCGTTGCCTAAATGTTGCCAATTTTGACGTTTAAATCGCAACTTTGACGTTTTGTGGAAAACCCCAATTTATTTTTCTTTAAATGCCTATAACTTTTGACCTACAGAGCTAAATTTTGGTATGTGACTTATCTATAAGGATGTAAACCCGCGTAACAAATTTCGTTGCCCTTACTTTGTTAATTCTGGAGATATAATTTTTTTTCGAAAGAAAACACAAAATTTTCCGGGAAAACCTGGGTCGATTTTTCTGGCTAACGAACTTATCCAAGCTATTTGCAAAAGAAAGGTATTCACCAAATTTAATCAAAATCGGCCCATTATTTTTTGAGTTATCAGTAATACATACATACATATATATATATATATATATATATATATATATATATATATATATATATATATATATATATATATATATATATATATATATATATATATATAAACATATAAAAATTGAAACTGACCCCGAATATGTGTTCTGGGGGGCCTAGTTAGCGCTCATTTGAAGAAATCTTTTCAAACTTCAAAAGTCGGGATCTCCTCATTAGTGATTTTTTAAAGAAAATTCACTAATAGTTCACATAACTTCATTTTTTTCCCTAAAACTGAGTCTTAAACCATATAAAAAACTGGATTCTGGAACGAATTTTTTTTGTGTGCCAGTCCGTCGGTCTGTCGGAATGTCGGTATGTACGTCTGTCTGTTAATAGGCGCAATAACTTTCGAACGAATTGAGTGATCTTTTTCAAATATGGTATCCAGTTAGCACCCAACAAATTAACGCTTCGAATTGCTTTTGGGTAAGGCCGCTTCAGGTGGTAGGGGATAATACGGGATGATTTGGTGAAAATTGACATTTTTTAAATAAAACTCAACTAATATAACTCTTCAAAAGTTTATGACTACAGGAATAAAAATATTTTCTTTGTGGTCAAGTCATGCCATTCCCTGAAAATGACTTTCTGAAGAGTATAATTTTTCAGAGTTATGTGGAAGTTATGATTCAATTTGCAGCACTATTTTTATGTTAAATATTGATATACGAGTACCTCACATAAACATGTTAAATACGTTATCAGTCATTTTTATTTCGGTTTTAAGGAATCCTTTTTAATCAAAATACTCTAACGTAGCAACAGATTATTATTTACAGTTGTCACGTGTGAATATAAATACAATACATTTTCTCCCGTCTAACGATTCTTCTTAAAAGCGAAACGAGTTGCAGAGCAGAAAGCATGCACTTGTGAAACCAGAGAAAAAGTATCCGGATTTGTGCACCAAACAGAAATGATTGTTATTTTCGTCACTCCAAAAAAATAATTAAATAAGGCCGGTCTGCAATGAACACTGATTATCAATTGTATGAACTGCAAATGTTTAAAGAATTATTTAATTCAATGGGTGCGTTTATTTTTGCGTAAATAGTTTTAAAAATATATCTTCTTGATGCTTATTTACTATTTTATTGACAATTTTTTGAAAATCACAATTATTTTTAACGAAAATTCGCTACTATAACACAATTACTGTGTTCAGGCTTCCTGAAACTGATAAAATACTGTAACTTTTCGTTGAAACTGACAAAAAGGTTTATTGCAAATTGGTAAATTTTTGCTAATATTTTACACAAATAAATAGTGGTAATAATTTAAGATAAGCTTAAGAACTCATCCAACTCAGGCCACCCAATATGTGGGTTTCCATGAGATAAATGTATTTTTTTAATATTTCAACAACACACAACGAGGGCTTACGGCATAAATACTATCGCACCGTGGGTGTCGACAAGGAGGAAAGAGGCAACTTGTTAATTCTGGACTTGAAGGTTTGGAAGTTCGCAGGAGAAGGAAAAGCATGCGCCGGCAAGGAATTCCACAACTTGGAAGTCCTCGGGTCAAAAGAGCGGGCATAACAAGATGTTCTATGTCTGGTGACCTGGACAGTAAATTCGCTCTGTTCCCCGAGTAAATCTGTTGGGGGCAGTAGGTGGAGGTACTATGGAAGAAAGCTCAACTGAGCAGTGTCCGTGCAGATATCTATAAAAGAAAGAGGTCACCAACGGCATGTCGGTGGGCAAGGAATGACAGCATTTGGGTGAGGGTAGGGTCACCGATGAGACGTATAGCTCGCTTCAAAATGGAGTCCAGGATAGCGAGTGTAGAAGCGCCAGCGGCACCCCAGATGTGGGAACAGTATTCGAGGTTTGGCCTTATTTGTGAAGTATATAAGGTATAGAGATTAACTGGTGAAAAGTATTTTCGAGCCCGGAAGAGGAAACCTAATTTCTTAGCATCCGCTTCTACAATTGATATGACATGTTGGTGCCAATTGAGATTTCGATCCACAGAAATGCCAACAAGTGAAAAGGACTCATTACTTTGAATAACTTGGTTGTTTATTGTGATGGGTCAAGGGTGGTATATCTCTTATGAGGAAGAAAGCAAGACTGGGATTTGGTGGGGTTGAATTGTACAAGATTTCTACTTCGCCAGTCTAATATTTTTTGGAGATCCACGTACACAGAACCATCCATGAGCCTGCGATCCTCATCTAATTGAACTAAAGAGGCAGGCTTAGAATATTGTATATTTGAGTGGAGGGTGCTGTCGTCCGCGTAACTATAAACTGGGTTGGATGTGCTAGAGAGGAGGTCATTGATGTGGAGAAAAAACAAAGTAGACGCTAAAGCTGAACCTTGAGGAACTCCTGCATTAATTGGATACAGTTTAGAGGAATGGCCATCCACGACAACAGAAATGCTCCGAGGAAATTTGCTGTCCAGGTACAGAGTTTTGGTGGTAGGCCATAGGCCGGAAATTTATTAAGCAGCGCTGCGTACCAGACCTGGTCGAAAGCTTTGGATATGTCTAGAGCGAAAATCTGGGATTCACCTGGTAGTTCCATAGACTTATTCCAAGAATGGGTGACAAAGGAAAGGAGGTCGTCAGTTGATCTGCCTGACGGAATCCATACTGCCTGTCGTGGATTAGACTGTGTTTTTCAAGAAATTTTAGTATTTCGGTGTTTATATACTTTTCCATCACTTTAGAGACGACTGAAAGGATATAAATAGGCCTGTAGTTGCTAGGAAGCGATTTGGATCCTTTCTTGGGGACGGGTTGTACTCGAGCAGTTTTATAGGGAATATGCCTCCATTGTAAGATGTCTGAAACAGACGAGTCAGGACAGGAGCAAGTTCTGGTGCGCATTTTTTGAGAACAATTGCTGGGATCTCGTCAAGGCCAGAGGCTTTCCTGGTATTAAGAGAAAAGAGCATCTTTCGTACCTTTTTAGTTTTGAAAATGATATCCATCATTTTATGCTCGACATTGGGGACTGTTGGTGGTTGAACATTTGGAGGTGGATTGAGAGTAGAATTGCCGGCGAACAACGAGGCAAAAAGTTCAGCCTTGCCCAGGGCGGCCGAAACAATTTCATCCCGTGAGACAAGAGGTTGGAACGTGCTCTTACAGAAATTATTCCCAATAGATTTAGCAAGAGTCCAGAAGGGTTTGCTGCCGTTGGAGCTTAAGAGGACTTTGTTTTTGATGTGGTTATTAAATGAGTTTTTTGCCTCAGTAAGAATGCGGACATAGCGGTTTCTTGCGTTGTTAAATGTTTGATGGTTAGCTTGACTGGGATTGTGTAAAAGAGTTTTGTGAGCTTTGACCTTTTCAAGTCTGGCCTTGTCACAGGATTTAGAGAACCAGGGCTTTTGAGTCGCTGAAGAGGTTTTCTGTGTACGTGGATAAATAATTCCATGCCAGCTTGGATAATCTCGGTCACATTTTGTGAGATATCAGAGGGATTAGGATGAGAGAAGCAGACAGACGCCCATGGAAATGAGGAAAAATAATCCCGCATTTTGTACCAGTTTGCGGAGTTGTAGTGCCAAACTAGACGTGGGTGTGATTACTGTGTGGCCTCGGGTTGCATTGCGCAGGAAGCAGTGACCATGGCGTGGTCTGAGCGACCAAGGGGGGCGGTGACTGATATCTTATAGCAATCAGGTTTTGTAGTAAGAAGGAGATTCAAGGGATTTGAGCTGTGTTTTGTGATGCGAGGAAAGTAAGTAGGTTGCTGAACCATATTGGCTAAACAATTGCTGACTGCAAAGGCCTCCGCTGCTCTCCCTTGTGGATCGGTTGATCGGTTTTTGGAGATCCTAGCCATTCCTTATTATGGACATTGAAGTCACCAAGAATAGTGACCTCGGAGGAAGGATATTCAGAAATCAGATGGTCGGTTTTTTCAGAAAGGTAGTCAAAGAGCTGGACAAAGTTGTTGTCAGAAGGTGACCGATAAATGCAACAGATGAATTTAGTTGCAGCCCTGAGAGAGAGTTTTATCGATAGTATGTCTTTTCTTCCAGTTTCCTAATTGGGAAGTCTGGTGCATGGTAGATTGCTACGGACGTATGCGTACACGCCTCCATGCAATCTAAAGGAAGTAAAAAGCTCATACCCCAGGAAATTAAGGTGACTAGTGACTGTTTTGGCACTGATTTGGGTTTCGGCGAGGAAGAGAAGTTGGGGCCTATTGGCCTGGAGGAAATGGTGGACGGAGTTCAGGTTAGAATTACGCCACATATATTCGAGAAGGATATGTTAAATCTTGATGCTGGCGCCCCCTGTACACCCCTCTCCTGTAGATCCGAATGGAGGGGTATTTTACGTCCGGAATCTTTTGTACAAGGAGGAGCCATCATCATTTTTGCTTATAAGGGAAACCGACTCAAACACCAGAACCAGAAACGTCCGTTGTGACTTCACCCTTGATGTAAGGGGTGGTATCTCCTCGGGCGTGAAAAAATCCTTTACTATTACGTAAAGGAATATTCCACTACCACCTGCTTGACTCCGATTAGTCGCCTCGCACGACAGGCAGGAGTTACCATGGGCCTATTCTTTTAGTTAGCCCCCGGACCCAAAAGCCCGATTTATTTTAGAAACTTTGTTAAAAAGCCATTGGTTCTGCGTGTATCTATGTATGTATGCGCGTCAGCGTGTGAATGTGCATGTGCGTGTGCGTGGTGTGCGCGTGTGCTTGGGCGTGTGCCTGTGCGTGGGCGTGATTACTGTATAGCGTCGGAAGCCACAAACTGTTGCAAGACAGTCGAGATGTAAGTAGAGTGCCAATTTATCGAATCTAGCATCCAGAAGCGAGCAGTTTATGGATTAAAAAAATGAATCCTACCTAAATTTAATTATATATTTTTTATTTTTTATTTTTATTTTACTTCTTTTTATTATTTTTTTACTTCGCTTGCTTTCCTTTCTCTTTCCTTTTCCTTTCTTTTCAAACATAGTAACGATGAACAGGGGCGCAAGAGTGCCATTCAGGGAACCATTATCACCTTTGACACTCTCCAAAACAAACCAGATTGGGTCACGGTAAGGCGGTAAATCAAAAAGAAAAACTACACGAAAATACTTATAAATTTGTGCAATAATTAAGTCTACGCCTTAATTTACGCATATTACTAATATATGTGGTGGTGGTGGTCTAGGGGGAGAATGGAATATATATTATGAGGGAAAATATATTTAATAAATTTTACATATTATATCTCTTTGTCGCTTGTAGCAAGTAAACTTGCAATGTTTATAGGTGATCCTATACCTTTGCCCTCAAGAAGCCCTAGTAAATATTGTCGTGGTCCATGGTTTAATTGACAAGAAATAAAGAAAATAAATATATGATTTAGATATCCAAGTAAAGAATTGTCACATGGTGTATTTCTAATGCAGATGTGCTGGGTACCTCCCATGATTAGATTTCAAACGCACAAGAATAGAATAAAATTCCTTTGGACAGGCATTATCTTCATAGACATAATATTTTGGCAAATGGGGATGTAGTAGATAAAGTATATTGGTTTTTTGAAGACGCTACAAATGGTTCCCATGCAAGTTTCCAATCCACCCTTATTTGGGCGCGGTACTTTGTTCTTAAATCTGCTATTGTGAGATCGTTATTAACTGTTATTAAGTCTTCTTCGGCAGCTTCCTTTGCTAAGTCAGCGACTATCTCATTTTCCTTACAACCTATATGCCCTTAAACCCAGACAAATACCACTATTTTTCCCTTCACATGTGCTGTAGTAGCTCTTCATTATGTCGCACAAGATGTTATGGTCACATTGCTTAAAAGAAAAATGATCAATTGCCTTCAGCATCGCTTGCGAATCTCACTTGCTTACTACATTTTTTCATTCTCTAATGCAAAAGAAACACTCTAGACGCAGCAAGTACGTTATGGTAGCGAATTTTCATAAGATTTGTACAGTATTAGTAAGATATATTATTAAAACTAATTCTTAAAATTTAAATGGACCTTGGAGATCGGTTTTAGAGTTCTAGTTAGCGATTATTTGAAAACATTTATATTTTATATGGAGCTACTAAATTAAAGTTTGGTCTTAAATATAATATGTAACTACTGCAAGTGCCTTTAAAAAAAATTTCACTCAAGTTACAAACGTTTTTCAGAAAAAAATAAATGATTTACAAAGGCAATGTACCTCTCGAATTATAAAAATATGTAAGTACTGCAAGTGTCTTAAAAAATGTGTTATAAATTTCATTAAAATTACAAACGTTTTTCAGAAAAAAATTATTATTTACAAAGGGAATATATCTGTCGAATTATAAATATGACAGGTATTTTTCCATATTACTTGCTTGGATGGTTTTGTTTTAGTCAACCCATCCAGTTTTGCAAACAATAAACAACAAAAAAGGTTTTTTTTATGTTGTGGTAGAAAATTTTCGTAAAAATATTTTAAACCCGATAGCTCAATAAATTTCCCATTAAGCCATAATCTGCAATCTTGAACCTGAGTAACACCTATGTAAACGCACGTGGGTAATAAATTAAAGAAAAATAACATATTGAGCTTCATTTTGTTTTAAAAAACCTTTTTTTGTTGTTTATTGTTTGCAAAAACTTGATGGGTTGACTAAAACAAAACGATCCAAACAATTAATAAGGAAAAATACCTGTCATATTTATAATTTGACAGGTACATTCCCTTTGTAAATAATTAATTGTTTTCTGAAAACTTTTGTAACTTTAATGAAATTTTTAACACAATTTTTTTAAAGACACTTGCAGTATTTACATATTATATCTAAGACCAAATTTGAATTTAGTAGCTCCATATAAAACATAATTTTTTTCAAATAATCGCTAACTACGACTCTAAAACTGATCTCAAAGGTCCATTTAAATTTAAGGAATTACTTTTAATAGTATATCTTACTAACAGTGTACAATTCTGATGAAAATTCACTACTATAACGCACTTGCTGCATCCCGAGATTTTTGTGATACTGTAACCAATAAGTATAAGTTAGTATATGTTTCTCTTGCCAGGTTATTAAAAATATTGAAGAACACAAATAACGATAAGCATGTGCTACTTACCTTTGATCAACAATTGTGTCAGAAACTTTAGGACCAAATCAAAAGAATACTTTTTAATAACAACTCTAACATAATATGTAGAGATATAATAATAAAGAGCTTTATAACAACAAACGTGGCTAGTCGCTAACACTCCATGTAAGGATGCTTTGCAAAATAAAACCATAAACAATAATAACGAATCTTCGAATGTTTTGAGGTTAGACTGATATTTAAAAGTGAATAGATTTCTGGATTATAATGCTACTGGCGCTGAAGCATCGGAAATTAGTACTGAACTTATAGTTTAAAACCATTTCATTGAAGTGAAACTTCTATTTGGTATATTCTGTAATATAATAAGATATTTCAGTTCTAATAAATGTAAATAACACTTGAGTGTCTCATGTTTCGGCGTCGGCGGCTCCCGTTTCGCGATGACAGTTGGCCAACCATGCAGTGGTGTCAGATTGAGTAAATTAGAACTTATAATAAATCGAATGAGAAATTATTGGTAACTCAACATTTATTAATATTAAGCCACATTTATTGGATTGATTAATTTTTTGACGAACTTTTATTTGTCTTCAATAAGTACCAATATGTGTTATTACCATATGTTTTACATTTTAAGATTCAAATGAAATTTTATTAAATCTGACAACCCGGCTCCCTTACATTTAATTGTCAGGTGACTGTTTCTATTTGAATAATCTACTCAAAATGACGCATTCACAGTCTAATCATCCTTATCAACATTGAACGTGGGAAATGCTGTATGAAATTTGAACTGATATTTTAGACTGTTTATTCATTTATAATTTTAATTTTTTAATAACTCCTGTCCTCGTATGACATTTAATTTGACACTTGGTTAACAGCTATATTGTAACGTCTCCCATATATGTGCAAATTTTCATTCGAAACACTTCAATATTTCAAAAAATATTGCGTTTTCAAAATTTTCTTTACATTTTTTTCTAAGAAAAATTAGACGCACGGCGCCCATCTACGAACTCATCCAAGCCATTAACAAAATCAAGGTAATCCCCAAATTTGATCGAAATCAGTCAAGTATTTTTTGAGTTAGCGGTTGGATACATACATACATACATATATATATATATATATATATATATATATATATATATATATATATATATATATATATATATATAAATGTTTCCATCGATACCTCTCTATTAGTAAATTTTCTTAATGAAAATTCACTAATAATGGGACATTAGCTATGATATAATTTTTTGCATAGTTTTAATGCAATAACAACAAATTCTCTGTTTACCGAATTATTTTTATTATGCAGCTCAGGCTCTAGATGTTCAACGGCTGCATCAATTGAATATATTCTTGTCTGACCCACATTTGCAGTGTATTATACTCAAGGAAGTATAAATTAATTTAATCATCTTAATACGTATAAATAGTCATACACAAGCTCTATAACTTATCTACAAGGAATAGTGATAACGGAATCCTGCTGGGTTATGCAAATCTCGCGGTGTAGGCTCAAGTAATGAGGCAGCGGTGCCAACTTCTACATGTAAAATGCATAGTTGGCTTTGAAGACGCGAATACCGCTAAGTCCGCTACACCATCAATGTCTTCGAGTGGTCTACCAAAACTGTCTTGGGTATGCGATACAAGTTATTCTAAGGAGGATTCAGGTGGAAAATATGGGTCACTAGTGTATATTAGACATTGGTTCGGAATTACAAATATTTATGTAATTCATTTACATATTTTTGTATGCCTATGGTTATAATATTTATAAGGCGCGTATAAAAATATAAAAACTCTGGGCGCAGCAAGTGCGTTATGGAAGTGAATTTTCATAAAAATGTTTTTGATTACAAATATATCGGTATAATGCGAGCAGGCATCAATTTGGTTACCGGTATAACCTATATAGTAGTAACAATGTACCATATTTTATCAAAATAATTATTTAAAAATGTACAAAAATTTTCCGAAAATAAACTTTAAATGTTTCCGAGAAAACTGGTCTCCTTGCCAATGAACCTTAGGTTAGCAAATTGAGTTATTGAAATTTGAAACATGTAATGAAAATTCGCAACCAAAAAGCCCTTGAGGCGTTCATACAAAAATTTTCCGAAAATAAAGTTAAATGTTGGTTTCAAAACTTACGTTAATAGCAAATTGAGTTATTGAAATTTGGAGGATTTAATGAAAATTTGCTACCAAAACGCACTTGCTGCGTCCAGATTTTTTTTTACAAACATGCATCATATTTCGATAAAAAATGCTAAAATGCAGTAACGAATTTGTTCTACGAAAATTAGCTAAAAATTATAGACCGTTAAACCATAAACTTCACTAAACCTACAGCGAAAGCATCAACTTAACTAAACCGACAGCCAAAGCATCAGAGAAAGGGTCTATTTGAAATGAATTTTCTGTAAATATTTTAGTTAAATGAAGGGCAATGACGGTTGAATCTGTGTGTGTGTGTGTGTGGAAGGAATTGGCTTCGGACATTACGTCCATTGGCCACAGCGGTTGAATCTAAAACTTAAGAGTTCGCAGAACACTCTTCTTGCAACATTTTCTTCTCACAATCCGTATTTGTTTTACGTTCTTTGCTAAAACATTGCCAATTTTGACATTTTAAATTGCGAGTTTGACGTTTTAAATTGCGAGTTTGACGTTTTGAGAATGACTCCATTTGTGGCTTTAGCTGCCAGTAACTTTTTTGTCCTTAAAGTTAGAGATCTAAATTTTGGTACATGGTTCACTATTTATAATACAAATACGCGTACCAAATTTGGTTGCCCGCACTTTGTTATTTCCGGAAATCTGAATTTTTTAGAAAGGAACACAAATTTTTCTGGGAAAATCTGGTACGATTTTCCTGGCTAACGAACTTATCCAAGCCACTTTCAAAAGGAAGGTATGCACCAAATTTGATCGAGATCGGTCTATTATTTTTTAAGTTATCGGTACGATATATATATATATATATATATATATATATATATATATATATATATATATATATATATATATATATATATATATATATATATATATATATATATATATATATATATATATATATATATATATATATATAAACACGGATCTCCTTATTAATGAATTTTTTAAAGAAAATTCACTAAAAAAGAAAATTTGAATCACCAACGACTTATGGGCTAGCCTGTAATTGTAGAAATATTTTTTAAGATGTGGCTCAAGACACCCTATAATTAATGTATACATTTTTTTAGTATCTTGCATAATGACCGATATATTGAGCCTTAAAGATTTTTTACGAAAATTCGACAAAAATGATATACCATTAACCGATAAACTCTATAGCCAACACTACTGTCAAAGCATCAGAGAAAGGGTCTATTTGAAATGAATTTTTTCGGAATATTTTGGTAAAATGAAGGACAATGATCATTGAAACTAAGACTTCAGGCTTTGTAAAACATTCTTCTTGAGACATTTTTCTTCCATAGCTCATATTAGTTTCAGGTTCATTGCCTAAATATTACCAATTTTGACGTTTAAAATCGCGACTTTTGACGTTTCGAGGAAAACATAAATTTATTTTTCTTTAAATGCCTGTAACTTTTTTGTGCTTTAACCCACAGAGCTAAATTTTGGCAGGTAACTTACCTATAATGATATAAACCTGCGTATGATATTTGGTTGCCCTAACTTTGTAGTATAAAGTCTGAAACCAACCTAGCGCTCATTTGAAGAAATTTTTTCAACATTAAAAAGTTGGGATCTCCCCATTATTAGTGAATTTTTTTAAAGAAAATTCACTAAAAATAGGATTACATAAGATATTTAGTACTAACTAGTTAGAAAATATGTTTTACATATTTAAGAGTAAAGCAGGCAATTTTAACAAATTGCTTAATTTCTAGTTTGTTATTTTTGCAAACAAACGGTTTTCTTTTTTCTTGATACAATATTGTGTTATTGCAATTATTTAATAAATATATTTTTATAAAATATAAAAATTTATTGATTGTGGTTGCGCAGCTTGGTAAAAGCTTCCATACTTAATATTAACGTAGATGTCGTCTCTCTGGCTTCGAAATACTTAGTTGTCTTCTCTGTCACCAGTTTTGCCTGAATGCGAAACCAGCTCCAAAGACCAGTCCTCTCGAGGCGCTGATAACTTGCAGACGACGTTAAGTAGGTAATATCGTCTGATAAATTCCTCGCTACTTAAAAAAAGTCTGGACTCAGCAAGTGCGTTATGGAAGCGAATTTTCATAAAAATATTTTTAATAGCAAACATGTCTCTCTAATGCGAGCAGGCATAAACCTGTTTACCGGTATAGCCTGTATAGTAGAAACAATGTACCATATTTTATCAAAATAACTTATTGTTTGAAAATAATAGTAATATTAATAGTAATTTTTATTTGGCAAATGAATCATACAATGTATTATACATAGAAGCTTTGCTTGTGCATGTGATTAATACAATGTCAATATAAATGTCCAATAGGTAATAAGGCCAAAAGTATTTGTCACCTTAAAATTTTCTTAAGGGAATTAATTAGAAAAACACAGTTATGATTTCCACCAATACTTCTGCCATATCCACATTATTCACTCTCTATTTTAAATATATAAAACTTCTCCATTTATAATTTTGTTAGCCAGAAAATACAAATATAATATTTGACAACACATTTTGATGTGTGCTTGTCAACAATTAATAACCTATGTACGAACATTTTCCGAAAATAAACTTAAAATATTTCCGACAAAACTGGTTTCCTTGCCAACAAACCTTATGTTATTAGCAAATTGAGTTATTAAAATTTGAGGCATTTAATGAAAATTTGCTACTAAAACGCACTCACTGCGTTATGATTTTTTTCTTGCAAACATGCACCATATTTCGATGAAAAGTGCAAAAATCCAATAAAATAAGGGTGTTCGAAAAAACTTGTAGGGACCACCAACGACTTATGGGCCAACCTGTGATTAATTTTATAAGATGCGGCCAAGACACCCAATAATTAACGCATACAATTTTTCCTCGTAGGTTGTATAATGATAATAATTATATTGAGCTTTTCCGTAGAAATGCGTCACTCTGTACATATGTAAACAGATAAAAACTGAATGTAAACCCGGATATGGATTCTGGGCACCTAGTTTAAAATCAAGGACAATAACGGTTGAAGCTGAAACTGAAGGGTTTGCAGAACACTCTTATTGCGACATTTTCTTTACATAATCCGTATTTGTTTCAGGTTCTTTGCCTAAATGTTGCCAATTTTGACGTTTCAAATCGCGACTTTGACGGTTTAAGGAAAGCACCAATTTTCTTTTTCTTTGAATGCCCATAACTTTTTGCCTTTAAACCTACAATTTTGTAAGAAAATTTACTAATAAACTAAAGTGTTTATTCATCAGGATAATACAATTATAATTATGTATTGACATCTCGAAGATGCCAAAAGGGTCAGATTATGGAAAGATATACCAGCTTATTGCAGATAGCTTTGGATGTGAAACATTGTATCATGTGTAAAGATTTATAATATTCTAGAAAGGTATAAGAAATATACATTAAAAGGGCCAATCAAGAAGTACTTGATTCAGAACTAAGACAACTTGATGGATGTGTATATTTTGTGCATAAAAATAGTAAAGGCATAACATTCCGGTATACAGGTATCCGCATATTACGAACAAAAAATTCTGGAGGTGATTCTACTTGAACAATTTATTACTCAATATAAAAAATATAAAAATAAGTGCAAAAATTTTAAACAAACAACAAAATAGGCTTATTTTTCAAATTTGCTTCAACACGGTGAGGAGTCCTCAAAGAAAATCTGGAAAACTGTAAATGAATTAGGAGGTACAAAAACAGTTTCAGGTAGTATTGGCAAGATAAAAATATGAGACGCAATTATCCAAGATAAAGAAAAAATTTCATATGAATCAAATATATATGTAGTGCAAATGGGTAAATTTACTGGTAAAAAAGGTATAAAAGTTCTGGACGCAGCAAGTGCGTTATGGTAGTGAATTCTCATAAACATGTTTTTAATAGCAAATATGTGTGTGTTTTTTTTAAGCAGGCATCATATTTGATTCCCAGTATAACATATATAGTAAAAACAATGTACCATGTTTCATCAAAATAACTTTATTGTTTGAAAATGTACAGAAATTTCCGACAGTAAACTTAAAGTGTAACCGAAAAAATCCGTTTCTTGGTCAACCTTATAGGTTGATAGCAAATTGAGCTTTTCAAATATGAAGCATTTAATCAAAATTCGCTACCATAACGCACTTGCTGCGTTCAGAATTTCTTAACTTACAAACATGCATTATATTTCGATGGAAAATGCAAAAACTCAAGGCGTTTTCGACTAAAATTTTTTTTATTTGTATCACCAACGACTTATGGACCAGCCTGTGATTGTAGAAATAATTTTTTAAGATGTAGCTCAAGACACCGTATAATTAATGTATACAATATTTTTTCATATCTTGTATAATAACGGATATATTGAGCTTTATTGATTTTTTACGAAAATTCGACAAAAATTATATACCATTAAAAGATAAACTCTACAGCTAAGGCTACTGCCAAAGTATCAGAGAAAGGGTCTATTTGAAATGAATTTTTTGGAAATATTTTAGTAAAATGAAGGACAATGACCGTTGAAACTAAGACTTCAGGGTTTGTAAAACATTCTTCTTGAGACATTTTCTTTCCATAGCCCGTATTAGATTCAAGTTCTTTGCCTAAATGTTGCGAATTTTGACGTTTTAAATTGTCACTTTGACGTTTTGAGGAAAACCCCAATTTATTTTTCTTTAAATGCCCATAACTTTTTTGTCTTTTGACCTACAGAGCAAAATTTTGGTAGTACTATAACTACTATAACGATATAAACCAGGGTACCAAATTTGGTTGCCCTTACTTTGTTAATTCCGGAGATATAATTTTTTTTGAAAGAAAACACAACATTTTCTGGGTAAACCTGGGCCGATTTTCCTGACTAACCAACCGAACTAATCCAAGCTATTTGCAAAAGGAAGGTATTCCCCAAATTTAATCAAAATCGGTCCATTATTTTTTGAGTTATAGGTGTGATACATACATACATACATACATACATATATATATATATATATATATATATATATATATATATATATATATATATATATATATATATATATATATATATATATATATAAACATATAAAAATTGAAACTGACCCCGGATATGTGTTCTGGGGGGCCTAACTAGCGCTCATTTGAAGAAATTTTTTCAAAATTTAAAAGTTGGGATCTCCTCATTAGTAATTTTTTAAAAAGAAAATTCACTAAAACACACAAATATTACAGAGCAAAAAATATCAAAATGTAGCACTTTTTTTACTCCAACTGACGAACATGAAATTAAAAACGTATAAACGAGCTAAAGGTTGGTAAAGATGTAGGCCATGATGACTGGATACTAGTTTACTTAGAACAGTAGTTAAGAACCTCGGTGGTTCAGGGGTAAGAACGTGTGCCTCTGAACCGAAGGGTACTGGGTTCGATCCCAGCGTACTCCATTCACTTTTTCAGTACAAACTGTAACATTAACATCAACTGAGGTTCTGGCATTGTATTTGAGCAAGTTGAAAGTGTGCACGTTCCGCCCTTCGGAGGGGGCGTAAAGCCGTCGGTCCCATGTCCATGCGATGTTGGCCACGTTAAAGATCCCTACTCTCTTTACAGAAAGGCAGTGGTTCGGCAAAATTCCCAGGATAGTGAGGTGAAACTGCTCCCTGGCGTCGGTGATTTGCCATAGTCGAGGAAATAGACCGACGTTAAAGAAACAAAAACAGACACACATAGAACAGTAGTTAATTATATAGCTAAGCCAATAGCACATCTAGTAAACGAAATTTTGCTAAACGAAATATTTCCGTCTCATATAAAGTTATCAATTATTAAAGCAGTTTATAACTTGGACTGTTCTCTGGACCCTCGTAATTATAGAACAATTTTGATGATCTCCAATCTTGCCAAAATAACCGAAAAAATAATCAAGGTTAAATTTACAAATATTTATTTAAGCATGACTTGCTCTCGAAAAAACAATATGGTTTTAAAGAGGGAATGTTGGAATCTACTATGTTGCGTTCATAAGGCATTGAATGAGAGCAAATGTCTGATAAGAGTTATTTTAGATTTAGCAAAGGCACTTGACACCGTAGATCATGTCAATTTATTATCGAAACTAGAAAATGTGGATTTTAGAAATATTGCATACACGCTAATGAAAAGCTAATTAACTGATAGGCTACAAATGTATCAAATTAATACAGTGAACTCCAGCACGCTGGGTGTGGTGTACCTTAAGGTTATGTTCTGGGGCCCCTTCTTTTTACCATTTATTTAAATAGCATATTTTCACTGACGTCGGTGGGAGATGTAGTGGCATTTACCGATGGCACTGCCATTCCAGTCAAACACATCGCAGTGTAGGTGCCGTTATGGCCACACACAATATAACCTTATAAACCCAATACTGGTTACTAATTGATTTGGGGAAAATCTCTTGAGAATCAAATAATAAAATAAAATAGTTACCGCTCTATAAGAATGCGTTTTTTCTTCAAGCATAACGGTTACAAGTTGAAGTCCACCTAATTACATGCATTATACGGCATGCAGTTTTTCAATGCTATTGAAATATTTGTAATTACACTTGGTGCCTAAATTATTGTTATTGTGTAACTCTCCCATAAACACTGGCAACATCAATTTTTTATGCTGTTAAGGTTGATGAAATATAAAGATTTTAGATGAGAAACGTGTTAAGTTTATAAAAAATATCGAAAGTCTCTCACATCCTATACCTTTGCAATAGAAGCCAGATATGGAGATCGAGCTGTTCAGAGAAGCAGGTAGTCACTGACCAAGTACTATTAGGCAAATATTGAACAACTTAGTCATTAAAAAGTCTTCAGGATCCGATAGAAGCCTGGCAGTAGTTAAGCAAGGTTATGTTCTGGGGCCCCTTCTTTTTCCAATTTATTTAAATAGCCTATTTTAACTGACGTCGGTGGGAGATGTAGTGGCATTTGCCGATGGCACTGCCATTCCAGTCGGAAACGTCGCAGTGTAGGTGCCGTTATGGCCACACACAATATAACCTTATAAACCCAATACTGGTTACTAATTGATTTGGGGAAAATCTCTTGAGAATTAGCCTTGACAATACAAAATTGGTGCCATTTTCTTACAGTGTGTTAATTTTGCCTCTCTTTGTTAGCCTTAACATAAAAAATTTCGGGACGCAGCAAGTGCGTTATAGTAGCGAATTTTCATCAGAATTGTACACTATTATTATACGGCATATTAGTTATTAGTAAAGTTAATACTTTAAACTTACACAGACCTTGAAGAACGATTTAGGAGGTCCTAGTACGCGCACATTTGAAGAATTCTTTCGAAAGTGTTACCATACATATCTCTCCCCCCCCCCCCCTCTCTCTCTCTCTATATATATATATATGTATATATATATATATATATATATATATATATATATATATATATATATATATATAAATCTAGTGTTCTAACTACTTTTGAGAAAAATGCTCAAAATTCAATTTTCTATGAAGCTAAAAAATTAAATTTTGCTATATCTGAAGATAGTGTAAGTCTCTTTAAAAGAAACTTGTATACAAATTTCATTAAAGTTATACAAAATATTTCCAGAAGGAAACTTAATTCATATTTAGAAAAGTATCTGCCAAATTATAAGCTTAGCAGTTATTTTTCCTTATTAATCGCCAGTATGATTTCGTTTTAGTCAACCTAATCAAACTTATTTAGTCATTTTAAACAAAAATGAGATATTGTTCAAAACCTATGAAATCTGTATTGTTTCTTCAAATGTCAAAATAAAACATACAAAAACATACATAGATCGAGCTGGATACGATCCCGTAACCTGCTGCTTATGTGGCAAGCGCGACGCCTCTCAGCCATTTAGGCATACGTCAGGTAACGTTTTCTTTGCATGATACATTAGATCGGCTTCATGTCCGGGATATTATATTCAAGTACACGTAACAATTAATTACACAATTAGTAGAATCACCACTGAAACACATTCCATGACTGTTTCGTGAGGTCTTATGTTGAAATTTAAAGATAAAATAAACTATTTTAGAATTATTTTTGTAGAGACTTGATTTTGTTTACATATCTACTGTATTATGCGAAAGCATAATATATCATAAAGCTACAAATATAATGTCTTTTAATAATTGATTGAATCCCCTAGTTAAATAACAATCACTTGGCAAATTTTTAATTTCATGTCGTCTGTCATTTTCCATAATTGCGGCCGAGATTTCACGATTGTTGGTTCGGGTAGTATGTTTTATGCCTGGCATATATTTGGTTTGGTTATCGTTGATGTATGCTTTATACCTGTTGTATGAATCAATTTACGCGTGGCAGTTAACTACTATGTCTGTCAGGTCAAGTAAACTTATTCAAAATCTGATCTAGGTAATATTATTTTTGTGATTTACGAAAGGAAAAAGGAACCCATTACAAAGAGTATTTTATAAGATCACTCCTAGACTTGAGTCAATGTAACGCAGTCAAAACAATTTAAGTCCCCTCAGGCATCGCTGAGTAATCAAATAAATTATATAAGTAAGTATACTTGCTGAAACTAAAATGTCACTCTTTTAGAGTCGGTTTGAAAATAGTTACCGCTTTATAAGAATGCGTTTTTTCTTCAAGCATAACGGTTACAAGTTGAAGTCCACCTAATTACATGCATTATACGGCATGCAGTTTTTCAATGCTATTGAAATATTTGTAATTACACTTGGTGCCTAAATTATTGTTATTGTGTAACTCTCCCATAAAAACTGGCAACGTCCATTTTTTATGCTGTTAAGGTTGATGAAATATAAAGATTTTAGATGAGAAACGTTTTAAGTATATAAAAAATATGGAAAGTCTCTCACATCCTATACCTTTGCAATAGAAGCTAGGTATGGAGATCGAGCTGTTCAGAGGAGAAGGTTGTCACTGATCAAGTACTATTCGGCACATATTGGACAATTTAGACACTAAAAAGTCTTCAGGATCCGATAGGAGCCTGGCAGTAGTTCTTTAAACCTGTCCTTTTGAACTGACTTTAATTTTATGTTGCGTTTTTTTCGATGTCCTATAACATGGGGTATTTCCATCTTTTTGATAACAAGCTCGAGTTTACCCTGTCAGGGAGACAAATACGATGTGAAGAACATCGTCGAATTTCCATTTAATCAGTTTTGTCTGAAGTTATCGATATACAGCTTATAAAATACCTCGAAAAATCAAATATCCCAAGCAATCGCCAATACGGCTTTCGTCAAAACCGATGCACTGGAAATATTCTGACATACGTCACTAATCTTTGAAGTTCTGTTCTGGAACAATTTGGAGAAAGTCATGCAATTAAATTGGATATTTCTAAAGCATTAGATTAGGTGTGGACTGCGGTATTTCTAACTAAACTTACATCATACGAATTGCCTTCAAAACTATACCCATGTATATCTTGTTTTCTGAAGGAGCGCTCTTTGCATGTTTTATTAGATAAATTATAAATTAATCTTGGTGTTCTACAGAGTTCCGTTTTGGCTCTCTCACATTTTTCTTTTGCATAGAATTACCTTCCCTCGCATTTTTCTTTTGCATATAAAATACCTTCTGTTAACAAACAACAATCTGATTTACAGCTTCGCTAATGATAACACTATTCACAGTACCCGTCCAATATCTGTTTCTAGCTCCTAATCCACAGAACACCACCCTATAGAAGGGAAACGCCAATGCTGACGTTTTGAACAATATTGCAGCGCCTCTGGCGGATGCGATGAATTTTAGTCACACGCGGGAAATTTGATTTCATTTTCATTTAGCAAATCCAAATGAATTCTATTTAATTTTATACCACTGCCAGTAAAGAGGTTAAATTAGTCAAATAATTTTTTAATGATTTTTATAGTCAAAGCAAAACAAGTTCTGTTTTAATAACACACATAAGCCTGTTTTAAGCTTTGCAATCATAGGAAAAATTAATTGGCAATTTGAACCTTCTAACACTTGCAGCTTCAGTTTTTACTATCGATATGATTAATGGAAAATCAAACAAGATAAAATACAATTGTGTTTTATTAGAACAGTATTACTATTACATTTATTTAAAAACCTAGAACAGTATTCCTATTACATTTATTTAAAAACCATTTCAATTCTGAAAGTAAGATGAAGTATATATTGCCATTCCTTATCGATAGGTAGGTATATTACAGCAGTCTGGTGCTTGTACACTATTACATTTATATGCTCACATAACCACAATGTATGGTTTTTCCTTCTTTTAGGGTATGTATAAATGACGTCATATTGTCATTTATTATAAAAACATTTGTGCACCCTTTAATTTCCTTCTTTATTTAAAATGACACTTGGTAATATTCATCTGACAACAGTGTACACTATCAGGCTTTCTGATCGCCTTCCGAATCCACCCGATCCATTGTTTACTTCTGAGATGTATAAATAGAAATAGAAATTTTTATTTGCACTTTAAAATATATGAATACTTACTCAAAGGAAGATGTAATATGGGAACAGCAGTTCTTTTCAGGCCTCTTCTCATTTCAGGTACTTTATCCTCATCAACGAAATGACGATTACAAATATAAAATCTATCGTAAATGGCTTGTGGATATAAACCAAGCATCTTAGGGTTTTGTACAGCTTTCACCCAGTCATCAAAATGGTCTTCAGATGATATCAACGAAAAACGATATCTTTTGCTAAATAATTCCAGGCACCCCGGAACACAATTAACAATAAATCGTTTTCTTGGTTGGTATATTTATATCCACAAAGCTTCTGTAAGTAAACGTTATTTACTTTATAACGTATGAACTACTAAAACGTTCTAAACTTGCCTGAAAACTAAAGCAGTTGTAATTATGTTTCACCAAAACACCTTGAACTATGAAAGCACCTTGCTTTTTTGATAAGAAAACTGAAAATAGAATTGAAATTACATGATTGTTTAAACACATATTATGATAACGATCATTTTTTAATTCACAAAAATACGCACCTCTAAAACACAAAAGCGACGAACAATGAAAACACTGTAAAGTATCCACTAAAAGTTAATATAGGTAAAACTTAATTAAAAGAAACGTTTAGCAACAAACTTGTATTATAATTATACAATGAAAGAACTAGAAGCGAACAAAAACTTTTTTGCATTCAAAACATTTGAATTTTGAATGTATGATAAAATGGCGCACTGAACAGCTTGTTCAGTAGAATTGTAGCACTACTAGCGACATCTACTATATGCGATGTCCGAACTAGAGCCCTAATAAAGTCCAGGTTAGCTTCATTTAGGTGAAACTTCTATAGGGAGTTTTCTGTGCTCCTAATCAATGAGACTCGAAGTAACCAAGACTCCCTAAATGATAACCTGTCTACGGCTCTTAGTTACAAAACTGTTTAACGTTTCAAAACCATAGAAATCATTGGTAAATGTACATGCTTTAGCTGCACATGTAGGTCACTTGGGCGGTTCCATAGGACCTACCGTTAGTGGGTCAATAATCCTTAATTGATTTTGCCTATTTTTGTCTTCGACCAAAATTTCAAAACCACTAGGTATAAAGAAGCAAAATTTGGTGTGTATATTTTATTCAATCAGTTATATCGATTTCTCTATTTAGCAGAATAAAGGTCAGGTCAGAAAAATGTGTTCGAATTGTTAAATCTCAAAAAGAACACCCAGCATTAAAAATTTTAAAAATCTGTTTTAAGATTCGGAAAGAGGATAAAAAATATGACAAAAGCGCATTTTCAAATTGTGCGTCTCATTTTAAATTAATTGTGTTTGATACAAGGAAATTTTACAAAAAATTCACTTACTAAAACACGAATCTTACAAACTAAAGCAAATTATTTTTAGAAAATCAAGAAAAATATCTTGAGTAATTACACTTAAAATTACAAATACGTTCAAAATGACCACTGTTTTTGTTAATACCATTCCAGCCCCTTTAACCAAACTGTTGACTGATCTAATTTTACGAGGATGATTTCTTATTTTTTCACACGCATTGTCTTTTCTTTCGAGCAACTGCTCCTCGTTATTAATGTCTCCAGCATAAACCATTGCTTCTAATTCTACCCACAAGTAATAATCTACCACATCAAAATCTGGACTTTTCGGTCGCCATGGACTAGGTTCATCGTGGTCTATCCACCTGTTTAAGAAATTTTGATTGAGAAAATTTCTCACAATTAATCTGAAATGTGTAGAACCTCCATCGTGTTGAACAAATATTCCCTCAATATTTTTGTTAGACCGGCAACACGTTTTCGATGAAATATAGGTGAGTCTCACCTGCCAGTCTATTTGGAAGAAGGTCAATTAAATGGCGATTGAAATGGCCACACCAAACATTTATAGAACATTTATGCTGCGACCTTGACTGTCTTACAGATTGAGGGTTCTTTTCTGACCAAACGTGTGAGTTCTTAGAGTTAAACACACAATCCCTTGTAAATTGCGCCTCATTAGTAAGTCATATCTTACTTATATTTCTTCGGTTTCTAATCATCCACTGACTAAAATTTAAGCGGGGGACATAATCTTCTGGCTGCAGCCGTTGGACTACATGCATATGAAAAGTTAAAAGTTGATGTTTTTTAATCTTCGCCGAACAGCAGATTGTGGAATATTTAATGCATTTGTAATTCTTCGGGTGCTAATTTTAGGATTATTTTCAACCGTGCTTAATAAAAACTCTTGACGTTTTATATAGCGTCGTTCTTTACGGACACATTTTTTTACGTTAGGGCAGTTTTGCAGTTTGAAATCGCCCATGTTCTTTGGAATAAGTAAACACTTGAAAAAAATCTGGTCATTAGGTATACCACGTCCTGGAAATCTTCTAGCATATTCTCTGGCAGCCGCTCGACCGTCTCCATCACAAAACCCGTAACCATACAACATATATCTTCGTATTCTCCGTTCGAGAAATTTTGAGGCATTTTGCTTTGAAGATTATTATGATTTAGATGAGAAAAGTCTAAACAAGGTTTTCCCTAGGTTTAGGAATGATCAACTGCCAGATTTCTTGACGGACACATTTTTTACATTAGTGCAGTTTTGAAGTTTGAAATCGCCCATGTTCTTTGGAATAAGTAAACACTTGAAAAAAATCTGGTGATTAGGTATACGACGTCCTGGAAATCTTCTAGCATATTCTCTGGCAGGCGCTCGACCGTCTCCATCACAAAATCCGTAACCATACAACATAATATCTTCATATTCTCCGTTCGAGAAATTTTGAGGCATTTTGCTTTTAAGATTATTATGATTTAGGTGAGAAAAGCTTAAACAACGTCTAGCTTAGGTTTAGAAATGATCAACTGCCAGATACTTGACAACGCACTTGATTGTTTTAAGTTTGAATTGTTGTAATCAAAGCTTTCTTATAAGAATTTCAAATTTATAAAGGATTGTGTAACTCTGTTGGTTTTATTTGAATGGTTGAATACTTTTTAGGAATAACGATGTATGGATAGTTTTTTTATTGAATATAAATGTTTTTATTAACTTGTAGTCAATTGCAAAGAGAAAATGGTATTTTTTATGAGATACTTGGTTCTTAGTTTTGTAGAATTTTCTTTTATTAAAAAAGTGAGACGTGCAATTTGAAGATGTACTTTATTTGCCTATTTTTTATACTCTTTCAAAGTAAAAAAATATTTAATAAACTCTAATAACGGCTGTTCTTTTTGAGATTTAACAATTCGGACAAATTTTTCTGACCTTACTTGTATTTTGATACCACTAAATTGAGAAATCGATATAGCTGATTGAGCAAAATATACGCACTAGTTTGATTCCTTTATACCTAGTGGTTTTGAAATTATGGTCCAAGACAAAACTAGGAAAAATCAATAAATTTTGGTAGTTAAGGATTATTGACCCACTAATGATAGGTGCTATGGAATCGCCCAAAAAGAGACCTACCTATGCTAGTGAAGTATGTACATTTATTAATTAATCAGCCTGTAAAATTGAATCTTATAGGAAGAATGACCTGCAGGACCTAGACTTCCAGATGGCTGGCAAAATACTGTCCAAAAAGTATAACTGTTGCTGGCATTGAGACGTTTCCAATATTGCAAAAGCAACAATACAGAAGCTTGGCTTTATGTTTCGGATTAAAAGTTTATTTTCACCACAAAAGCCTCTTACGCTGTTTAAAGCACAGACACATCCACAGTTGGAATACTGGTTGTAATATTGTTTTCATGTCGAGGGTGCAGCTTCAAAGGCAGCTTTGTTCCTAGATCTTATTCAGAAACAAGCTACTCGCCACATAAAAGATTCATCTATTGAATTTAATCTTACTTTTCCAGACCAGAGGATAAACATTGGAAATAACTTCATCTCCTATCGATACTACCATCGACATTGCTCTTCAGTAATTGATTTGTTAGTACCTCCGATTACGACCTTTAATCTGGAAACCATTTTTTTTCAAAACGCACATGATCAAATTACCCACTTGTGGAACAGTTGCTTACAAATTCTGGGTCTCTTTTAGAGCGTCTAAGCTGGAATGCCCTACCAGCAGAAATATTTCGGAAGACAAAAAAGATTCAGCCTTTCAAGAAGCGAGTAGACACCCATCTTGTGGCACAACAATCAAGTTCATGATGTCTTGGAGACACATAGGTATCGCATTTCAGGAACTATTTCATAAAGAAAGGGGTAACGGGAGGGTAACAATTCAAAGACTGAAAGTTACTCGAACGACCCTTATTGACGCTGTAGATCTGATGAAAAAAATAAGTCGGCCAGGGTGCTCTACTTAACCCTTTAATGACCGACGGTACTTTTGAGTCCTGCATTTCTTAACAGTCATGAGTAATGCATATCACACATATTTACATTTATCTCCTGACGGTACATTCCCAAAACAGTGTTTTTATTTGGTAAAGTGAGGTTATTACATAGGCAACACTAAGTGAATCATAAGTGTCATATTGTTAGGAGTGAACATTGAAGTGACAGCTAATTATTGTGACGGATTGTTTTATTGTAAAACACCAAAAAATCGGTAAGTTTATTTATTCCGTTGTAAGTATAACTAAACAGAGAGTATGTTGTAAGGTATAGAAACATAAATTTAAAAATAATTTAATTTCGTAGAAAACTTACTAGGCCTCAAAAGTACCGACAGTCTTTCTAGTTTACAATGGCAAAAGAAACATGGAAAGAGTTATGGGAAAGGAAAAGGCCACTGTCAAAGAAAAAACTACATGCAATTATTGCCGATCCCTATTTTTTCGACTTCCCCCTTGATAATAAATTTGACACATACATTGAAGAATGAGATAAAGAAAGTGATAAATAATGTAGATGTAAGCAACAGAAATAAACATTGTAGTTGAGCCTATCATAAATATCACTTTATTATTTAGACTACAGTACGGCATGCAGATTTTACTTAGAATTTGGAAGAAGTTGTAGTTAATGAAAATGTGAGTACTACTGAAAAACGTGTAGTTAGTTATATAAAAGTTATGTTTTACTCCTAGTCTGCAGGACCCAGCACAAAGTGAAAACAACAATAATGATCTGAAAAATTTAAGAGGCCTCCCCCCATCTCCAAACAAATCTCAAAAAAATCCACAAAGCAAGTAAAAGATGATATTAGCGAACTGTAACGTAGAGTTTGGAGAAATGATGTACAGGAAATAACATTACCAGACTTTGTCTACAATGAAGGCGCTGTTTTGACCACCTAGTATAATATTACAGTGCCACCGACTATTTTATAAAAATAGTTGCTCCAGCCATCAGGTACATTGAATTTCAGTCTAACCTCTACGCTAGATAAAGATAAAAAAGGCTGAATGTTAGCGAGAATGAATTATATGCAACTTCACAAGATCTTGGAATTCCCTTAATAAGTTCGAGGATGAGTAGAAAAAGGTATGAAGATTTTATTTTTTTTTTCCTTCGAGTTTAGATGGCTACGGCTATTTGCCATACGCACATTCTTCCCCTCTCGTTTAGTTGCATGAGTGGTATTTTTACTAGAATAGCTTGATCAGATCACTAAGCTTTACATTAATTGTTATTGTGCCGCATGTATAAACGCATAATATATACTGGATTACATACCCCCTAAAAATAAAGTAGTGATTATCGAATTTTGTAACAGAATTTTATCCTGTAATAGTTATTTTTACTTAATTGTTTTTTTTTCTTATTATAAATTGGGATAGACAGGGACACACGTTTCATGCCTTAGGGGTCTGACTAGGCAACTTTAAAAGACAAACAAAGAGACCCATAATGGAGTAGGGAAACAATAGGGCAGACATTAGGACCTTATATTCTAATACCTAATAATATTACAAAATTATGGAATACATACATATGTACTCACAAATATTAATTACCTAATATTATTTCACCTATTATTCATCTCGTCATTCGTTTTACATTAGCACACATACACATATCACACTCATTTACACATTCATTTTCGCACAGGTACAAATTTTGCTTAGTTAATATTACATAAATAAAATTGTATGATTAGACCTTTATTTTTAAATTATTTATATGCGTTGAGATTAGTGTATAAATATTTACATTTTTTGTACATAATAGTTGCATCAAGTTAAAGGGACACGGAACATTGCCTAACTTATAAATTATATTTACAAAGGAATAAATAATGCTTGTTTTTTCTTTACAGTCTAAAAGCATGTGTTGAGCGTCCCCAAACTCGCCGCACTCACAATTTGGATTATCTTTTAGATTTATTTTATTAAGATGTGAAGGAACCAGTGAGTGCCCAAACCTCAGTCTGCACATTTTAACTATAGTAGTTTTGCTTACATGTATGGTGGAAAACCACGGAACTGCGGGTGGAAGAGGCTCTAGACTTTTATAAAATCTACCTTTGCTATTGTGGCTGTAATCGTTATGCCATTTCAGTATTATCTTCTTCGCAGAACTTGAAAAAATGTCAGTAAATGGACACAAATAGTTCTTCTTTTCCCCAGATTCTACAGCCTCCTTAGCTAAAAGGTCAACTTTTTCATTAGGAGCTATACCTGTGTGAGCTTTTACCCATACTAAATTTATGCGTCTCCCTTCATTTTGGAGTCTCGTAATTATGTTGATTATTTTGACAATGATGTGGTTGCAAGTCGAATGAGGTGAGATATTTTTTATCTTGTCCAGACTACTTTTACTGTCTGTAAAGATTGTTGCCTGTTTTGTTGGTTGTTGACTGATGTACTGTAAAGACTCTAAAATCGCAACGAGTTCGGCTGTGTATATTGACATGTTGCTATTTAGTTTGAATTTCTTTTCTATTCCAAAATGAGGCACGTAATAGGCACATCCACATCGTGAGTTTTTCTTAGAGGCATCGGTAAAAATGTGCAGTGATTCCTCAAACTTTTCACTTACATCTAATGAAAAGATTCGGTTCCGAATAACGCTTGGGAACTCTGAGTAATCTTGTAAGTATTGTATGTTACAACCTTGGAACTCTTGAAAATTTATATTAAAAACTGGATTAATACTGTCTTGCCAGATGTCATTGATGTCAATTATATTGGAGTAACTACTGACTATTAGTATAGTTTTCTTCTTTTTCCAGAAAGTCATAGTAAGATCTTGTATATAGCATTGATGTAGCTTGTTAATGAGTAGGCTATTTTTTCCTATCAATTTAAGTGTGAATTTAAAAGCTAGCTTTTCTCTTCTATAATGAAGTGGCATTTCCCCGCTCTCTGCTAAAAGATTGTTTATTGGAGTGCTTTGTAGAGCACCCAGACATAGTCTGAGACATTTATTTTGTATTGACTCTAATTTGTTCAGGTGTGTTTTGGCCGAATCTGCATAAAGCACGGATCCATAGTCGATGATAGATCGTACGAATGACTTATAGAACATGATACTAATATTTGGATCTGCGCCCCAAGTTGTATTACTTATGAATCTTAGCACGTTGATACCTTTTTCTGTTCGGCTGACGAGTTCTTCAATATGTTCTCTCCAAAGCAATTTCCTATCCAGGATCATTCCCAAGAATCTTACAGATTGTTTTACTACGTATTTAACTTTTGCTACTTCCACAGTTGATGGTATGGAATGTTTTTTACTAAAGATTGTAAGCTGTGTTTTTTCTTTAGAAATTGAGAAGCCATTATTACGGGACCATGTCTCAATTTGTGTAAAATCACTTTCGATGGACCTTAAACCTTGCTCGATGTCGCATAGTGGTTTGTATATACATATGTCATCAGCATATTGCAGAAGAGAACTTTCGCTAATCTGACTCTCTAAATCGATGGTATAAATAGTAAACAGTAATGGGCTTAATACACTACCTTGTGGCAAGCCTATGTTGGCTAGTCTAGGACCTTTGTAAATATTGCCGAATTTCAAATATAATTGTCTGTCCTCGTAGATCTTAATGATTTTTCTGGTAAAATTTGGTGAAATGCCTATTTTTGTCATTTTTTGGTATAAGACTTTTAGGTTTACATTATCATAGGCTCCTTTGATATCTATGAACATAGCAATTACAGATGTTCTTGTGGCAAAAGATTTGTTGATATCCAGTATAATATTGGCCAAACTTTCGGTAGTAGACCAATCTTTGCGGAATCCAAACTAAGTCTTTGGCAGTACACTATTTCTTTCTACCCAGGTTTCAAGACGATTCTTAATCATATGTTCTAAAGTTTTTAACAGGCAGGAAGCGAGAGATATTCCCCTATATGAGTCTATGAGGTAGGGGTCTTTATCTGGTTTAGCAATTGTGGTAATAATGTATATCTTCCAGGCATTGGGTACATTTTCGGTTGTCCAAATTTTGTTTATAATTTTTAAAAATAATAGCTTGGTGTTATACCAGAAGTGTGCGAGAATTTCATATTGTATGCCATCAGCTCCTGGTGTAGATCGCCTGTGTTTAAGACAAAACTCTAGTTCAGACATTGTGAACTCATTTTCCAGAGCATGTGTAGAACTGGGAGCAGTGCTATAATTCTCTTCTTTATTGCCATCTGGTACTAAGTTTTTTAAAAACTCGTCGGCCCATTCTTCATCAGGTTGAAACTTTGTAGAATTTGTGTTAATATTTTTTAGCCTTTTTGACATACCCCAAATGTTTTTGATAGGTGTACTTCTATTTAAATTTAGACAAAAATTTTTCCATGTTTCTCTTTTGCTGTTTAAAATAGTTTTCTTTTTTAAAGCTGAAATTCTTTGATAATCGAGAAAATTATTGTAGGAAGGGTTTTGTTTATACAACTGAAGAGATCGTTTTTCATTTTCCACCGCAGTTTTACAATTTTCGTTCCACCAAGGCCTTCGGAATTTATTGTTAGACGTTGTCGTCTTCTCGGGAATTGATAGTGATATCGCATTATTTATATTTGATATAAAGTTATCATATGAAATATCGTTTTCTGATAAATCGCGTTCCGAACTCAATTCCATCAAAGATGAAAACAACGTCCAATCAGCTTTATCCAGGTTCCATTTCTTGTTATTAATTACTGTATGATTGTTGTTATAATGAGTATTACTTCTAATGTTTGTATATTGAACATCAAATACATAATCTAACCTTATAACATAGTGATCTGATCCTAGCGTTTCCGTTTCGACAAACCAGTCGAATCTATGTGCGATATCCGATGAACATATCGATATATCCACCGCCGATGCAATGTCCGTTAGTTGCCTTTTCATTAACGTTTCGGACCCGGTATTTAAATAATTTAACTGATTATTCTCTATTGCGGTGAGCAACTCCCTTCCACTAACATCCGTCCTGGAGCAACCCCAAGCAGTGTGGTGACAGTTGAAATCACCTCCTATGAGAAACGGTCTTTTCAAACTATCGAAAAATGATGTCCAGTTATTACGCGTTAATCTTGTATTTGGAGGGATGTAAATAGAATATACATTAATTTTTTGTCTTCTGTTTAATTGTAACGTTGTTGCTATACACATCATACCCTGAACTTTATAGAATCCGCGCTCTAGTGAAAAAGAGAATTTATTACTAATAAGTATAGCAACTCCGCCGTAGCCATCGTTTCGGTCTTCTCGAATTAGGTTATACCCAGCAAATTTAATAAAATTGTCACCTTTAAGCCAAGTTTCGCTTATAATAGCAATATCGACCTTATTATTAAACAAATATTTTTCTAAATGCCCCTTATTTGCTTTGATTGATCTAGCATTCCATTGCATTAATTTAAGAGTGAATGTTAATTATTTCTGAGAATTTCTGATACCTTGCTTTTCATGAGATTCATTGTTTGACTATTTGTGAGCTGTATATTTGGTTGTTTTAAGATATCTATGAACATGTTTACTATATCATCAACAGTTTCGCTTATACTAGAGGAAGGTGTTTGAGGTTGGGAGAATGACGGAGGATAAGGATTGGTTATACCGCTCTGCTTTGGTAGCTGGATATCTTTTATTATCTGCTGCCTAGCTTTCTCAGTTTTGAAGTCTCTTATTGAATCCATAGTTTTTCTACGTTTGGGAGGTTGTAATCTGGTAAAATGTGTTGTAGACTCTAAGTTTCGAGGTTGTTGTTGAGTGGAAGAACTTGCGGAGAATATAGTTGGGTTAAGTGGTGGAAAGTGGTATTTGTCAAATTTAGGGACCTGTTGTTGTATTGTTTGGCCTTGTTTTTTTGTTGCAGATGAATAGCTTTTAGAATATCTTTCGAGAGCATCCCCATATGAGATATTTTCTATACTCATTAGGTATTTAATACTTTGTTGTTTCTCAAACTCCTGACAAGCAGTACGTTCTGTTGCCGGATGAGAACCCGCGCACAAAACACATATAGGGCTACTTTTTCGAGTGCATATTTCGCTACTGTGGTTTTCTCCACAAAATTTGCACCTTTCTTGTGCTTTGCATTGGGAGCTAATGTGATTATATCTCATGCATCTTAGACATTGGATTGTACGCTGTATATACGGTTCAACGCTAAATTTAATTTTCTCAATTTCCACTTCCGAAGGGAGCATACACCCCTTAAATTCCACAAGCACTGATGACGTCTTAACATATTCAACGCAATTTTCTCTAAATAAAAGGTATGAAGATATTCTTCAAAATATTCACGTCAACGATAACAGTGCTTTTCCAACAAACGACAGAGATAACTTATATAAGATATGACCTCTTATAGAAACTCTAAATGAGCAATTTGAGAAATTTTATAATGATGAATCAATGATATTATTCAAGGGGCGCTGATCGATAAAACAATATAATCCGAAGAAACCGATAAAACGATGGTATAAATTGTGGTCTATAGCAGATCAGAAAGGTTATATTAAAAAGTTCCATGTTTATCAAGCAAAATATGAAGAAATAAAAGAGAGGTATGCAGGATATGGCTTAGGAGAGAGGGTGTCCTATCCCTAAGTGAAGAAGAATGGGGAAAAAACAAAATACTTTGTTTCGATAATTATTTTACTTTTTATTTATTTATCCAAAAGTTAACATATAAAAAATTGCATAGCCTTAGGAACAGTAAGGAAAAATCGTAAACGTGGACCAGGCAGTTTGAGAGCTGACAAATCAATGACGCGTGGAGAGTTTGACTGTCGATTTTCAAACACTGCTATAGGCTATTATAAATGGATGGACAATAAGCCTATATACATAGCTTCCAACTATCATGGAATTGAAACAAGTACTGCGAAAAGGAGGGACAACACAGGGGCAAAAAAGACATTAACTCCCCACTTGTAATAGGAGATTACAACAGCTTTATGGGTGGAGTTGATCTTGCAGATCAGCTACGATAATATTATGCGGTAAATAGGCGAACAAGAAAATGGTGGCACTAATAGTTGTGGGGGCTATTGGATATAGCGTTTGTAAATGCATATATTTTGTATTGTGATGTCAGTGGAGAAAAACCTACTCTATTGGATTTTAGGTGACAAGTCACTCAAGGGCTTATGACTTTAGTTCAGTCATCGAAAAGGCGATCTTCTCTAGGACCTAATAATAACAAGGACTGTGTGAAAAGGAAAAAATACAAAAATACAATTATAGTGTATCATTAGATGTACGTTTGTCAAATTTAGGAGCGCCTTATATTATTTTTACAAGTAGGCGAGCAAGATGCAAAATGTGTTCTGCAAAATCTGTGCAATCTTAGCTATACTGTAAGTGTAACGCTTCTGGCGTTTACTAATGCTGCAATGAAAGAAAGAACTGTTTTTTTTTGGATTACCATGAATTAGATAAGTGAATTGTGGCTTTTCAAACAAATATATTATGTTACAATACAAATAATATTGCAAATAACATTTTTTGATAACAGCATAATTTTAGTGTTTTATTCCTGTTGGTACTTTTGGGCACTTGTCCATAACCTGTAACATACTGGCAATACTTTTGAGCCCCACATTTTTTTCATAAATTTTGTTTTTTAGCTAAAATTTAACCTCATTATATATTTATTTTAAGCATCTTTAGTAAGTTTCAGTCAAAAAAAAAACAAATTTCAAAAATAATTAGGTTTGGTCATTAAAGGGGTTAATCGCCCTGGATTATCACAATGGAAGCCAAGGGTTGCGGTGACAAAGGTTAAATGGCCAGCTCCTGCCCAACTCTAAATCTAAACCGACGCCAAGAGGGCGCCTACTTTGAGAATTAACCGTATTTACTATTGAATGACTAATGCTTTTGCTATACTACATATCTTTTTGATTTTATTGTTCATTCATTGTGCTTGTGAGAGTTTATGCTTTACAGTTTTTATGCTAACATCGTCAAGGAATAGCTACTGAAAAAAAATTAAATTTCATCGCAAGTCAGATTCGAAAACCAAATGCGTGGTCTATTGGTCATTATATTCCATATGTTCTTTTTTGTAATGTATTTTATCCTGTTTCTTTAAAGTCAGTCCATTCTTGCGACTATGACAAATCACCGACGTCACGGAGGAGTTTTACCTTACTATTTACAATATGACATACTCCTTTCTTTCTGTAAAGCAGGTAAGGATGATCAACGTACCCAATATTACATGATACACGGGACCGGTAGCTTTAAACCCCGCCGAAGGATAGAACATATAAACATTCAACTTGCTCAAATACAATGCTACAACCTCAGTTAATTTTAATTTTATGATATGCACTGAACACAAAATGAGGCTTCTACGGAAAATCTAACACAGTGTAAAGGCACTGTGTTAGATTTTGAAACTAAAAAGTTTCAAAGGCAAAAGTTTTGATGAATGGACTACCACGATGTTATAAAAAAGCATAAATATGGGATTATATATAATTTTTGAAAATTACACATTTATATGCATTGAGAGGCGGCCATGCATAAACATTTAAAAAATTGTTGATTTGTTAAAATAATTATAAAATATTTTAGGAATATTTGCTGTGATGTAACTATTATCAGGTAAAAGTCCTGAAACTTAGTTACCTCTTTTTACATTTGTGGTAGCTGAACATAAACGTATTGGTGACATTTTAATTTTTTTGCACATTCGACCTTTTTAAGTTAAAAATTTCATAAGCATTAAAAAAAGTGTATATTTTGTAAGATGGCTGTGACCGTACATAATGTACATTGTTGAAACAAGTGAATACAAGATTAATATTAAGTATTTTTATGTGACCTTACTTTTATATCTGCAGAACAACATTGCACTGAAACAGCGATTTTTTTTCTTTTTAACGTTGGTCTATTTCCGCGACTATGGCCAATCACCGACGGCAGTTATCAGTTTCACCTCACTACCCTGGAAATTTTGACGAACCCCTGCCTTTCTGTAAGTAAGGTAGATATCTTTAACGTGTCCAACATTGCATGGACACGGTACCGATGGCTTTACGCTCCCTCCGAATGCCAAAACCTACAGATATTCAACTTGCTCAAATACAATGCCACAACCTCGGTTAATGTAAATTTTACAGTATGTACTGAAAAAGTGAAAGGGAAACCGTGGAAATCGAACCCGATACCCCTTGGTTCACAGGTACACGTCCTTACCATTGAATCACCCAGGCTCTTAAACAGCGGTTTATTATATAGAAATATAGTGTAAATCTTTCGTTCATTTATTTATTAAATTATAAGTTAGTTGGTTACGTTCAGGACCTAGTATTGAAGTCTCGATCGCGTTACATTTTTACAGCCTAGCTACTAAATTGGACTTTGCAAAAATAAAAACTCTGGACGCAGCAAGTGCGTTATGGTAGTGAATTTTTATTAAATGTTTCAAATTTGAATAACTCAGTTTTCTATAAACTTAACAAGTTTAATTTTGGTATTTAGTAAGGTCTTTCCTAGAGCAAGATATTCACAAAATTTCATTAAAACAACTTTGTAATTTTTGGAGAAAAAAAATTTTTCGAAAAAAAAATTTAAAATTTGAATAACTCAATTTTCTATAAACTGAGAAAGTTAAATTTTCGTACTTGGTAAGGTCTCTCCCAAGGTAATATATGCAATAAATTTCATTAAAACAGCTTTGTTATTTTCGGAGAAAAATTTTTTTTTTTAAAGAAAACACCAAATTTTTCCGGAAAAACCCGTCCGATTTTCCTGGATAACAAACTCATCCAAGCCATGAATAAAAGAAAGGCACCTGCCAAGTTTCATTGAAATCGGTTAATTATTTTTTTAGTTATCAGATGGATATATATATATATATATATATATATATATATATATATATATATATATATATATATATATATAAACATATAAAAATTGAAACTGACCCCGAATATGGGTTCTAGTGGTCCTAAATCGCGCTCATTTGAAAAAGTTTTTGCAAAGTCTCACCATCGATACTTCTCTATTAGTGAATTTTTGTTAATAAAAATTCACTAAAATATGGTACATTTTTTAATTTAGAAGTAAATACTTTACTCACATTTTTACATCTAACTTTTATATTAGGTAATTCACTAAATTAAATAAAACCTTCTAATGGCACCCTCCTTATTAGTAACTTCAAAATACTTTAAAAAGGTTTATTATAATGTATATTTGTATAAAATGCCTTAGCAGTGTTGCAGTTTTCGGTGACATTTCTGCGCAACTAAATACTAAATATTGTATAAGATAGAAAATGGTTAAAAAAAATCAAAAACAAGTGTTTGATACGAGAGGGGGGGGGGTAGTACTTGAGATTGCATTAGAAGTAACACAACACAATTTTACATTTTTTTTTGCCGGATAACACTTAAAAAATACGAACTTAAATTGCTAACGGAAACTCTTCTTTATCATTCAGATTCCGAAAATAATGTTTGGTACACTTATTTATTTTTGTTCGTAGATTCGAAATTTCCTCACAGAAAAACTCACTAAAAGTAGAGAAGTTATTTAGAGCGCGTTAACGTAACTTGATTTCATCATCATTCACAGTAGTATTCTGGTCATAAAAAGCCTGGACTCAGCAAGTGCGTTTAGGCAGTGAATTTTCATAAAAATATTTATAAAACCAAATATCTCTTTTTTTAAGAAAGCAGGTATCAATTGCTTACCAGTGTAACATGTATACGCGAAACAATGTAAAACAATTTCCCAAAATAACTTTATTATTTGAAAATGTACAAAATGTTTCCAAAACTTAAGATGTTAAAAAAAAAAAACTGGTTTCCCGGCCAACGAACCTTCTAGGTTAATAGCAAATTAAGCTATTCAAATTTGAAGCATATAATGAAAATTCTCTACAATAATGCACTTGCTGCGTCTCTAATTTCTTCCATACACACAATTACTTCTAACTGTATGCACGCAAAAACTACTAAAATACATTTATAAAATCTTATAAAAAACAACAATTTCGTAATTTGTTAAGAGGCTATGAGATGTGATGAAACTTCAAACTCACTGTAACGCAGCATAATATTATTGTGTTGCGTTTGTACTCACCCTATGTCCCATAGACGTGACAGTGCAAAAATAGGTAGTCGCATTATCATATCTCTCTAGTAATTTTATCATGTCTAAAATCTAAATTTAAGGCTAAATTTACAATTTGATATTGACAACTGACAATAAATGACATTACCACAGAATGGCAAATACAGCAGAGCTCCAGCCTAAACGCATCAGATAGAGTAAATTAGGATTGGAGGGATAAATAAAAAATCATGAGAAATGGGTAATTAGAAGTTTGCAGGTATTATATACAGCTATGGATTACGATATTTTTAGCCAATTGATAAAATTAAATTTTATAGTGTTTTCTTTATTATCAGAAGTTGTGAAAATTTTAGACGTTTATACATGAAATCTTTGAAGATCTGGCAACCCCAGTAAGAAACAGCTACATCGGACATCTATTTGATTTTTTTGTCTTTCAGTTTCAAATTAGTAAAATTCGAAAACTTATATTTGGTTGGGACGCTTCACTTAACCTGGATTTGGGAAGTCGCTTACAATATTATAATTCTCTGTTAAAATATGTATCACACAGATAACTCCAAAAAGAATGATCCGATTTTGATCAAATGTAGTAGGAACCTTTGTTTTGTAAGTGGCCTGGGTAAGTTCGTTAGCCAGAAAAATAGGACCAGTTTTTCCGGTAAAATTTTGTTTGTTTGTATCTTAGAAATGACAAAGCTATGGCAACCAAAATTTGGAACGCAGGTTTATATTTTAAAACGTACATAAGATGCCAAAATTTAGTTTTCTAACTTAAAAGAAAAAAGTTATAGGCATTTAAAAAAATGGGTGCCACTGATGACCAGAGAAACTAAAAAAAAACAAAATATTTTGTGTGAGTATCAAATTCCATCATATATTGTACACAAATATTAAGTGTTTTGGCGCAAAAAGGTCAAGAAATAGCAGACAAATTGCTTTTGAATGTTTTCAGTTTTTCTTCTTAAAACTTCAAAGTCGCGATTTGAAACGTTAAAACCGACAATTTTTAGACAACTTATCTGAGAAAAATAGTGCTGGAGATTGAATCATAACTTCCACATAATTCACTCTCCTCAGAAAGACATTCCCATGAAATTAATTTAGGGTCCATGACTTGACCACCAAAAAATTCACATTCCTGTACCCATAACCTTCTAAAACGTTATATTACACAAGTTTTAACGGAATTTTCACCAAATAACCCTTCATTTATCCCCTACCCCCTGAATCGATCTTACCCAAAAACAATTTGAAGCGTTCCTTTCTTGGGTGCTAACTAAATACCAAATTTGGAGATGATAGGTCAATTCGTCCGAAAGTTATTGCGCCTACTAACAGGCAGACTTACAGGCTGACTGACCAACCGACCGACAGACAGACAGACGAAAAAAATTCGTTCCAGAATCAAGTTTCCTATACGTTTTGAAACTTTTTACACCGTTTTAGCAATAATAATTGTAGAATACACCAAATTTGATGCCTTTTATTACAAAAAAGACACATTTGCCATTAAAACATTTATATGAAAATTCACTCCCATAACACACTTGCTGCATCGAGACTTTAATATGTTGATGTTTTTTTTAATGAAAAATATGTCTTTTTTAAAGAAATCAGGAATCAACTTTGGTTACTAGTATAACCTATATAGTGGAAACAATGTACCACATTTCAATAATTTAATTGTTTGAAAATGTATTAAAAAAAATCCGAAAACACTGGTTTCCTGGCCAACGCACTTTAGGTTAATAGCAAATTGAGCTATGGAAATTTGAAGCATTTGATGAAAGTTTCCTTCCAGAACACACTTGCTGCGTTCCATATTTCTTTTCTTACAAACAGTAATTATATTTCGATGGAAAATGCAAAAATCCAATAATATAAGGTGTGTTCGATTAAAAAAAGGACATTTGTATCACCAACGACTTATGGGCCAACCTATGATTGTATAAATAATTTTATAAGATGCAGCTCAAGACAACGTATAGATTTTTTTAATATCGGTCTATTTCCGCGCCTATGGCCAATCACCGACGCCAGGAAGCAGCATCACTTCACTATGCCGGAAAATTTGCCGAACCCCTGACTTTCTCTAAGGAGACTAGGGATCTGTAACGTACCCAACATCGATGGAGATGGGGCCGATGGCTTTACGCCCCCTTCGAAAGGCGGAACGTGCAGACATTCAAGTTGCTCAAATACAATGCCTGAAACTCGGTTGATGTTAATGGTATAGTGTGTACTGAAAAAGTGAAAGGAGAACGCTGTGATCGAACCCGGTACCCTTCGTTTCAGAGGCACACGGTCTCCAATGAACCATCGAGGCTCTCACCCTAATAGTTAACGTATACAATTTTTTCTCATATC
The DNA here is from genome assembly GCA_964006375.1 of Tillus elongatus. Lineage (NCBI taxonomy): Eukaryota > Metazoa > Arthropoda > Insecta > Coleoptera > Cleridae > Tillus > Tillus elongatus. Next base: position 170,413,501 of record OZ023263.1, on the reverse strand, counting down.
TTGTATAATAACGGATATATAGAGCTTTACCGTAGATATGTGTTCCTGTATATTTGAAAATAGATGAACACTAAAACTCCCCTCGGAGGCGCTCATTTGAAGAAATATTTTCAAAATTCCTCATTAGTGAATTTTTTCTACGGGGATTCGTTAAAATTTCTAGCCAGTAAACTCTATACTTTATAATCTATAACTATTTCCACTGCATTCCAAAGCAACAGAAACGGTGTATCTGAAATGGATTTTCTGGAAATATTTTAGTAAAACGAATGACAATGACGGTTCAAGCTGAATCTTAGGGGTTTGCAAAACACTCTTCCTGCAACATTTTCTCTACATAACCTGTATTCCTTTCAGGTTCTTTGCCTAAAAGTTGCCAATTTCGACGTTTCAAATCTCGACTTGACGTTTTAAGACAAAAACTTCAAAACTTTTTTCTTTAAATGCCTATAATCCAGTCGATTTTCCTCGCTAACCAACTTATCCACGCAACTTGCAAATATAACGTATCCACCAAATTTGATTAACTTCGGTCCATTATTTATATATATATATATATATATATATATATATATATATATATATATATATATATATATATGTGTGTGTGTGTGTGTGTGTGTGTGTGTGTGTGTATACATATATACTCTCATATAAAAATTAAAGTGTGCTCCAGGGGGCTTAGTTCGCGCTCATTTGAAGAACTATTTCAAGCAAATTTTCAAAAAATATAATATAAGACAGAAAGTAAAATTGTTAAAAAAATATATACTTACACATTCGCCTTTTAAACTTAACTACACACTATTTATAAATCCACAAAAATTACAAAATTTGGCACCACAAATGATAAAATACACATTATATTAGTAAAAATCCAGTCCGCTTCTTCATATTCAAAAAATTTACAAAGGTCTTTGATAATTAAACGATCTTCAAAAATTATTCCACGAATGTAAAAAAAAAACAATTTGTTGAGCGCCTACTAAGATGTAACTGCAGCTCCAGATGGCCGGACCAGAACTAGTGACCTACGAGCGACGAAGAGATGCGGAAGAAGTGTCAACTAACGTTCACTTGAGCGTATAGTTTGCCCAAGAGCTTCACCGAGAACGAAAACTATCCGAATGGTCGGCTTTTTACACAACGTGCTTGTTACTTCTTCAACACACATTGAACACCTTACGTGGTATTACCAATGACGTACCTGCAGCTTACGAAGAAATTAAAGAAAGTGGAAATGGCTCCGTATTCCCTGCATCACTCGACAAAAGACCAGTTTAATGAACTTGTCCGTCATCAGCTAATTTGATTTAGTTATGTCCTGGACAAGACAAAACAAGAGAATCTAGTGAACTAAGAGAGAAATTGTTACATGTCGATTGTCTGATGTTATATTTCATGTCCGTCTAGATTCTTTGGTTAGTTCCTTTTGGAATTGGGTCATCGGATTCCGTGTGAACACGTGAAACGGATAATTTACATTTTACCAGAATTACTAATCGGAAATGCTAATTGATTTATTTCGTATGTTGATTATTTAAATATGCAAACACACAAGTTGTATGGCACGATTAAAAGCTATTTGGCAAATTTTAATAACAAATAAATCTTGTTAAACTCTATCTTCTAGTTTCTAGTTACATACTTTGATACAATGATAAAAACAGAAATTCCCAAATAACGCAATGTCTGAATTAGTTGCGACGTGGATTTGTAGAAGTGAATATGATAGAGTTTATTAATAGTTTAATATGATAATAACTTAAAAGACGTGAAAAGTACAGTTGGTCTGACACGTGAGTCTGACTCATAATTAATTGTTTTCTTTTCAACATTAGAATTACTTGGGCATTATAAAAAAAATCATACCAAATTAGTAATTTATATTAATAGTAATTATGGCAAATACTTTATTAGGAAAATAAAGGTTTTGCTTTACAACAATTTGGCCGATCAAATTAGAAATGCCGGAAAAAATGTGCGAATGGTCTGACGACCGCAGCCATGAAAGAAGACAACACACACACACATACAAATTAGAAATGATACTGTACTCAGTGTTCTTGGTAGTTTTACAGATTCTCCTAAAAAGGCACAAGTCCGGACGCAGAAAATGTGTTATGGTAGTGGGTTTTAATAAGAATAAAAAATTCTTCCGTAAAAATGTTAGTTAAATAATAATGGTTGAAATAAATGATAAACAAATGTATAAATAATGATTATTTATTACCCAACAGCCCAACTACAGGACAATTATAAAATTACCACTATGAAATATCTTTTAAAAACTATAATATAGAAAATAATCAAGGTAAACAATATCACAAAAATAGGTGACACGTACAACAAATGTAATGAATACAACACATATGATACAACATGAACATGAAGTGATAACAAATGTAAATATAGAACAAAGGATAAAGATAAGACAAGATATATATCTATATATATATATATATATATATATATATATATATATATATATATATATATATATATATATATATATATATATATATATATATATATATATATATATATATATATATATATATATATATATATATATATATATATATATATATATATATATATGTATATATATATATATATATATATATATATATATATATATATATATATATATATATATATATAGTGGCGCATTGAAAACGAAACAGACCGATTTGCATCCAGACAATTTTTTTAAGAAACGCTGAAACACGTCAATTTTAATATTGAGGCGGACATGTTTTGACATAAAACTCAACTTTGTCACATGAACCCCTTAAGGGTGGTGATAACAACCCTTATATTTTAAATAGGGAACATGGGTCGAGTGTTACATCATTTGAAAGCTCTTTCTTTTCTGAATTCAGCACACAAATTTTTTTGGAAGTTTTATCAACTTGTTTAAAAATTATTCACAGTTGAAGATGCAAAAACGCATTTCACTCATTCCGATAAGAAATGTGCTGATAGTCAATGTTTTGTTGGTTTGTGAACAAAAAATTGACTATCAGAACATTACTTATCGGAATGAGAGAGATGCGGTTCATTATTTCAGTTTATCGGTCGGTTTGATACTTGATAGTACTACCGAAAATTAATTTCACAATGGTGTATTCTGTAGAAGAAAGAGTTGAAACAATTACTCTTTTTTTCAAAAACGATGACTTTGCCAACCGTACCGCAAATTTGTTTAATGAACGACATCCGAACAGACATGTTAACAGAAAATACATTTTGGAGTTAGTTGCAAAGTTGTGACAAAGTGGTTCAGTAGCCAACAAAAAACGGGATCCTTAACGTGAATTTTCGGTTAGAAATGAGACTACTGAGATTGAAGTTTTAGGACAAATTGCTGCGGAACCAACTTTGAGCACGAGAAAATTGGTCACTGTCTCAAATATCAAAAGAAGAACTATTCAGCGAATATTGAAGCATCATTTTCACCCGTATAAATTTCTTTTTGTATGTATATATATATATATATATATATATATATATATATATATATATATATATATATATATATATATATATATATATATATATATATATATATTTAAAAAAGCGTGACAGATAAATACAATGATTATCAGCAACAAAATCTGGCTCGATTATTAAAAAAAAAGACCTGGAGCAAGGAGAAATTCTAAGTTAGGGAAAAAATAGTTTTACTTACTAGAAATCAAGCTGAATTGTGAATTAATTTTACACCTCTATCATTAATTTGCCCTTTTTTCAATTAGAATAACTACTCAAAGGATAGTTAATTAATTATAATGGTTATCAAACGATCTAAAATTATAAAATAGAGTTTTTTAATGTGGTTATGTTACGTGTGATAAAATAACATGTCATTTGTTGTAAAATATCAGAATTCTCTGATATTGTTACAATAAAAGGCGGAACCTTAAATAAGACACAAATGAGCATTAAACGATATAAAATCACAAAAAATTACTATTAATGTATCCGTTTTCAGATATGTTGTGTAAAAATAAAAAAATCATGATATTTGTGGAGGTTTCACCGTGATTTTTGTAATATACGACCAGAAAAAGGGCGTCTGTAAAATTTAGTTGAAATAAACCTGGTGAAAAAAATAACGTTTACTTCAACTTACACTACTTATTTACTGTATAAAGAAAATTGCTAATTTAGTTGCCTCACCCCTACAGACGTTAGACGTCTTTGCCAATCTTGTTCGTAATCCACACAACGAATTAATAAAAAATTCAAACAATTCACCCTACAAAATGGTTGTTCAATCCTTTTGTTTCTGTTAGAGTTTTAGGTGCATTCTTTAAAACTTCTAAAAGAAAAAAAAAAATAAACAGCTCTAGACCACATAAAACTTATTTTTCATGATTATGATAAATAATAACAACAGTCCGTTAACGTCATTACCGCGAAGGCGTTGGCGTTGATACATAGCTATTGGACGACGATGTCGTCGAGGAAGAGATCGACAAGGACGAGATACACAATCGAACATACGTGATCACAAAATATATACGAACATTACAATTGTAACTTTACGCAAGATTACAAATGGAAAGAACCAACAATCTGGCAAAATAGGTATAACATTTGAAAGTCATGTTAAAGTTTTACCTGTGAGTTTGCAGTGGTTTCTTAGTTGTAAAGATTCAGAAACTTTGCGTAATTAAGTTGTTTTATAAATAATGTAACGTGGTGGTGAGCATATGTAAGTTACCATGCTTAGAGGGTCATTTTGAAGTTGGATCTGGAACTTGTTAATAATACGCAAGAATTGTAACAATATATCGCTTCGCAGCTTATCAGCTTTTTTGGAGTACATTTGATTTAAATTTTTTTGATATCTTATGAAAATTCACTAAAATGAACAAAATTGTAGGCACATTTTTTTTGGGAAACTTCAAAGTACCCTGCGCATAAATTAAGCAGCTTTGAAAAAACAGTAAACCAAATGCACAAGTGCCATCTCTGAAGAGTACTGTGGCTTAACTTCGTCTATTACGAGTACTTACGTGGAACAGACTTACATAAACACACCATCGGTGGAAACCACCAGCATCATCGGTACCTGCACTGGTTTATAGTGGTAATATGTGAATAAATATACAACCTCAGTCCACAATCCAATGTTCTATCGAACATGCATCAAGGACGTACCCCGCCCCAAGCAATCTGCCCCCTTGTTCACCCTGTATCAAAGAAGTGATACTAGAAAACAACCGCGTGCGTGGACTAGGTCAACGGATCGCAAATCCCACCAACAAACGAAATGCTAACATATATCTGTTGGGAGGAACGCCTGCAAACTCTGTCCGCCCAAGACAATTCTATATGGCGAATGGCAAAAGCCCTGCGCCTCCAATAACTTCGAATCTCGCCACTTCATGGCCAAAACGGCATCGTGTATACGGATGCAAACAAGCGCATTCGCAGATTATTTGGAGTTGCAATTCAGTCCGAAGTACAACAACTTTGATCTGTCGCCCGTCACAGGAACGCACCGTTGTCAGGAGTGCGCTTCGTGCCACCCCAGACACAAACATCAAGCCCGCTACTTACGAAAAAGTTTACCAAATAATTAAGTTGCTAAAAAATAGGAAATCTCCGGGATACGATGGAATCTCCAACGTAGCCCTGAAAAATATCCCCGCAAAGCTGTATTACTCATAGTTACGATTATGAACACCATGCTAAGATTTCAACATTGCCCATCCATGTAGAAACTTACCGATATCATCAAAATCCAAAAACCCAGAAAAAACCCGCTGTTCTCCCAAAACAATTAGCCTACTCCCCGACATCGGAAAATCGCCGGAAGGTTAATTCAGCAAAGGCTCATACACTTTGGAGACTCATATCCTTTCGGACGAGTAATTTGGATTCAGACACCAGCACTCCAACACAGACCAAGTCCTTCGAGTGTCAAAAAACATCACCGAGGGATTCAACAAAAGTAAGTAGATTGGTGCAATATTTACCGACATTTCTCAAGCCTTCGACAGGGTTTGGCATGCACGTTTCCTTAACAAACTTATCCGTCCTTCTGATACTCGTCATCAGGTCATACCTGAAGCAGAGGAAGTTTCGGGTTAAATACCTAGCAACCAGGTCTAGAATCTACTCAGCCAAGGCTGGCCTCCTGGGGGTTCTGCTATCTCCCATGTGCTGCACAATATATTTGTCGCAGACATACCGATACCGCTCCTAAACGTGATATGCGAACTGTACGCAGACGACATTCTCATCCCCAGCAGCTCCACGCAGCCGAGGTTAATAACCCAACGTCTACAAACTGCCGCAGACGAGCTGCAAGACTGAAATAGAAAATCATGTCTAGCCATACACCCTGCTGAGGAGTCCTATTTTCCAAGGGAAGACACACACCTCATGATAACATATCATTAGACAACAGTCTAATTCCCTGCCACGACTCCGCCAATACCTCGGGGTTTTCCTCGACAAACGCTTAATATGGCGCCCCCATGTACAACATGCCTGACGGAAGGCTTCGATGTTCATCACGAAATTCGTTCCACTTCTTAGCAGAAATTCCAAAGTGTCTATGAACAATGAACTGCTCATGTACAAAGTCATTATCCCGTCAGCCTTAAGCTATGTATCTCGAGCATGGTAAATTGCGGACGACACACACATCAAGACCCTTCAAATCGCCCAGCATAAAATTCTGACACTGGTTACCGGGGCGCCATGGTTTGTCAGAAACAGATAGATGCACTTTGATCTAAAAATGCCGTAAAGACTTGAATTTATAACTCAGCTATGCACTAATCAGTTCGACAAAGCTGCATCTTTCCCAAATGCTCTTCTCCGCAGTGCCACTGACTACGATGACCAATTGACATTGAGGCATAAGCGTCCAAAGCTTACCGTGGCCCGATAACGGCCCTGCGGCAAATAGAATGGATAAATTCAAAATATAAATGTTATGTGTTAAGTCATTCCGACGGAGGTATGGACCAAGGTCCGGTACTCCAGGGAGTGGAGATCAGTGGGGGAGAGACCCACACTACCCCGATTTTCTACACACTACGGTGTGTGATTAAATGTGTGCATAATGCATTCTCCACTCCTGATTCGAGAAAAGTCAACATATTATGTAAGGTATCGTGCAAAGCCGTGACAAAGACCAATTTCAACCCCATTGATCTGGTTTAACCAGTAAAACAATGTTATGCACAAAACGAAAAGTAACAATAACAAAACAGCAGACAATTGGGGCGACTTAAATAAAAATCGGGAGTAGGCCTCTTTTTATTTGAATTAGTCAGAGGTAATGAGCATTAGTAGATAATCTATTGGTAAAATCGTTTAACTTTTGTTAGACCTAGAAAAGATAATTTTTATTGTTTCTTGATTAATGAGGTCAAGTAATTGAGTTGTTTCAATGTAATTGGAACACATTGACTTGCAACACGAACATTATCACTTTGAGTTTCTTTGAGAGTGAATTATAGATTAAGCTTTCGTAAATCGTTTCAAGTATTTAGGTGACTGCTTCACAAGAAATGCGTGAATAAAAGCCACTCATATAAGAACAAAAGTGCTTGTTTATATATGGTGTTTTAAAGAAAAGTAGCGTGAGTTGGGGAATATGTATTAATTTAATAAATTGAAGCTAAAGATAATTTTTATTTCAATTAATTAATTAACTTTTAATGGCTAATAAGATTAATTTGAAACATGTCTGTTTTACAGAATCTACCGGGTGCACCAAACTCTATGGCCTATTAGAAGTGTCTAGAGAAGGAAAAATGATGGGAACTTGGAATTCAGGTTTCATATAAAGCCGTGATCTTCATTCTAAAGATATATTTAACAATGCGGTGTTGCCAGATCCTCTCTTACCAAATACCAACTTTGATTTTTCTAATAGAATACATTGCACTGAACATTCTAGAACTTTTTTGTTAAACCTATCTTTCACTTATCTTGAGCCGTTTAGGAAATAAAAATAACTTTTTAAGAAAGTTGGCAACTAGTATCTCTTAACAAACGAAAATGCTTTCTGTTCAACCAGCATAGCTGGAGGCCTGATTTGTCGGTGGTTGTTCCTTATTATGTTACTATATTATAAAAAGTTATGCGAATTAAGTTCATTTTGTAGAACACTGAAGTGCAAGTTATGCGGACATTTAAAATAGAACACCCTGTTTTTTCCCTCAGGGCTCGTCCGCGGCCTTGCCACCCCGATAGCACTGCAACCTTTGGTTGATTGTGCATACCCTTAGTTTTACTCCACCCATTCCAAAATCACTGTGCCTTGAACTAGTCTGCACAGCGATTGGTAGGCTGAAGTTTTATATTGCTCTGTCTCCGGTCTAGACTGACCGTAGATCAGTTGTCTTTTGCGGTCCAGAGCTTTACACTCGCACAATATGTGCTGGGCTGATTCCTCCCCCTCGCCGCAAAGTCTGCATGCGAGGTCCCCTTCGAACCGCCCCATTTTATACAGGTGTTTCTTGACGGCCATGTGTCCCGTCAAGAGACCTGTTGTGCTTCTGAGCTGTCCTCTGCTAAGATTTAGCACCTCCACAGCTCTGGGTTCGTCAATTATTGACTTCCCATGTCTGAGCCCTGGACAGTCCGCCCAGTACACCTTGTGTTGGTTTCTGACCCAGGACTTAATGGCTCCCCTGACAGTGCTCCTTGTCACGCCCATAGCCGGTTCTGGTCCCATAAATGGTTCTGCTGTCCCTCTCTTCGCGAGACTGTCAGCTTCTTCATTGCCTTTGACCCCGGTGTGACCCGGCACCCAGATGAGGGTCACCTCATTCTGCCCAGCCAGGTCGCTCGTCTCGGCACTCACTGACCAGCCAGGAATTTACCCGTGGGCTACTTGGTGCCTTAAGGGCTGCCTGGCTGTCTGGGACTATGAGAATCTGCTTGTTGGTGTAGCCCCTCCTCTTGTTCTCCCGCACACAGTGCAGGATGGCGTACATTTCGACCTGAAACACCGTTGCATGGGCTCCGAGGGAAATACTATGACTTACCCTCGGTCTTTCCGAGTAAACACCTGCCCCCGTCCCACGCTCCCCGCCGGATCCGTCCGAGAATCAGAGGAGCGCGTCCCGTGGTATGCCCGGCGTCTCCTCCCGCCATGCCTCGCGGTCGGGGATTTCCACTTTAAAGTTGTTTTCCCTGCACATTCGCGGGATCGCGAAGTCTGATCTCATTTCAAGCGTGGGCTCCTTCACAATCTCCTCAATTTTGCAGTGGCCCCTGAAGCCTGGGTTGATTTCAGTCTACCATTGCAGGCTAGTCTGTATAGTCCTAGCCTGGCCTCCCCCATAATAACTAAGTGTAGGGGGTGCAGATCCAGCAACACCTACATGGCGGCTGTTGGGTTTAAATACATGGCCCCTGTGATGCCTAGGCAATCCATCCTTTGGATCTTGCCTAGTTTGTGTTTGGCACTGGATTGGCCACAAGACCAGTGCTACATATGTTAACGATGGTCTGACCACCCTTGTGTACAGCCAGTGGGCCATACTAGGTCTTAGTCCCCACTTTTTTCCATAGGGCCGCCTAGTGACGGCTAAGGTCATGACTGCCTTACGCAGTATTTTTCCAATGTGACCATTCCAGGTTAGCTAAGAGTCCAATACGACCCCAAGATATTTTACCTCCCTGGCCATTGGAATGCTCCAACGGTATAGAGTGAGAGTTCTGTGGCTGTCGCACTTCCTCCTCCTCGTAAACGGCACGACGGTTGCTTTCTCGGGGCTCACCCCGAGCCCTTGATCAACCGTCCACCTTCCACCACTTTCAGTGCAGTCTGTATGCGCTTAGAACACCCTGTGGTTTATAGTGTAACCCAAGGGTCAATTAATTCTCTATCTAAAAGTGTAATGTGATGTTATACCTATTTTAGCGATTTTGGACTTATTAGCGAAAAAACATAATTATGCTAGCATTGGAAACGTATGTTTTATTGCTAGATAGCCATGACTTTAAACAGTCAAGATTCGTTGTCAAAATAACATTAGCCGGTTTGCAAGTTTGTTGTCTCTGTGTGTAATCTATTTTCTAAAAATTACGAATTCTAATACAAATCAACAAATTCTAAATCTATTTTACATGTATGGCCACTGCAACAAAATTATTTCTAGAACATGTAGAAAGTTTAATGAGCCCTATCCAAATGCAGTTCCGATTAATCAAAAAAAAATAATTAGAAGGATACAAAATAACTTTGTGAACAAAATGCATAATTATAAATTTGTGACACTTCAAGAAATCGAACCTAATGAGCGTAGTGAATTATGTGAAATGATTTTAATTCATACACTAGAAGATCCAAACTTTCTGGAAAAAATTATTTACCAGGGAAGGCATATTTAACAGCAGAAATTCACATTATTGGGCTGCAGAAAATCCTTACTTCGTTAAAGAAAGGGGATTTCACAATAAACACCACCGAAAAATCAGGCCTCCAGCTATGCTGGATGAAAAGAAAACATTTTTTATATTAAGAGATGCTAGTTGCCAAATTTCTTAAGAAATAATTTTTATTTCCTAAAGGGCTCAAGACAAGTGAAATATAGCTTATACAAAAAAGTTCCAGAATGTTCCGTGGAATATAAAAATGTCATAATGTATAGGGTGTAAGAGAGGATCTGGCAACCCGCATTGTTAAACATATTTTTAGAGTGAAGATCACGGCTTTATATGAACATAACCTTAATCCAAATTCCTACCTTTTCTCGTTCTCTAGATACTTCTAATAGACCATCGAATTTGGCGCACCCTGCAGATTTTTCTTTAGGTTTCTTTGAACGTCGGTCTATTTCTGCGACTGTGGCCAATCACTAACGCCAGGGAGCAGTTTAACCTTACTATCCTGGAAGTTTTGGCTAACCTCTGCCTTTCTGTAAGAAGAGTAGAAATCCTTAACGTGCCCATCATCGCATGGTACGCGGAACCGACAGATTTACGCCCCCTTCGAAGGGCGGAACGTGCAAACATTAACTTGCTCAAACCCAATGCCACAACCTCGGTTGATGTTAAATATACAGTATGTACTGAAAAAGTCCAAGGGGAACACTGGGAAGCGAACCCAGTACACTTGGGTCCAGAGGCAAAAGTTCCTACTACTGGACAACCCAAGATATGTATTCCTTTACGTTGAAAACATTGATTTCAAAATAAGCACATGCAAGCAGCCTTGGTATAATCAAGAACAAATTGTTTTGACGTGTTGTTTTGACAGAGTGCTGTTTATAAATATGGGGGATAGATGTCACATCTTACAAGCATAAACAACTTAACTCAGTTTCTTTAACTGTGATATAACATATATGCTGGCTCTATCAACTATGAGCCGCGCGAAATGACCTGACTTAAAACGACGCGATATGTATGCTATGCTATACATCAGTTTGGCCCTTCTGCCTCTCCACCCTGGGGTTTTCTGACAACAATGTTGAAAACTTTCGCTCTTAAATGCCTATTTCTTAAGTTTTAATTAAGGTAGAAATTTTAATTTGGTATGTGCTATAGCTGATAGATATAAATTCATTGATTGTTGTTGCTATTACTTGGTGAAACTGGTCCATACTACATACAGACGCGGAGACTACTTCTCTGGCTTCACTGTTTGGTTTCGTTTCGGTAAGTGAAGGACGTAGACAGCGCGTAAGCTATCTGGAGCAAGTGGCCATTCTAAATTCTAGATGTTCTATGATGTTATTCAACGTTTCTGTAATCGTATTCGCTGCTTGACAGCATCCTCAGACATATAAAAATTGAACCAATACGAAATCATGACAACTACAAATAAAGATATGTTGCTATCTTACGATGTTTTGGTAAAAAAATTCTTTCAAAAATGAAAATAAAATGAATCAAACATGACGGATGACGCCTTTAAAATGTCTACGTGATGTATGTCAATATTTAACAAAAAGATAGAATTAACTTATAACAATATGAACTATAATAACAATTACAACAATAAAATAACTAAACAATAACAGTCTCTATATAATGAAAATATCGACATGCATCAATTCATTATCTAATTATAACTGTTTTGAAAAAATAGTTATATTTATTAGGTTTGCTTTATTTAATTGGGAAGAAGAATATCCAAGAAAGAGGACTCGATTTAATCAGTTTGCTCATTGAAAACAAGGTACCTGTTTTCGTGTATATCCTTTTTACTTTTAAAGATTCAAAGAAGTCTAGTTTACGCTTGTCATTACAACAATGTAGTGGTTTTATGCGGTTATTTACTGTAGGCCTATGTTGCGTATCAATAATATGTTTTGCAAATCTAGATTTGTCAGCGTGGTTATTTCTAGATGCAGAAATATGTTCTTTGTATCGGGTGTTAAAATTAATGGAAGTTTGACCTATGTAGATTGCGTTACAATGTGTACAAGCTAATTTATAAACTCCAGATTTTGTCAATAAGCAAGCTTTTTCTTTCGCGTTAAATAACAAACCATGCATCGTGTTGTAAGATTTAAAAGCTACCTTTGTATTTGTACAGGTATTTAAAATTTTTGAATTGTTTTCTGAAATGGTACCAAAATAAGTTATCGAAACATACCTGTTGTCTTTTTGTCTATAATATTTGGATAAATTGAATTAATCGATAATTTGTATTCTTTTTTCTCTATTTTTTCAAAAAGTTATAATAAAATAATGAATTGATGTATGTCGATATTTTCATTGTATAGAGACTGTTATTGTTTAGTTATTATATTGCTGTAATTGTTTTTATATTTCTTATTGTTATAGGTTAGTTCTACCTTTATTTTACATATTGACATACATCACGTAGACATTTTGAAGGCGTCACCCGTCATGTTTGTTTTATTTTATTTTTATTTTTTAAAGAATTTTTTGATCAAAACATCATAACATAGCAACATATTTTTATTTGTAGTTGTCATGATTTCATACTAATTGCAATTTTTATCTGTCTGAGGATGCTGTCAAGCAGCGAAACCGGTTACAGAAACGTTTAAGAACATCGTAGAACATCTAGACTTCAGAAGGGCCACTTGCTCCATTTAGCTTACGCGCTGACTACGTCCTTCACTTACCGAAACGAAAGTGAAGCCAGAGAATTAGTCTACACGTCTGTATGTAGGAGAGATATAAAGGCAACTTTTGAAAAAAATTACTTTATCTTTGAAGTTATATATATATATATATATATATATATATATATATATATATATATATATATATATATATATATATATATATATATATATATATATATATATATATAGAGAGAGAGAGAGAGAGAGAGAGAGTCTTAACAAGAACATAAGTGCATAAGTAGGTATAGCATGCTGAAGAGTCCAAAATGGGGCGAAACCGGCCGATGCCTCCTACCATATATCTTACTGCAAGTAGTGACGGGACTGAAGTAATGGTAGCTAGCGTGTGATGTGATTCAACACCTGTTGTGGCATTAGCCCGGGGAGTAATTGCTTTTTCTCGCTAGTTTTCTTCCCACGGCTTTCTTCTTGTTGTACTGTGTGTACACGAAACCTGCTGTGGCAGCCTAGAATCGTCACAAAACTAGAAAGGACACTTCGCGCTATTCTACACTGCATACGGCAGTGCCTATCTTAAGACAGACCTGTTGGAGCATAGGTTTGCCATATTGAAGAGTCCAAAATAGGAGGAAACAGGTCCATGTCTTCTACCATATATAATGCTCAAACCAGTAGGTAGACTGGGGCCTTAGAGTTACTTTCATATTTTTCTAACCTCTTGAACATACCTCAAAAAATAACTGCCGAAACGTCGAGTTTTAACAAATTCTAGACACGGTTTAACCCGAGAACCAAATTTTTCTCATGCCTGTTTCACGCCCCTTTTGTGGCACAACAATTAGAAGAAATAGAGGATTCACCAAGATTTCCTTCCCTTCATATTTTTTTTTGACTATTTGTTCCTTCTCAGACACCCTATATTGATTTTATACTTTACTTGATGGTTATGGTTAAAAGATACGTTATAAATGTTGTAAAAAGTTTTATGTCCCTTGCTATTTGGCGACAGTGTGCACATTATATTTAAAAAAACGTAGAGACTATCTAATAATGTCACAATAAAAGACGCGCACGTTTTTTTGTAGCTAAAGCAGACACCAACTCCAAAAAAGAATCCAAAAACAAATACAAAACATTTGATGAAACACCAGCAGCATTCAATTATACATGCCATGTTTTTGTATTTGGCGGTTATTAACATCATTACGAAATATTTGACCTAGAAAATAGTAGGTACAGGTAGTTGAAACGAAAGGAGTAAGGTTTTTCACGGAGATGCAGATGATTGCAGATTTAATAAAAATGATTATTATTTAAAATATAGTACCAGGTACGGTTAGTTAGTAACTATCTCATGGAGTACCTTTTATAGAACAGTTTTCCGTACTGCTTAATCCAAAACTGTAGTGTTCCCAAAAATTTTGCAAATAGATGTGAATACATGAACTATGCCAAAAACAATTTATTTAGAAAAGTCAACCCAGTTGATTCCATTTTAAATATAAAAAACTAATTTATCCTTTTCTTTTTAAAAAATAAACCATGTTCAATTTACTATACATTGCAATATAAGCATCACTGAGGTCGATGCACTGTGCTTAAGAAAGTTAAAACTGCACACTTAACACTTTGAAAGAAACGGGAAGGCATCTCCTTTATGCAAGTACGATATGTTTTTGGAGGCGTATGTACCATAACATTTTGCACATCCTTTTCTCAAGTTTGGGGTTTGGCTAAAGAGAAAGGCTGAAATTCAGCCTTTTATTTGCCAACGCTTTACATCTTTGCTTTAATGTAATACTATTAAACAGAATATAGGCACAGTCAGAGATCAGCAAGTAAGATGGCTACAATATTAACGAGGAACATAAGGTATAGTCATAGTCAGAATAACGATGGAAATTAATTACCAGAAAAAGAATACATTGTCAACCACTGGAAAGCCTGTCTAAAATAGCTTTATCACGTAGATAAAATAGATTGCGAAGATCAGTATATAGAGGAGATAGGAAAGATAAACCCACATGATAAGATACCGCCTACATCAAGATAAGGATTTGGGAAAGCTCTTGACAAACCCAGATAAGCAAGACTTCAGGTGTAGACAAAGTAATAGCGAAACTTAAAAAAAAATGGTAGTAAAAAATTAAAGAAGAACTTCTGAAACAGATTGAAAAAGTCTGGACGCAGCAAGTGCGTTATGGTAGTGAATTTTCATTAAAATGTTTTTAATAGCAAATATGTTTTTTAAGAAAGCAGGCATCAGATTTGGTTACCAGTATAACTTATATAGTAGAATCAATGTGACATGTTTCATCAAAATAACTTTATTGTTTGAAAATGTACAAAAATTTCCGCAAGTAAACTTAAAAGTGTTCCCGAAAAACTGGTTTCTTGATCAACCTTATAGGTTAATAGCAAATTGAGCTATTCAAATTTGAAGCATTTAATGAAAATTCGCTACCATAACGCACTTGCTGCGTCCCGAATTTCTTTTCTTACAAAGATATTTCGATGAAAATGCAATGCAATAACATAAGGCGTGTTCGATTAAAAAAAAATTGACTCCCCAACGACTTATGGGCCATCCTGTAATTGTAGAAATATGTTTTAAGATGTAGTTCAAAACACCCTATATACCATTTTTTTCGTATCTTGCATAATAACGGATATATTGAGCTTTAAAGATTGTTTACGAAAATTCGACTAAATGTTATACCATCATCCGATAAACTCTATAGCCAACACTACTGCCAAAGCATCAGAGAAATCAAAGAAATTTTAGTAAAATGAAGGACAAGGACGATTGAAACTAAAACTTCAGGCTTTGTAAAACATTCTTCTTGAGACATTTTCCTTCCATAGCTCATATTAGTTTCAGGTTCATTGCCTAAATATTACCAATTTTGACGTTTTAAATCGCGACTTTGACGTTTTGAGGAAAACCCAAATTCCTGTAACTGTTTTGTCCTTCAACCTACAGAGCTAAATTTTGGTAGGTAACTTACCTGTAATGATATAAACCCGCGTGTCAAATATGGTCGCCCTTACTTTGTTAATTCCGGAGATATAAATTTTTTTCGAAAGAAAATACAAAATTTTCCGGGAAAACCTCGGTGGATTTTCCTGGCTAACGAACCTATCCAAGCCACTTGCGAAAGGAAGGTATTCATAAAGTTTTATCAAAATCGGTCAATTATTTTTTTAGTTATAGGTGTGACACACACACACACACACACACACACACAAATATATATATATATATATATATATATATATATATATATATATATATATATATATATATATATATATATATATAAAGTCTGAAACCGACCTTGGATTTGGGTTCCAGGAGTCCTAAATAGCGCTCTTTTGAAGAAATTTTTTCAAAAATCAATAGTCGGTATCTCCTCATTAGTGAATTTTTAAAAAAAGAAAATTCACTAAAATGTTATGAATCTGGAGGATTTTCTTAATTAAAATTTACTGATAGCAGGAACAAATATTTTCATTAAGAAACCATTTTTTAAACGCCTGGTTAACTTTGTCACCTTTGAGTCTAAAATTATTATTTTCAGCAGACATTTATTATTATTATTATTATTATTATTATTATTATTATTATTATTATTATTATTATTATTATTATTATTATTATTATTATTATTATTATTATTATTATTATTATTATTATTATTATTATTATTATTATTATTATTATTATTATTATTATTATTATTATTATTATTATTGTTGTTGTTGTTGTTGTTGTTGTTGTTGTTGTTGTTGATATTAGTGAATTTTCTAAACGGAGATTCACTATTATCAACAATAAGAATTTTCATTAAGAAAGATTTTTCTTAATGAAAATTCATTAATATCAACAATAAAAAATGCCTGCTGAAAATTTTAATTTCAGTCAAAGGTGACAAAGTTATCCAGACGTTTAAAAAAATTAGATTTTGTTCCAAACGTATGAAATCTGGACACTATTGTTTCTACCAAATATTAAAGTGAAACAAAACAAAATGTTACATGCATCGCGTGGAGATTGAACCTGGGCCGCCCACGTTTCACGCGAACATTCTACCACTAGACCACGGACGCTAGCTAAAAAATTGTTTGCCTGCGTGATAGTTGCATAAACGGCAACTTGTTGCCTCAAGAAATTCTATATTATATCCTAAAAGCAAACTAAGTAAACAGCTAATTACAGAATTAATTAAATTGTGACATGAAATACATTCGACGGCTGTTTCGATCTTAGATGACGTTTTATTTTTAAGGTTAAAGAGAAAACAACAAACTGTTTTAAAATAATTTTTATAGAGACGTGAGCGGATTTTGTTTACAATATTTATATCATTATTTCGCATCTTCTACTCTTCTAATATGAAGCTAAATCATGGTTTGGCAAAACGTCATTTCTATTTTCTTTTGACAGCGAAAATTCCTTATATATTTCATTAGTCTTCTTTAAACCTTGAGCCTTCCACTATATGCTACATTTTCAGTCTAGAACTTTAATTGCTGCCATTTATCAAGCTACAGATATTAAAAATTTATTGAATCCCCGCTTAAAAAACAATTACTTGGTGCATTTTTATGTAATCTGTCATTCTAACGTCGTAATTGTTGACAAACGATTTAAACGGTTGTTGGGATTTTATGGGCGGGATTTCTCGATCGCTAGTTTGGGTAGTATGTTTTATGCGTGCTATTTCTATTGTTTGATTATCGTTAAGTTATGATATATGTCTGTAGTATAAATTGTACATAAACATATAAAAACTCAAACGGACCTTAGATTTGCGCAACAGAACTTGCTCCTGTCCTGACTCGTCTGTTTCAGATATCTTACAAAAAAGGTATATTCCCTAGTAACTGGAAAACTGCTCAAGTACAACCCGTCCCCAAGAAAGTATCCAAAGCGCTTCCTAGCAACTACAGGCCTATTTCTCTCCTTTCAGTCGTCTCTAAAGTGATGGAAAAGTATATAAACACCGAATTACTAAAATTTCTTGAAAAACACAGTCTAATCCACGACAGGCAGTATGGATTCCGTCAGCGCAGATCGACTGCCGACCACCTTTCCTTTGTCACCCATTCTTGGAACAAGTCTATGAAACTACACGGTGAATCTCAGATTGTTGCTCTAGACATATCCAAAGCATTCAACGAGGTCTGGCACGCAGCGCTGCTTAATAAACTTCCGGGCTATGGCCCACCAACAAAACTTTGTACCGGGACAGCAAATTTCCTCTCCAACAGGAGCATTACTGTTGTTGTGGATGGCTATTCCTCTAAACTGCATCCAATTAATGCAGGAGTCCTCAAGGTTCAGCTTTAGCCCATACTTTGTTTCTTTTCCACATCAATGACCTCCTCTCTAGCACATTCAACCCACTTCACAGTTACGCGGACGACAGCACCCTTTACTCAAATATACAATATTCAAAGCCTGTCTCTTTATCCCAATTAGATGAGGATCGCAGACTCATGGAGGGTTCTGTCTCTGTGGATCTCCAAAAAATATTAGACTGGGGAAGTAGAAATCTTGTACAATTCAACCCCACCAAATCTCAGTCTTGCTTTCTTTCTCATAAAAGATACACCAGCCCTAGACCCATCACAATGAACAACCAAGTTATTCTAAGTAATGAGTCCTTTTCTCTTGTTGGCATTTCTGTGGATCGAAATCTTAATTGGCACCAACATGTCACATCAATTGCAGAAGCGGCTGCTAGGAAATTAGGTTTTCTCTTCCGGACTCGCAAATACTTTTCACCAGCTAATCTCTTTACCTTATATACTTCACAAATAAGGCCAAACCTCGAATACTGCTCCCACATCTGGGGTGCAGCTGCAGCTTCTACACTCGCTATCCTGGACTCCATTCAAAAGAGAGCTGTACGTCTCGTCGGTGACCCTACCCTCACCCAAAGGCTGCCATCCCTTGTCCACCGACGTGCCGTTGGTGACCTCTCTCTCTTTTATAGATATCTGCACGGGCACTGCTCAGAGGAGCTTCCTCCATAGTTCCCCCACCTGCTGCCACGAACAGATCTACCAGGGGAACAGAGCGAATGCACCCTTTTACTGTCCAGGTCACCAGACACAGAACATCTTGTTATGCCCGCTCTTTTGTCCCGAGGACTTCCAAGTTGTGGAATTCCTTGCCGGCACATGTTTTTCCTTCTCCTCCGAACCTCCAAACCTTCAAATCCAGAATTAACAAGTTGCCTCTTTCCTCATTGTCAACACCCACGGTACGATAGTATTTAGGCTGTAAGCCCTCGTGGTGTGTTGTTAAAATAAATAAAAAAGATATGCGTTCTAGCGACCCTAATTCGGGCCCATTAAAAAAATAAATTCCGTCTCATCATCGTAATCTCTCTATTACTGAATTTTCGTAATGAAAATTCACTAAAAACAACTGTTAAAATGATATCTTTGATTAAAAATTATTTTCCATAAACTTCTAGATACTTAAAAGCTGAACCGCGTACATTGCTGGTTAATAATGACACAGCGATAGCAGGTGGTGCCCGAGGCAGCATAACAGTACCTGATTCCAACCGTAAGTACCGTAGAACTGGCTCGTTCCATACATAGAGCGGGAATTTGGGGCAGCGCTTTATAAAGATCCACTCTAGTTATTAACAGTGACACAATCACTCGAAATTAATGTTTTTATTGATAATGAATCGATGCATAACTTTAGTATCATGGTGTCGATAAGATATATCGGATAAATTGTATGGATATGTTAATTGTTTATTTTTAAAACAGTACAATGACATTAGATCCAACCTTCCTTATTCCAATTCAAGATAATAAAAATCTTTGTGAAGCAAGTGCGTTATGGTAGCGAATTTTCATTTTATTTTTCAAATGAGAATAACTTAATTCGCTATTAACGTAGAACCATGTGAAGATTTGAACGAGTAATGATCACTGATAGGTACACTTTGGGGAGGGCAATTCACCACAACATATTTTTAAGACCTATCAACTGCTTCAATAACAATGCTAGCGTCATCAGATGATGAATAGTCTAACGCATAACGTTCAAAATTGTATGTATATTAGTTATTAAGTAGTAAATAACAACCAGCGCCTTCAACGCAGATTTTAGAAACTTTTACTGTTTATGTTTACCGCCAGTTCCTCTACCAAAGTCCTGGTATCATTCAGACATAATGTCGGCACTCTTTGCTTGAAATATACAATGATCCGAAAAGATAGCATACTATACACAACAGCACAACAAACTGTAGAGGGTGAGTCAACGATTGAATAAAGTAAGTTTGTCGTTTATGGGTAAGCTTTTTAATATATATATATATATATATATATATATATATATATATATATATATATATATATATATATATATATATATATATATATATATATATATATATAATATTTATTTGGTCCTTTAATTACAATTATTGTAAATCGGGCAAGTCAAAAAACTTACAAGATAAAAAACGTATCACAACGTATCACAAGGGTACGTGCCCAAAAATCTAAAATCTAACGAGCTTCACATCACAACAAAAAAGATACGTTCACAGTATAGCTTCACAAAATTCACTCAAACTATAAGTAATTAAAGCAACCTTCAGTTGCTTTCTAAATTTTTTTGTACAATTTGTGTCCTTCAGAGAACAAGGCACCTGGTTATACAAAAACCAACCAGCATAACATGGCGACTTCTTAAAAAAATAATGGTGACATTTATTCAGGTAAAAAGTATTTTTTTCACGAGTGTTGTACCCATGAAAATCCGAGTTGATAACAAATTTTCTCTTGTTTTTATGAATGTAAGTTAACAGATGGAACAAATAAACTGATGTTAACGTCATAATGTTATTTCTCTTGAAAATGTCACGACAAGAGTGCCCATAAGGTAGATTGTATATTAATCGCAGGATTCGTTTCTGTAGCACAAATATTCTATGGCAGTCCGAAGATTGGCCCCAGATAACGATACCGTAATTCAGATGTGAATAAACAGCCGCGTAATAGACTTTCAGCAGATGTTCCGAGCTTAAGAAATCTTTAAGCATCAACATTGCATAAAACGCGGAATTTAATTTCTTGCACACGTGATCAATCTGGTCTATATATAACAAGCTACTGTCAATTCTAACACCCAAAAATTTTGTCAGTTTTTTGAATTGCACAGCATCTCCATTCACCAAAATAATGCTGTCGCACATCTTCTCTCTTCGGGGGCAGTTATGCATTTCAAGAGAAAAAGTCTTGTCATAGTTTAAAATTAGTCGATTTCTTCAACACCACTCATCAAAAGATTGTACCACTGATTTTAATTTTAATTCAGTTTTCTCAACCGTCTTGCCGTAGACAACAATATAAGTGTCATCGGCGTACATGAAGACTTTTCCGTTCTGTATAAATTGCGGCAAATCATTTACATAGAGTGTAAACAAAAGTGGGCCAATGACACTTCCCTGGGGTGTGCCCATATTTACACTATATCTTTGGGAATTAATATTATCCGCTTTTACAAGTAACTGTCTGTTGGTGAGATACGAAAGTAGAAGGTCGTTGCAAGTGTCTCTTATCCCCGACGCTCACATCTTCTCCTTAACAAAAAAAAAAGAAGGATTTACTGTGTCAAAGGCACGAGACAGGTCAAAAAATAAGGTCACCACAATGTAATTGAGGTCCATTCTTTCATTTACATATTGAATGTATTCGATTAGGGTAGTTTCTGTAGAATGATCAGTTCTAAATCCGTGCTGTGATGGTTATATAATATTATTAGCGTTTAAAAACTTGACCATCCTTCTATGTACTGCCCTTTCTATGATTTTTGAAAAATGCTTAATATAGAGATGGGACGATAGTTCTCCAAATTGATACTGTCTCCCGCCTTCAACACAGTAACAACCACAGCCAGTTTCAATGTCAGGAAATTTTCTCAGACATATACAGAGATGTATAATCTTTGTAAGTGGCGCGGCAAGCTCAGCAGCACATTGCTTAATAATTTTTATTGGAACATCATCAAAGCCGCTTGATTTTTTATTAGGAAGTTCTTTGATGATCTCAATAACTTCACATTTAGTTACAGGTGTTATAAAAAGTCTTTTGGACTTATATTGTTCAGCTGTGCAGCTATCAGACATCTGGCCCCCGAAATGCAACATGAGCTTCCTCTCAGCAACACATGAAAAATATCCGGCAAGTACATCAGCAATTTCTACCTTACTAGTTATATTTTTGTTTTCGTATAGTAAATTCGAAATGCAGTGCTCTTCACTAGGTTTGTTTTTCTTAAGATTAACAGTGCATTTCACCTTAAGTGGCGACAATTTATTATTTCATAACGGGTCTGTCAATTAAAAAAAAAGCACTTTAAAAGCTTAACATCTTGGTATACAATATGTTAAAATTCGCTTTTTTCATAGCCTACTCCGCTAACAAATAAGACCCCAAAAATGACTAAATCATATTAGGCATTCTTTCACGAAAAAAATAAATATCTCTATCGATTTAGGCATAGCTGTAAGCCACAAATCCCAAGTTTTAATATCGTAACTTATACCGAGTGTTCACAACAAGTGAAAGAATAAGAAAATCGACTTTTTTAGAGTGCCCTGTGTAAACGCTACTGAGTGCTTTGCAAATATTAGATTGCCAATGCATTAAGAGTCACCTAGTGTATCAATTCACACAATATCATGCGCATATCTTATATAGAGTGTTTATAATAAATACGCAAATATACCCTTTTGCAATGTATTACCCAATTTGGACTTTGATCTGACCAGCATCTTACATTTTGGGAAGACACCACTACATTAAGATTGGAACCTGCGATGACCACTGATATGTACACTCGGAGAACCCAAATCGCCACAACACATCTTTCTAAATACCTGACGATCGTTTCACTGACAAATGTAGCCTCCTCAGAGGATGAACATTTTTTTTCATCTGACTTATCAGTGCACATCGCAGCTTCCAATCTTCACTTGACTACTTACAGGAATAATGGAGTGGTGTCTTCCCAAAATTTAAGATGCTGGTCCGATCAAAGTCCGACTTTAGCAATACATTGGAAAAGGGTATGTTTCCGTATTTACTATGAACACTCTGTATACGATATGGAGATGATATTGGGTGAGTTGATACACTAGGTGTGTCTTAATTAATTGGAAATCTAATATGTGCAAGACACTCAGGAGCGTTTACACTCCAAAAAAGTCGATTTCTTTAAATTTTTGCACTCAAGTTGTGAACACTCGGTATAAGTTACGATATCGAAACTTAGGATTTGTGGCTTACAGATGTGCCTAAATCGATAGATATTTGTTTTTTCGTAAAAAAAATGCCTAATATGCCTTAGTCATTTTTGGGGTCTTATTTGTTATCGTAATAGGCTATGGAAAAGGCAAATCTTAAAATAATGCATACCAGGAGATGGAGATTTTAGAGTACTTTATCTGAAAAACAATTTTTTTTTGAAAATCGGCCAGCACTTCATGAAATAATGAATTGTCGCCACTTAAAGTGAAATACAGTTATTGAAACATAATTATATATATATATATATATATATATATATATATATATATATATATATATATATATATATATATATATATATATATATTGATATGATTTATAATGTGCTGTACTTACGTTTACTGCCCCACGCCAATTGTAATGGTTTATAAGTATATGTATTTTGTTTATTATTAAGTGTATAGTTTATTATTGTATAGTCAATTATATTTTGTGTAATGTGTTTGTAATATTTGTAGATTTTTAATTTCCTATATTTGTATACTGGTATTGTAATGGATATTATGATTTATATTTATGAATCTCAGATTATATGTTTATAGTTGGGCGCCTTTAAATTTATTTATTTATTAATTAGAGGGTTCAATATTATTCAAATGAATTTGTAACTCAAATTATGACACTTTTAGAACACCTATATTTATGTAAGTAAACATTTTGTTATCTTTTAAAATTATAACCAACATTAAACAGATTTGTAATTATATTAAGTTGAATAAATTTATGTTTTATTATTTAATTTGTTTCCTTCTTACTTGTATCCTCAGCTTTATGTAGACTCTATTCTTCAGGGATTAAGTGGGGTCAACTGAAAATTCTTACATTTAAACCTTTTTATCTAAATTTCCTCTAAGTTTTATTAAAATTTTGTACCCTGATATTAAATGAAACCTCAAAATATTTCAAGTTAATAACTTAATTTCTATTAATAAAAGTTTTCTACTTAAACAAATTATAAAACAATTTAAACAATTTTATCTAGCATTTAACATTTATTAGTTTCTTACTGGATCCTCTAATTTATATTGGTCATGAAATTTAATAGTTACTTAAAAGTTTTTAGTTTGCAGTTCGAACTGGCTTTAATTAAAATTTTCTTTCTATACTTTTCTGCAAAATTGTTGTTCTGTTCCTAGGGCAACGGGTTCTGTTGATTAACATGGCTCATGTTTTAATTGTCATGATATTCTCGAGAGGATATCGTAGCGACATCTATTTATATTATTTTGAATCTCTTTATTTAACGGGCTAAATTCTTTTTCTCTTATATTCTTGACTTAAATGACTTTAAGTCTTTGTAAATTTATTATTCACAATTGTGATAATTGTTTGAGTAGTTTCAGTTTAAATTTGCAACAATTAGATTTATCTCACCTGTGTTTTATAAATTCCTTGGCGTAACGGGTTTTGTTGTTACGTACTGTTTTCACTCTATTATTTGCTGGAGAGGTTATTCTTTGTTTTGAAAACATGTGCACCGACGACGCCGACTTTACACTGTACTTTTGAAACACTTTGGCTGGACATTTAACAAGTTTTATTATAATTTTGGAGAATGCTACAATGGATGATTTCAACGTGTTGTTTGCCCGCGCTGTAATAACCGTTCTCCCCCGTTGTTGATGATGCCGGATGTCGTCTTCATTCTTGCTGCCAATCCGGTTGTATTATTTCAAATGTGCAGATGGTTATGTCACCTGATCTAATCAATGCAGTTTATTTTCACACTAGTCAAAGAAAATCACTTCCCTCAGTTCATGAATTTTTATAACTACTGCTTGATTCAAGGTTAGTAAAAAAAAACTATGATTCACTGTTTACACTGTAGTTAACCTACAACATTGTTTACATTTTCTTAAATTACTTATTCAGTCCTTTGTACATTTTGCTTATCACTTGCTACTGTCTTTGTTTATATATTGAAGCTTAATAAGTACAATTAGTTTTCACAAGTACATATTTCATTGTGACTATAGGAAATACGTAATTTCAAAATTTTAATTAGGTTTTAAATTTTCAACTCAATGTCAAACTGCCTAAAGCTTTTTATCATAGCAATTCCCCAAATAACTGATTGCTGTTAGGAGATTTATCTCAGAATAGTAATCAATTTATTTCTACATTTCCTTTACTTTTTTATTAATTATGAATTTTCTTTTTATTTCAGGTGGATTAAACATTCAAGATTTATGCATCTGTTACATGGTTTTTCAATTGATCAACCCATTGTTGACTGTCACGGGTTTTTTTCTACCCATTATGATACCTGGACTACAAATATTGGAGTCATTCTACCTGTACGATGTTTCAATTTAAGTGTGGTGTGGTGCTATGTGCTTTGTCTGCTTTGAAAATTTGTGCTACGGTTTGTGTAAGTGCTTTATAAAATGTATGTGTTTGTTGTGTGCTTTGTCGTTCTTGTGGGATTTCATCTTTATTATATGCCTTTTTTACAGTCATGTTTGCTTTAACAACGTCAGACTTAGTTTTAAGTTGCATGATTTGCATGATTTTCATGCTATAAAAATGCTATCAACGTTGAAATAAAAACGTTGTTAATTGACTATGTCAAAGCTAACATTAGTTTTAGTTCTCCCCAAAAATAAGTAAGAACTCATATCTTGCTTTTAAATTCTTCGTTCTTTATTTCTTATCTTTCACATCTCAGGTCAATCAAATCTAACCCTCGTTTTGTTTTCAAATTTACCCCCCCGACTGTCATACATCTATTTTGTATTTGCTATTTATTAATCTACCCAAACTTGTATATTTTACTTTTGTACATCCGCGGCGCTTGTTTCCATTTTATTTATGATTTTAATTGATTCACATTTAGTTTTCTCTGGCTTCCTGTTCATACGTTTTCTAATCTTTGTCTTTATCAATCTACAATGACGTTTTATTTTATTCAAATTCATTTTCTCGGATTCGCAGCTTTTCAAATATCTTTTCATCTGATACATATCAGTTTTATTCTTATATGGTTTGCTTTCCTTTTACTTGTCATACATTCCTCTACATTTCATCATTTCAATATTATTTCTATATCACTTCATTTTCATCTATATATCAATATTCATTATTCATTATTATATATCAGAACCTCTCTTAGGCCTATTCTTTTCTTATTTACTGGTTTCGCTACTCTAACTGCTAATTCATTCCCTATTCACCACCATATACAAATAATTATTCAGAATTTTTATTTTTCTTGCACATTTTCTTACTTTTCTATTTCCGCTTGCTTTATCATATCCTTTGCTGTCATTGTCATTGTCATTTTCTCCGATTTTCTTATTATATGCCTCAAGTTTTTTCTTATATGTTAATCTTCTTGCGTGCTTACAGCCCTTTTTCCTTGATCTTATCCTTTCGTTTGCCTTCCGGCCCTCGATTTTCAAAATTGAATTGCCTCATTCTATCAAAATCCTTCAATTTAATTTAAAATTCTTTCTCTCGTAGTCTTTTTATTGGTATCGTTGTCTTAATTGTGGTGGTATTTGTTTAAACTGTTTGTTTATGCTTACATATTTGATTGTTCTTCCTGGGTCTCCAAATAGTAGTTGTAACTAAACACCAACACTACTCGTGCTCGTATAATCACCAGATCAATTTTTACTTTAAATCGTACCCTTTTCTATACTCGTACCTACGTATTCCCCTTTCTGTCCTTGTTGGTTGAAGATTTTGAGCCATATTATACATCATAAGATCATAATTTACTAGGTCTCTCATTTTCTTACTCTCGTAATTGCCAAAATATTCTTCTTCTCGAACAATGGGTTGCTGTGCTTCTCCCGAGAAATGCTGTAGGAACAGTGTTTTCTTGCTTACCAACCAACTTAAAGGGTTTCCTACTATGTTTCTCTTTACCATTTTCCAATTTTCTCCCATATCAGTTATATTTTTGATTTATTCCATTATTGTTTTAATAAATACCTTCGGGTGGATATATTTTCTGTCCACATTAAATTTTGTTCCATTCGTATATTAACTCTGTATTGCTGTTTTCATTTTCTGGGTTATTATTAGGTCTTGATATCTTACCATTCGTTTTACCTTGGATATTCTTTGATAATTAATTTTGACATTTATTTTCTCTTGTTTTACTCGTTCGTATCCATTCAGCGCTAACAATTTTACTTCTTGTTGCACATATTCTATTTTTTTCATTGCTATTCTATTATTTTCTTTTATTTTTACATACTGTTCATCTTCTCTCGTTTCTTGTCGATCCTTCTCCCATATTTTATCAATTTCTTGCATAAATTGATCGCTCTTTTGCAATATTTTCTCCTTAAATTGCTCATTCTTTTGTTCCAGTCTTATTATAATTTGTATTACCATTTCGAGGCTTGGACCAGTTTGCTTTTCTGTTTCTTGCTCTTTCACCACTCCTTCTTCTCTGCTAGGCATTTTTGCGTTTTGTTCTGAAGTTTTCATGTAAATTCGTGTAAGAATTTTCGGGCTTCACGTTCGGGTGACAATTGTTAGGGTTTTATACACCCGAGCGTGTGATTTTTAACTCGTAATTCATGTAAGAATTTTTGAGCTCCCACGTTTGTGCGCCAATTCATCTGAGTTATTATGTGCTGTACTTACGTTTACTGCCCCACGCCAATGGTAATAGTTTATAAGTGTATGCACTTTGTTTATTATAAAGTGTATAGTTTATTACTGTATAGTTTTTGTAAATTTCTTATTGCCAATTGTGATACTTGTTTGAGTAGTTTCAGTTTAAAGTTGCAACAATTAGATTTATCTCAACTGTGTTTTATAAATACCTTGGCGTCAGTAACGGGTTTCGTTGTTACGTGCTGTTTTCACTCTATTATTTGCTGGAGAGGTTATTCTTTGTTTTGAAAACATGTGCACCGACGATTCCGACTTTACACTGTACTTTTAAAACACTTTGGCTGGACATTTCGTAAGTTTTATTATAATTTTTGGAGAATACTACAATGGATGATTTCAACGTGATGTTCTCCTGCCCTGTAATAACCGTTCTCTCCCGTTGTTGATGATGTCGTATGTCGTCTTCATTCTTGCTGCCAATCTGGTTGTATTATTTCAAATGTGCAAATGGTTATGTCACCTAATCCAATCAATACAGTTTATTTTCACATTAGTCAAAGACAATCACTTCCCTCAGTTCATGAATTTTTATAACACCTGCTTGATTCAAGGTTAGTAAAAAAAACTATGTTCATAATAAGCGGCAAGTTCAAACTTTTAGAGTCTCCAAATAAACCGCCATGCCCCCCTACACTTAGTTATCATGGAGGAGGCCAGGCTAGGACAATACAGACTAGCCTGCAATGATAGACTGAAGACCCAGGCTGCAGGGGCCACTGCAAAATTTAAGAGATCGTGAAGGAGCCCATCCTTGAAATGAGGTCAGACTTCGCGTGCCCGCGATTGTGCAGGGAAAACAATTTTACAGTGGAAATACCCGAACGCGGGGGCTTACCATGGGACGCGCTCGTCTGGTTCACGGAGTGATCCGGCGGGGAACGTGGGACGGGGGCAGGCGTTTATTCGGAAGGACCGAGGGTAAGTCACAGTACTCCCTCGGAGCTCATAAAACGGTCTTTCAGGCCGTGTACGCCATCTTGCACTGCGTGCAAGAGAAGAAGAGGGGAGGCTACACAAACAAGCGGATCCTCATAGCCACAGATAACCAGGCAGCGCTTAAAGCCTGAAGTAGCCCCCGGATAAATTCCAGGCTGGTAAGTGAATAGACGAGCTAACTGACAGGGCAGAATGATGTCACCGTAATCTGGGTGCCGGGTAACTCGGGGGTCAAAGGCAATGAAGAAGCTGGCAGTCTCGCGAAAGAGGGTCGGCAGAACCATTTATGGGACCAGACCCGGTCCTCGGCGTGACGAAGAGCACTGCCAGGGGATCCATTATGTCCTGGGTCAGGTCAGGTCAGGTCATAAAATGCATAAAGTGCATAAAATGGGGCGGTTCGAGGGGGACTTGGCATGCAGACTCTGCGGCGAGGGGATGATTTAGCCCAGCACATCTTATGCGAGTGTAAAGCTATGGAACCCAAAAGACAACTGATCCAGTACAGTCTAGACCGGAGACAGAGCAATATAAAACTTCACCTTAGCACCTGCTGTGCAGACTAGTTCAAGGCACAGTGATTTTGGAATGGGTGGAGTAGAAAAGACAAAGGGCATGCACAATAAGTCAAAGGCTGCGGTGCTATCGAGAAGACAAAGACGCGGACGAGCCCTAAGGAAGAAAAAACCGTACCAGAAGTTGTCTTTAATTTGCTGGTAACACACCTCACATAATGTAGCCATTTAAAACTCACTACTGAACACTTGGATACTCAAGAGTAAACTGAAGCACATATTGTCTTTAAGATAACTAAATTTTGAATGAGCTTAGGAGTATGTGGACGACAATTTATAGATGTTGGGACCACTACGATTTAAAGCTCTATTTAT
The DNA here is from genome assembly GCA_964006375.1 of Tillus elongatus. NCBI lineage: Eukaryota > Metazoa > Arthropoda > Insecta > Coleoptera > Cleridae > Tillus > Tillus elongatus. The sequence goes on along the minus strand of OZ023263.1, from coordinate 170,383,638 downwards.
TAATATTTATTTTCACATGCCGGTTACTTAACTAATGAACAAAATATGTGCTGACTTCATCTATATTTATTAATAAACCTGTTTGCGATATATATACAAGTGAAGTGCTATATTTAAAACAAAAAAACATCAACATGAATACGGTAAGATACATAGAAAACCAGTTGATATAAAGATATAAATTTAGTTTGAGTAAACAGGTAGGAATCAGTTAACACAAGTGGTGTTGGTGGTGGAGTTGGTGTACCCCCACTCCCTGTCTGGCTCAAGGGTCCTAATACCTACTCATTATTATTATTATTATTATTATTATTATTATTATTATTATTATTATTATTATTATTATTATTATTATTATTATTATTATTATTATTATTATTATTATTATTATTATTATTAAATTACTTGCTAGATTTATAATGTGCTCAACAAATTTTGCTATTTAAGATTTAGTACTGAGACCTGAGCCACGGTAGAACGTGGCAATCAAATTTTGTCTTTAGTAATCACAACTGATCGCAATTGTTTCCAAGCAGCTAATATTTTATTTACACAAACCCATGTATGTGTGTTTGTGTATAATAATTTCGAGTGACAAAACCAGAATACAGATACTCCATGCAATGCCTAAAAAAATTAGTAGTGTTAGCAGATACTTAATCGAAATTATTTGAGTTTCCGGAAAAGAGTTTTTAATTTCTGGTCTTTTAAAATGTTTTTTCCAGTGTTCTATTAGACCACCATTCACTAGTCTAGAAATTATTTGGTTTATACGCTCTGTCAAGAAAAAATTTTTCCTCATCATTATACCAACAGGAACAAGAACTATATTTTGTTTAAAACAATATATCAAACGTTGTTGGTTTTTGTCCAAGTAGTTGTCTACAAAATAATTTGCTATAGACTGTCTGACGACTGTTGCACTGTCTCTATCGAAAGCAATTCTTCTTAATCTATCTGTTATAAAAGTTGAATCAGCTTTACCTTCGAGAATATTTTTCAGTTTAGGATTATTAGCGAAATACCTGATGTAGAGTGGGCGACATAGTGGTTTTAAGTTGTGTTCAAATATTTGTGGTTCATTTACAATTTGCTTTTCAAAAAATGGTTTGGTCATCGAACTGCTTAAAAATGTATTGTAGTAAATTGTTACTTGAAACGAATATAAGATGTACATAATGGAAATCAGCCTTAAAGGTAGGGTTTTGGGTAAAACGTTAACAGACTGCTCAACTGTGAATGTGTACGTATTAAAAAAAACAATTAGAGAGTCTGCTGTAGTAAGGTGATTCGGTTTTTAAAATTCTAGATACCAACCATAACAAAAGACCATTAAAAGGGAGATATATTAGTAGTGAAACAAAATTGGTTACACCCAATGCACGTAATATAAGTTGCCATTCCGGAATATATCTGGCGTGAGGTACACACCATAAAAGGGGCTCTAAATCGTACCAGATGGAAGCATCGAACAGCCGAATTCTCGGGTCAGTAATAGTAGTCGCAGACAGAAGAATATCTAGTTGTTCATTGAACAGTTTTAAAAAGTGCCCAGTCGACGTATCATTTTGATATACGTCTCCTGTGTCTCTAGAACTGTAGAATAATGTAAAGTTTGGTTTCGTTCCTGTATATTTGATTATCGCTTCTATTAAATGATATTCGATGCCACTAGGCATGGAAACATTTCCATATGTTCTAATGTATGCAATGGGGGCAAAAAACAATCGGAAAATTCTTAGGGTACAGTTCTCATATATTAAAGGTATTTTTTCTGCAAACAGGTTCTCCTCAGAAACAGTAGAACTAGATAAATTCCATTCAGTTGCATAATTTTTTATTTTAGTGTCGCTGGTTTGGCATAAAACGTCTGATGTTAAACGCCTTGAATAAATATATGTCTTGCCAAATTTGTTGTTTAGTGAAAGTATTACAATATTATAAATATTTTTCTTCGATAGAATTGTTAATATATCAGATAGCTGTTCTTTTATTATTCCATGAACTGGGCTGATTAAAATAAATTTTGTTATATGTTTCCATATTTCCTGTTGCCTTAAAACTTGAATTGAACTCTGCAAGTCACTTGAATTTTTAAATTCAAGAAAAAACATTTCTTCACCGCGATTGTATATATTATTGACAGATATCCCTCTCGTTGTGTCATAATTAAGAACAACTGCGTTTTCTAATGACATAATACTCCGGAGAAAGTGGGAATCCAATATTAAACATTGACTAAGAAAGTTATTCCTTAAAATTATAATATTTTGTTCACTACTAAACTTTCGAAATATTTCCAAAGTCAAATCTTTCAATTTAGTTAGGCTTATATCTTCATTTGTATGTATGGGTATTTTGTCAGAACGCAAGCTATTTAAATTAAAAACGAATACTAGAAGTTTTAAAATAAGCAAGTACATCTCACTACGTCAAACAGTTTATCAGCGTCTAAGATCTAGATGCGGACTAATAATAAAATGAAACATTAATCTTTTACCCTTAATGTAGCGACAAATTTAAAAAAATCATATCAATATCGGTAGGCCAATTATGAGCAATTTTATATGTTATTAGTATTGCACAAAAGTATCATTAAATGATTAGTTTGCTATTTTTTAATGTGTTATTAATCATAATTAACGTGTAAAGAGGTGGACAAGCATTCTAACCATAATGGCAATGAAAATGCAATAAAATATATTACGAAAAAATAAGTGTTCGTCCAGCTGTAGTAGCGATGAAACAGCGCTTCGTAAATCATTAGTAATAATAATAACATTTATTGACCGCTCTTGATACATAAATTGCATATGTGGTACGTCAATTATAGGGTGGCCACTTGAAAACGAAACAGCGCGTTTTAGGGCACTTATCGCATTTTGTTTAAAATGGCTTAAAGCGGTGAATTTTATTTTCAAGGGGAAAACTTTTAGACTTATTTTTAACATCGAAACACCAATTCTTAAGCGGTGGTGCGATCCACCCCTAAAATCGTAAATGACAAGGGGGGTTAGGTATGGGCTGGTTAACAGTTCTGGAACTACAAGTAAGAAAAACAATAAAAACAATATATATATATATATATATATATATATATATATATATATATATATATATATATATATATATATATATATAACACCTTTATTTCTTAGTAATAGTCCCCAGCATGGTAACTTACAGGCTGCAGGGGCCACTGCAAAATTTAAGAGATCGTGAAGGAGCCCATCCTTGAAATGAGGTCAGACTTCGCGTGCCCGCGATTGTGCAGGGAAAACAATTTTACAGTGGAAATACCCGAACGCGGGGGCTTACCATGGGACGCGCTCGTCTGGTTCACGGAGTGATCCGGCGGGGAACGTGGGACGGGGGCAGGCGTTTATTCGGAAGGACCGAGGGTAAGTCACAGTACTCCCTCGGAGCTCATAAAACGGTCTTTCAGGCCGTGTACGCCATCTTGCACTGCGTGCAAGAGAAGAAGAGGGGAGGCTACACAAACAAGCGGATCCTCATAGCCACAGATAACCAGGCAGCGCTTAAAGCCTGAAGTAGCCCCCGGATAAATTCCAGGCTGGTAAGTGAATAGACGAGCTAACTGACAGGGCAGAATGATGTCACCGTAATCTGGGTGCCGGGTAACTCGGGGGTCAAAGGCAATGAAGAAGCTGGCAGTCTCGCGAAAGAGGGTCGGCAGAACCATTTATGGGACCAGACCCGGTCCTCGGCGTGACGAAGAGCACTGCCAGGGGATCCATTATGTCCTGGGTCAGGTCAGGTCAGGTCATAAAATGCATAAAGTGCATAAAATGGGGCGGTTCGAGGGGGACTTGGCATGCAGACTCTGCGGCGAGGGGATGATTTAGCCCAGCACATCTTATGCGAGTGTAAAGCTATGGAACCCAAAAGACAACTGATCCAGTACAGTCTAGACCGGAGACAGAGCAATATAAAACTTCACCTTAGCACCTGCTGTGCAGACTAGTTCAAGGCACAGTGATTTTGGAATGGGTGGAGTAGAAAAGACAAAGGGCATGCACAATAAGCCAAAGGCTGCGGTGCTATCGAGAAGACAAAGACGCGGACGAGCCCTAAGGAAGAAAAAACCGTACCAGAAGTTGTCTTTAATTTGCTGGTAACACACCTCACATAATGTAGCCATTTAAAACTCACTACTGAACACTTGGATACTCAAGAGTAAACTGAAGCACATATTGTCTTTAAGATAACTAAATTTTGAATGAGCTTAGGAGTATGTGGACGACAATTTATAGATGTTGGGACCACTACGATTTAAAGCTCTATTTATTAATATTTATTTTCACATGCCGGTTACTTAACTAATGAACAAAATATGTGCTGACTTCATCTATATTTATTAATAAACCTGTTTGCGATATATATACAAGTGAAGTGCTATATTTAAAACAAAAAAACATCAACATGAATACGGTAAGATACATAGAAAACCAGTTGATATAAAGATATAAATTTAGTTTGAGTAAACAGGTAGGAATCAGTTAACACAAGTGGTGTTGGTGGTGGAGTTGGTGTACCCCCACTCCCTGTCTGGCTCAAGGGTCCTAATACCTACTCATTATTATTATTATTATTATTATTATTATTATTATTATTATTATTATTATTATTATTATTATTATTATTATTATTATTATTATTATTATTATTATTATTATTATTATTATTATTATTATTATTATTATTATTATTATTATTATTATTATTATTATTATTATTATTATTATTATTATTAAATTACTTGCTAGATTTATAATGTGCTCAACAAATTTTGCTATTTAAGATTTAGTACTGAGACCTGAGCCACGGTAGAACGTGGCAATCAAATTTTGTCTTTAGTAATCACAACTGATCGCAATTGTTTCCAAGCAGCTAATATTTTATTTACACAAACCCATGTATGTGTGTTTGTGTATAATAATTTCGAGTGACAAAACCAGAATACAGATACTCCATGCAATGCCTAAAAAAATTAGTAGTGTTAGCAGATACTTAATCGAAATTATTTGAGTTTCCGGAAAAGAGTTTTTAATTTCTGGTCTTTTAAAATGTTTTTTCCAGTGTTCTATTAGACCACCATTCACTAGTCTAGAAATTATTTGGTTTATACGCTCTGTCAAGAAAAAATTTTTCCTCATCATTATACCAACAGGAACAAGAACTATATTTTGTTTAAAACAATATATCAAACGTTGTTGGTTTTTGTCCAAGTAGTTGTCTACAAAATAATTTGCTATAGACTGTCTGACGACTGTTGCACTGTCTCTATCGAAAGCAATTCTTCTTAATCTATCTGTTATAAAAGTTGAATCAGCTTTACCTTCGAGAATATTTTTCAGTTTAGGATTATTAGCGAAATACCTGATGTAGAGTGGGCGACATAGTGGTTTTAAGTTGTGTTCAAATATTTGTGGTTCATTTACAATTTGCTTTTCAAAAAATGGTTTGGTCATCGAACTGCTTAAAAATGTATTGTAGTAAATTGTTACTTGAAACGAATATAAGATGTACATAATGGAAATCAGCCTTAAAGGTAGGGTTTTGGGTAAAACGTTAACAGACTGCTCAACTGTGAATGTGTACGTATTAAAAAAACAATTAGAGAGTCTGCTGTAGTAAGGTGATTCGGTTTTTAAAATTCTAGATACCAACCATAACAAAAGACCATTAAAAGGGAGATATATTAGTAGTGAAACAAAATTGGTTACACCCAATGCACGTAATATAAGTTGCCATTCCGGAATATATCTGGCGTGAGGTACACACCATAAAAGGGGCTCTAAATCGTACCAGATGGAAGCATCGAACAGCCGAATTCTCGGGTCAGTAATAGTAGTCGCAGACAGAAGAATATCTAGTTGTTCATTGAACAGTTTTAAAAAGTGCCCAGTCGACGTATCATTTTGATATACGTCTCCTGTGTCTCTAGAACTGTAGAATAATGTAAAGTTTGGTTTCGTTCCTGTATATTTGATTATCGCTTCTATTAAATGATATTCGATGCCACTAGGCATGGAAACATTTCCATATGTTCTAATGTATGCAATGGGGGCAAAAAACAATCGGAAAATTCTTAGGGTACAGTTCTCATATATTAAAGGTATTTTTTCTGCAAACAGGTTCTCCTCAGAAACAGTAGAACTAGATAAATTCCATTCAGTTGCATAATTTTTTATTTTAGTGTCGCTGGTTTGGCATAAAACGTCTGATGTTAAACGCCTTGAATAAATATATGTCTTGCCAAATTTGTTGTTTAGTGAAAGTATTACAATATTATAAATATTTTTCTTCGATAGAATTGTTAATATATCAGATAGCTGTTCTTTTATTATTCCATGAACTGGGCTGATTAAAATAAATTTTGTTATATGTTTCCATATTTCCTGTTGCCTTAAAACTTGAATTGAACTCTGCAAGTCACTTGAATTTTTAAATTCAAGAAAAAACATTTCTTCACCGCGATTGTATATATTATTGACAGATATCCCTCTCGTTGTGTCATAATTAAGAACAACTGCGTTTTCTAATGACATAATACTCCGGAGAAAGTGGGAATCCAATATTAAACATTGACTAAGAAAGTTATTCCTTAAAATTATAATATTTTGTTCACTACTAAACTTTCGAAATATTTCCAAAGTCAAATCTTTCAATTTAGTTAGGCTTATATCTTCATTTGTATGTATGGGTATTTTGTCAGAACGCAAGCTATTTAAATTAAAAACGAATACTAGAAGTTTTAAAATAAGCAAGTACATCTCACTACGTCAAACAGTTTATCAGCGTCTAAGATCTAGATGCGGACTAATAATAAAATGAAACATTAATCTTTTACCCTTAATGTAGCGACAAATTTAAAAAAATCATATCAATATCGGTAGGCCAATTATGAGCAATTTTATATGTTATTAGTATTGCACAAAAGTATCATTAAATGATTAGTTTGCTATTTTTTAATGTGTTATTAATCATAATTAACGTGTAAAGAGGTGGACAAGCATTCTAACCATAATGGCAATGAAAATGCAATAAAATATATTACGAAAAAATAAGTGTTCGTCCAGCTGTAGTAGCGATGAAACAGCGCTTCGTAAATCATTAGTAATAATAATAACATTTATTGACCGCTCTTGATACATAAATTGCATATGTGGTACGTCAATTATAGGGTGGCCACTTGAAAACGAAACAGCGCGTTTTAGGGCACTTATCGCATTTTGTTTAAAATGGCTTAAAGCGGTGAATTTTATTTTCAAGGGGAAAACTTTTAGACTTATTTTTAACATCGAAACACCAATTCTTAAGCGGTGGTGCGATCCACCCCTAAAATCGTAAATGACAAGGGGGGTTAGGTATGGGCTGGTTAACAGTTCTGGAACTACAAGTAAGAAAAACAATAAAAACAATATATATATATATATATATATATATATATATATATATATATATATATATATATATATATATAACACCTTTATTTCTTAGTAATAGTCCCCAGCATGGTAACTTACAAATGCTGACCGCAACGTTAGATAATTTACCATTAGGCAAGTTAAGTTTGCAACATTTCTAAATGTTTGCAGCCAAAAAACCAATGCAAACTTACAAATGAAACTTTAACGTAACTTCCAAATGTAATATCTCCTTTGCAGGCTTGTTGTTTTTCTCCATTTCTAAGCTTACGTAAAGTTACAATTGCAATGTTTCTGAAAGTTTGTTTTAATTTGTAAACATTTATTTCGTGTTCGTGTATGTTCGATCGTATGTCATCGCAACATAGCAACACCAACTCCAACAGCGAACTGAGTCGTGACAAAGCGCCCGGCAATAATGAATAATGGCGGATTGTTGTTTATATTTATGATATGCTGTTATTTGATCTATGTCTATTTATTTTTCTGGAAGTTTTAAAGATAAAGCAATCTTATTGTAGCCTGAATTGTTAGATTTTTGGTGTAATTAAGTAATTCGTTGTCTGGAGTGTGGATAATGAAACATGGAGTATATCGACAAACATCTCAGGTAAGAATCCCTAAAACAGCTATATACTAAATACATGTGTGAATTCAATAAAATTAGTCACTTTTCTGTAGCATAATTAAATTTTGGTATGTCGCTATTGGTGAATTATTCTCAAATGGCTGTTACTATTTATATTTTTGTTTATTTTTATGAAATCTACTCAACGAAAAAGAAAACCTAATTACCAAATACGAATGTCTTCAGAAGCAGCCTGAAGAATACCTGGTCAGATCAATTCATTTTAAAACGGCAAATGACTTGTTTGACCTATGGAAGCACGAGGCTTATCCAGAGCAATGGGCATCATAAGAACAGTGGAACAGTACAATACCCACCAAGCTGCCAGGATTGCTTATTTTGTACATTATCGCAATATCCTATCGTATGGAACATTCATATGGGTTAAGTCGTCAGCAGCGGAACATGTATTTATCATGCAAAAAAGAGCAATAAGGACATTGTGTGTGTAGGTCCAATAAAAAGCTGCCCTGATGTATTCGAGGCCAATGGGATACTTATGTACCTTTACAGCCATATTCTTCTTCAGTATATGTATTCAAAATATCCAGTGAATGGTGAAGCTCGCAACATCAATACCAGCTGCAGGACTGAATTTAAAATACGGTTGCACAAAAAGGAGAAAACAAAGCAGATGTTTAATTACTTGGGAATCAAATTCCTCAATTTTCTACCTAATTATTAAGATGCTCCCACTAACAAGATTAAAGTAGGCACTAGTGGTTGATATAAAACAAAAAACCAAGGTGAAGGAATTTACTGGTGCTCTAAACTAATGTGTATAGTGTTACATACTATTTGTATAGATTTGCCATTTGCAACAAACTTGCAGGAGGCTTTCTGCAAGTAATCTATCAAACTTACACTTGCTTTGGAAAAGATTCTGCAATGTTAATGCAATATTACCTTGCTCAGTAGGTACATAATTTACTATATTCATATAGTTTTTTACTACATTAGAATAAAGGATGTTAAGTATCCCTATCTTACTGAAGCCGAAGCTTGTATGTAAGTAAATAGAAATTTACTTTACTTTACACACATAACATTGTATCTCCATCGAAACAAAATTCACACATACAGCACATAAAAATGACAAAGATAAAAATCAAACTTGCACCGAAATTTATAGATGTTCCCTTGCTCGTAGGAGACCACAGCCTAAATATTTAAATATAAACTAAAATACTACATAACCTAATAAGACTAAAACTGGAGAACCACAAAAATACATTACAAATACAATTAGAAATAATCTAAATTAAAATAAATAAAACTATAAAAACATAGCGCCAAACAAAATAGTACTATATATAGATGAAAATAGAAGCAACAAACAAAAAATAACACCACAACTTAAAAAATTTCTATAATACTAAAATATACTATGCTAAAATTAAACAAATTCAAACTCAGTTCTGCCTAAGGTACTGAAATATATAAATAAAATAGAAAACAAGCACAAACCAACTTAAAAGTAACATAAAAATAAACATAAATTATATAATATATGACCCTATGACAAAACCAAGCAACATGGATTAACAGGAGCTCGGACAACATTGGCAGTGCAGTACGTTCCCAACCGCACGATTCCTAACCACTTAGATCAGGATGCAGCTTGCTCTTATCCATCCCACTAATCCAGCGTTTAATAAATCTCTTGAGCCCACCCAAATGAAGATTTCTAATGTCCTCAGAAATCTGACTGTAAAACTTTGCTTTTCTGCATAAGAAGCTTCTCTTACCCATAGATTTTATTGGTCTTATACCAACAAAGTATTGGCATCTCGTATCGTACCCGTATTGAGGGTGATCCAACCTACTAGGGTTTCGATGCACGTAAATCAAACATTTTGACACATATACTTGGCTAGTATTCATTACATCTGCTTCCTTAAACAATGCCTCAGTGGGATATATCCTCGATCTACCATAAATTATTTTAAGCACGTACGAAGAGAAAGCCAAAAACTTTGTTTTGTTTGTATTAACTCTGAGCATGTTGTAGTCAACCCTTGTCTTTACTTCACCTAACTTAATTTTAGCCTTTATCTTTAAATCAGCCTGTGTTTCCGCTTCACAATATAGAACAGGATCGTCAGCATAGCTTATAATATTTTGGTCATCGAGTGAAGTAGATCATTCAAGTAGATAATGAACAGCACCGGTCCTAAAATAGAGCTCTGTGGAACTCCCCAGTCACCTGTGGATAATTGACTGTATAATCCATTAACTTTCACACAGTTGGTTTTGTTGGTAATATAGCTTTTGAGCAATTTTAAAGCATTTTCTCCAAATCCAATTTTTTCCAGCTTATCTAATAACTTTTAGTGGCACACCGTATCAAATTCTTTGGCTAAATCAAAAAATATACATAGTGCTGGTTTACTCGAGTTGAGTGCTTCATATATCTTATCTGTTAATGACGCAATGGCATCAGCAGATTTGTTCTTTCTCAAACCAAACTGCCTGTTGGAAAGTAGTTCATATTTATTGACAAACTCCACCACTCTCTCCTTCATTGCCATTTCTAATAATTTCGCTAAGGTAGGTATTAACGTTATAGGTTTGTAATTATTCACATCTAAGACATCCCCCTGTTTAAAACCCGGAATAACCATTCCCCTCTTCAACGCATCAGGAAATACACCTTAATTTAAGGCCCTGTTAAAAACGTAAGTTAATGGTCTCAGTAAATAAGGTTTCAATTTTTTTAGGATTACACTGCGTATTCCATGTATTTCAGGGGGCTTACTTTTAAAACCTCTATATATCTAGCAATCTCAGTCTCAGTTATAGGCTTACGAAATACAGTGTTTCCAAGCTCCGTCATTTTACACCTATAATCACTTCTGTGATTTACGCGGTCGGCCAGCTCTTTTCCTATTTGCGAGTAGTGCACGTTAAACCTTTCTGTAATTACAATCGTGTCTGTTATCATATTACCTTTTGCCGTTCGAATCATCCTTACTTTACCAGCCTCTCCATTTTTCCTTCCATACAGCTCATTAACTGTATTGTACTGTTCTTTTGTCGATCTATTACCATTTAGCTTTTCACTGTAATAGTTAACAATACTCAACGAATCGTTAGAAACAATGATAAAACAAATCCCTCTGAAGCTTGGCAAGTACCTAGCTTTTATTAGTGGCTTGGATGAGTTCGTTAGCCAGGAAAATCGAACAAGGTTTTCCGGGAGAATTTTGAGTTGTCTTTCGAGAAAAAATGTTTTCTCCGAAAGTTACAAAACTATTTTAATGAAATTTGGTGGATATGTTGACTTGGGAAAGGCCTTAATACGTACCAAAATTAAGCTTTATGAGTTTATACAAAATTGAGTTATTCAAATTTGAAGCATTTAATGAAAATTCACTACCATAACGCACTTGCTGCGTCCCGAGATTTTTACTTTAGAAAGGCATACATTAACACATTAAAATTTAGCAGGGTTATTGTTCCTTCAAACACTCGCAAGCCGTACACAGATGGTAGGGGAGTAAACCTTGTCAATAATTTATATTTTTATTTTAAAAACTGTAGATAATAACAGATTAAAATTTATCAGGGCTATTTTGTTTCTATAAAATGCTATCAAAATATATATACCCTCAATCACCCATAGGCCGTAGGAAATAATATTGTTGTATATCTAAATTTGTATTCCAAAAACTCTACATAGAAACAAATTGAAGTTTACTAGAGTTGTTGCTTCTATAAAGTGCTATAATATATATATATATATATATATATATATATATATATATATATATATATATATATATATATATATATATATATATATATATCCAATAACTCGTAGGCCGTGTGAGAGATGGAATGGTAGGCAATCTTTTTATATATTTTAATTTTAATTTCAAAAACTGGACATATCAACAAATTAAAATTCGTCAGATTTATTGCTTATATGAAGTGCTATCAAAAAATATACCCCGCAATCACTCGATAGCCGCAGGAGAGATGGGAGGGGGAGTAAATTATTTAATTTATATTTCAAACACTGTTGTAAAATATACAAAAAGATTCCCTCCCGACCTATTTCTCCTACAGCCTACGTGTAATTGGAGGTATATTTTTAATAGCATTTTACAGAAGCAATAACACTGATAAATTTTAATATGTTACTATATGTGCAGTTTTTGAAATAAAAATTAAAATGAATACCTCCCTTCTCATCAAATATTAGACTGGGGAAGTAGAAATCTTCTACAATTCCAAATCTCAGTCTTGCTTTCTATCTCATACGAGATACACCAGCCCTAGACCCATCAAAATGAACAACCAAGTTATTCAAAGGAATGAATCCTTTTCACTTGTTGGCATTTCTGTGGATCGAAATCTCAATTGGCACCAACATGTCACATCAATTGCAGAAGCGGCTGCTAAGAAATTAGGTTTCCTCTTCCGGGCTCGCACATACTTTTCACCAGCTAATCTCTATACCTTATATACTTTACAAACAAGGCCAAACCTCGAATACTGCTCCCACATCTGTGGTGCCGCTGCCGCTTCTACACTTGCTATCATGGACTCCATTCAGAAGAAAGGTATACGACCCATCGGTGACCCTACCCTCACTCTAAGGCAGCCATCCCATGCCCACCGACGTGCCGTTGGTGACCTCTCTCTTTTCTATAGATATCTGCACGGGCACTGCTCAGAGGAGCTTTCTTCCGTAGTTCCTCCATCTGCTGCCCCTAACAGATCTACCAGGGAAACAGAGCAAATGCACCCTTTTACTGTCCAGGTCATCAGACATAGAACATCTTGTTATGCCCGCTCTTTTGTCCCGAAGACTTCCAAGTTGTGGAATTCCTTGCCGGCACATGTTTTTCCTTCTCCTCCGAACCTCTAAACCTTCAAGTCCAGAATTAACAAGTTGCCTCTTTGCTTCTTGTCGACACCCACGGTACGATAGTATTTAGGCTGTGAGCCCTCGTTGTGTGTTGTTGAAATAATAAAAAAAACTCCTATACGGCCTGAGAGTTATTGGAGGTATATATTCCTGATAGCATTTTATAGTAGTAACGCAGATAAATGTTTATGTTACTATGTACAGTTTATGAAATAAAAATCAATACATCCACCGATCCCTCTCATCGCTCCTTTGGCCTGCGGATGATTGGAGGTATATTTGTTTCATAGAGTTTTATAAAAGCAATAGTTTTGATGAATTTTAATGTTACTATGTATGGTTTTGGAAATAAAAATTAAAATATATAACAATATTCTCCCCCTTCTCTCAGCTCTCCTACGGCCTGTGAGTGATTGGGGGTATATTTTTTGATAGTATTTTATAGGAGCAAAACTGCAGCGTAGTAAATTTTGAGGTGCGTATGTACAGTTTTTGAAAAAAAAATCTATGAAGTTCCTTTCCCCACCCCATCTTCCCCACGGCCTGCGAATGATTGAAGGCATATGTTTTGTTAGAATTTTATAAAATCAATAGTCTTCATGAATCAGAATGTTACTATGTATGGTTTTTGAAATAAAAATTAAAATATATAACAAGATTCTCCCCCTCCTGTTGATACCCTGATTGCGGGTATAATTTTTGATAAGGTTTATATAAGCAATAATCCTGAGGAGTTTTAAATTGTTATGTACAGTTTTTGAAATAAAAATTGAAATATATACCAATAGACCCTTACCTTTTATCTCTCTTAAAGACTGAAAGTGATTGAGGGTATGTTTTTTAAAGCAAAAAGTAAAATATCTCTGGTGTCTCAGCCTTGTTGTTCAATTACGGTCCTGCAAAAGGTTCGGTAGTTTTCGTGAATGGACTGCTGGAAATTTGGGCATCAGTGTCACCTTGGTCCAAACTACATCACTGGTCCTTTATTTTAGACTCCCTGGAGTGTTCTTAGAGGTACAGAGTCTAGCCACTAGAGGCGTAGCAGTTGTCTACAGATTGTCATAAGATTTGATTTTTTTATTTTCTGTAAAAAGGTATGGATAATATCTATAAGTTTTGGAGTCCACTGCCATTGACTATCCATGTAGTCAATGGCAGTAGACTCCAAAACTTAGATCTAGCTGTGATATGCTAGTATAACACCAGGGTGAAAGGCGGAAAATGTAATGTACCATACGGATTTAAAATTTACAAAAAAAAAGCATATGTGGAATCTAAGGACCTGGCACATATTATCACACCTCAAATCCTAAGTTCTACGCAATTTTAACGAAATCAAAATATTTAGGTGCCATGGAAACTATGGAACACGCCACATTTTGATGAAAATTAGTTAGCGCCATTATTATAAATCAATTTTAAACATATACTTTAAGATGTAGTTTAGTGATCCTTCAGTGAATTAGTTTTGAGGCATATTAGTCAGCGCCATTTATATACATCAATTTTAAACATATTATGTAGTTTAGTAAATCGTTGTGGTAGTAAGTCTCGCACTAATACATCATCAATAATCCACTTCTGGCTCAAAAAATATAAATAAAACAACATTTTTTTATGTATAAACTCTTTTTATTATTACGATCTTCCTTCACTATCAGATCTCACACGGAAGGTCAATGAACTTGTAAGTTTACTAAACTCTATGTTCTAAAATGCACTAAAAAAACGTCATTTCAGGGGATACTATAAAATACACAAAAAGCAACTTCATTTCTGCATATAATAATAACACCACAGTAGACAAACTCCGCACCCAGAAGTCTCAGCCTTGTACGGGGGGAGCTTACATACACATAGACAAAGGACACTACCCATAACTCATCTGAAGCCATCCTTGCCACATTCGAGTGAAAAAGACCGACTGTCTGAATACCGGACTCGAACCCGCGACCTCCTAGTCCGATTTTAGAGGTTACTCACCTCGCGAACTGAGTCATTCGGCCTGTTTGGTATGGTGAATATGGATTTTTTTAGTAAATGATATACTATGAAAATATTCTGTCGCCACTGACAATTGTGCACTCAAATAATAAGATATGAACATACATCTATTTATTTCATACTATGTGACGGTATTTTCCTGAAGCAAGTGTATTGCGTGGCAACAAGCTGAAAATAAACGAAATGTAACATATATGAGGGGATATACTGCTCATAGTAACTAGTTAAACTAGTAGATATTTACAATATATAATGACAATCTTAATCTAAAACCAATATAATAACTATATTTCACATTAATTGCACTTAATGGCACTCTGCAGCAATATTTCACACTAAAATTCACTATTAACAAATGTACTAGTTTTAAATAAAGTGTTGACATATTTACATTTTGTAAATAAACTATCCATCTATTTTTCTGCAATGGCATTTCCTTCTCTCTTAGATGAAGAACTTGAAATTTTATGTTTACTGAAATATCTCCAAGTTGCCTGTTGTTATCAGCCTTGCCTTTATTAGTATATGTTTTATATCCTTACTTGCAAATTTGTTATTTTAAAAAGAAAAACGAGTTTAAAAATTGACATATTTAAATAGATGATTAATGAAAGAACTTGAAAAATAGAGGTTGTAATTATCTGCAGCAGTTGCTGGATTTCATCGAGTTTCTTGTGACATATTTGTCCCGTAAGGGTTGTACAATAAACCACTTTAGTGGGTGTTATTTAATTCATCACAAGACACCATCTGTAAATAATTAAATCCCCTGGATATATATATATATATATATATATATATATATATATATATATATATATATATATATATATATATATACATAGGATAAATTTAATTTCGATAATACCTCTGAATAAACTATGTTCACACCATTCCAATGTTAGTTTTTGCATCTTCTTACAGGTTTTTCAAACAGACTGGTAGTGTTTTTCAAATAGATGGAATTTTTCTGGATTTTTCGTTCTGATAAACTGGATTTTCCGTTAGGGCAGCATTTTCCTTGGCTGCACTTCAACCTACATCCGTAGCGGGGAAACAACATTCGTACCGAGTTTACTATTAAGTAAAGGCCAAATTCCGTAATTTCCTATTCTTTAAAAATTCGTAGTACGATAATTCCGTATAATAAAATTTATGTTCAAGTATGGATGAAAAGTTGCCTGTCAAAAAAAGAATGGGAATGGATGGTACATGCAGGTTAGCTTAAACCCATATCAACTGAAGAGGATACAGCACCGTAGTGGGTGGTCCACATCATATTCTGTAACTGAAAATGCGGCTGCGAAAAGAAATGCAAATGGAGGACCAGTGACCTCAGTTGCATATATATATATATATATATATATATATATATATATATATATATATATATATATATATATATATATATATGTATATATATATATACATATATATATATATATATATATATATATATACATATATATATATATATATATATATATATATATATATATATATATATATATACATATATATATATATATATATATATACATATATATATATATATATATATATATATATATATATATATATATATATATATATATATATATATATATATATATATGCGGTTACTGCAATGGACATGGATGCGCAAATCATATCGCATTGAAGTGGCTGACTCGGACATCAAAAACGACGTCGTATCTTTGGCCGACATGTTGACATAGAAACGGTACATTTAACCACGTAATATTTACTATGGCCAAAAAATGCAAACATTTGAGGCAAACATATATTTTCTTAAAAAGAACATTAAATATTTTATTTTTATTTTATTTGTTACAAAAATGCAGAATATATTATAGTTTTAGCATTTTAAAAGGAAAAGAACAGCACACTGTTCAATTTGACGTAAAGACGAAGAAAATCTGACGCTTGGTCCAGTCGCTATGCTCAAAACGTAATGCTCCAAGACGGTAGCGGGGTTTCCAATACGGCGGATTTTCCCCATGTGGGACTTTCAGGATTTCAATTATTAGGATATTATCGTAAACATCTCTGGTAATTTTCAGCTTTCCTAGAACCCAAAACCAAGGTCCGTTAATTTTTTTATATGTTTATATATGTATATATATATATATATATATATATATATATATATATATATATATATATATATATATATATATATATATATATATATATATATATATATATATATGTATCCGAGCGATAACTCAAAAAATACTAAACTGATTTCAATCAAACTTGGCAATAACCTTGTTTGGGTGAAAAGCCAGGTCGAACTCGTTAATCAGCCTTTATACTTCTGGTGGAAAATCGGGGAAAACTGTTTGAAAACGCTATATTTTGTAAGTATCGGAGTAACGGGAATGAGACTTTACATGTGGCTATAAATAGCGCAAATAAACATATGTTGTAAATTTTAAGTAGTTTGGTCCACAATATTTAGAGTTTTTTCCAAATCAAAAATAAAATCCCAAAGACATGCGTTGAAACGACTTAGTGGTTAAAGTCGAATGCCTGAGAGACAGGGTAGTTAACTGACACGCGTGGATTAATTCATACAACACGTGTAAACCATACAGCAACGGTAACCAAACCAAATATATACCAGGCAGAAAACATAATACCCGAATCCACAATCGTGAAATCTCGGCCGCAGTTATGTAAAACGACAGACGACATGAAACTAAAAATTTGCCAAGTGATTGTTATTTAACTGGGTGATTCAATCAATTATTAAAATACACTATATTTGTAGCTTTATTAGCGGCCTCAAACATAGTTTTAGCGCAGCATAGATATATTATGCTGTCGCATAATAATGTGTCAGAAATGTAAACAAAATCAAGCAAAGTCTTCATAAAAATGATTCTAAAATAGTTTCTTTTATCTTGAAACTTAAACACAAGACGTTATATAAGACCGAAACAGCAGTGGGGTGTGTTTCAATGGTAATTCTACTACCTAATTTTCTGTAATTAATTAATTATGTATACTTTGAATATAATATCCTGGGCATGGAGCCGATCTGGGGTATCACGCAAGTAAAACCTTTCTTGACGGCAGCCCAGATAGCGTCGCGGTTATGATGCTCTCATCCCACTTAGAAAGTGCCGCGATCGAATCCAGCTGGATGCATGTATATTTTTTTCAGTGTTTTATTTTCACATTTAGAGAAACAATAGTGTACAGACCTCAAACGTTTTGAACAAGGTCTCATTTTTGTTTAAAACGCCTAAATAAGTTTGTCACCTTTGAGTCTGAAATCATAACGTTGTTATTGTTGTAAATGTTGTCGAAAAAACCGTTTTGATAAGGTTGACTAAAACGAAATCCTACTGGCGATTAATAAGGAAAAATAACTGCTACGTTTATAATCAGACGGATACTTTACTTTTCTAAATATGAATTAAGTTTCCTTCTGGAAATCTTCTGTATAACTTTAATGAAATTTGTAATACAAGTTTCTTTCAGAGACTTACACTACCTACAGGTATAGCAAAATTTAGTTCTTTACCTTCGTAGAAAATTGAGTTTTGGACATTTTCTCAAAAGGAGTTAAAACGCAAGATTTTTTTGATAATACAGGGATATCGATGGTAACACTTTCGAAAGAATTCTTAAAATGTGCGCGTACTAGGACCTCTAAAATCGATCTTCAAGGTCTGTGTAAGTTTAAAGTATTAACTGTACTAATATGCCGTATAAAAATAATGTACAATTCTTATGAAAATTCGCTACTATAACGCACTTGCTGCGTCCCGAACCTTTTATTTTAAATGTCCTGGTCAAAGTCTTATTTGACTGGACAATAAGGGGTGGTGCAATTTGAATTATCAAAATTAACTCGACGAAGTTTTTAGACGATAAGTCTTTCTTTAGGTAACTCCATTTCTAATTATTTCGACAGAAAAAGTCAGTCTATGAATCTTTGACGTCAATAAGCTTTAACGGCAAAGTTAATTCAAGTAAATTTAGCAGAATCAAAGTGGATGTGAATATAAAGTAAAATAATTGAACGCCATTATGTATAATTAATTCAATACTACGGCTATCAGCAGCACATTAATATGCATTGCTTTCTGTTCAATTAAGCTGGTGATAAGTTCCATTTGAAATGCGTAGACACGTGTAATACAATCAGAAAATCAATTTGACCGTGCTAAAAGCTATTATTGGGTGCCAAATTGAATTTATTTTCCAACGCAGAAGTTCTTTCACTAATTTAAGAGTTATATAAAATACGATGGGTTATTAGTGTTTCCGGAACAAAAGAGGAAGTGAAAGAACCACTTAAGGAACGAACAAGCTATTTATATATCAGATATTCGTAATTATACAGGGGCAGGCATATATTTGGAATAATAGGACTAAATTAACCCTTAAATGCATATTTTTTTGAAATTGACTGAAAAATTAAAATCAGTTGGTGTCATGTGTTTATTTATGGGAAAAGTGAGGAAAAAAATTTGCAACGGTACAAACAAATCTTTATCAAGAAAAGTAAGTGTTGGAGATATGCAATATTAGGCATTAAATATAATTTTTAAACAGTAACATGATAATTTTTCAAACATTTGTTTTTCTTATCAACGTCATTGAACTCCACATTTATCAAAAGAAGTTTGTGCGTAACTCTTATAACCTTAAAATTTGCAACGAGTACGAACTTCGGTCCATACTATTCAGTGTCCTGTTTCATCCAGACGAATGTGCTGAAGTGTGCTGAGCTCGACCGGATCTTTTCTTTTGTGTTCTCAATTCTTGCACGGTACATGGACTTGAGCGACCACGTTTTATTGCATTAAGTTGTCCAATCTTCAATAACCGTCAGCTGCTTGCTTTGGAAACCCATAAAACGTGATTTTTTGCTGGACAAGTGACATCCACAAAATGGTAAATATATATATATATATATATATATATATATATATATATATATATATATATATATATATATATATATATATATATATATATAATTTTACTTCAATATCGTAAATACGTGTGGAAGTATGGCAACGGTGACAGAAATTTCAGAAATATTTTTTCGGTTAAATGTCATAAAAAGTGTCAAAGCATATAGAAAAAATGATTTGTCAAGGAATGTTTTTTGTCTGTCGGTCAGTCGGTCTGTATATCTGTTTGTAACTACCCACAAAAACGTTGGAACGAATTAAGATTCTCTTGAAATTTGGTATGCAGTTAGCACGCGACAAAGGAGCGGTTCGGATTCTTTTTAAGTAAAATCGCCCCAGAGGGTGTGGGGGGTGATTTGGTGAAAATTGACAATTTTTCGTTAAAACTCGAGTAGTATAACGTTTTAGGGTTTGTTTATTTAAAAACTTTTAATTCCATCAAACATCTGGTATTTTGTGTTGAAATTCAATTAGGGGTAGAATGTGTGGGGGTGGAATACCGGTGACAGAAATTTTCAATTTTGTTTTACTCAAACGGCGTCAAGAGTCTCAAAACATGTAGAAAACTTGATTCTGGAACCAAAATTTTGTTGTCGATTGATCTGTCGACTGTACGTCGGTCTGTTAGTAGGCAATAACGCTTTAACGAATTCGTTGAAACTCGTGTAATATAATGTTTCTGAGTTTCTATATTAAAAGACGTTCATCACTCATCTAAAATTCTGTGATAAAATTAAGGTAGAGGTTGAATGTAAGGGGATGAATATGAATTTATTTTTGAAAGAATATTACATTAGATTATTAAGTGTACGTAGGGTTTCGTTCCTCCTCTTATTTTTTTATCGAGAAATTCGCGTTTCACCATAAAATTAGTTGGAGTGATGGTCTTAATTTAGCACTTGTGTCATGTCACAAAAATAACAGAATAGCAAAATAACTCTGAAAGTTCAAGTCGATGAGGAAACAGTTCCAAACAAGGATTTTTTCCTGGTTATCTGATGGTGTCCTTGGGTTTGACCTTGGCGATGACTTTCAAGGTCGTATCAAGGTCAACTTCATGTTTTACATTAAAACGAAGTAACGGTTGATCTTTTAGGGATGAAATATTAAACTGTTTTGTAATTAAGCAATCAACATCAAATTTAGTTCATAGCAAAACCTCATAGTCTGGATTATTTGTGAGTAAGATCGCTTCAGAAAAAAAATGAGAAAGGTAGCGAGTTGATTGGGGAAACGGACACTTCACTATTAAAAATCGAGTCATATATGGTTTTAGAAGTTTATGGGTACAGAAATACGAATATTTTCTTTGTGGCCAAGTCATGGACTCTAAATTCATTTCATGAGAATGTCTATCTGATGAAAGTCAATTTTTACAGCTATATAGAAGTTGTGATTCAATTTGCAGCGCTATTTTACTTTTTATTAATATTTTATGTTTTGCCATGATAGCATCAAGCAAGTCTTTTCCACCCATTCGGCGTATATACTCCTTTACTACAAAATAATTATACTGGTTTTAAATATCAGCATAACTCGGAAGGCCAGGTAAAGAAGTTTTTAGAAAAAATGTATGTAAGGAATAAAAGTAAAACTCATTTAGTATAGGAACCTGCAATGTTAGAAGCTGGAATGAGCAAAGCACATAAAAAAATGACTATAGACATGCTTGGCATGTCGGAAGTAAGATCACCGAAAAGTCGAGACTTTGAGAGACATAATGTCAGAATTATGTATAGAGTAAGAGAAAACTATGGGAGTTATGGATTGGTAATGTGATTATGGAAAAAATGGGCCAGGAAGTGAGGCATACATACCTTGTCAACAACAGAAAACGTGTACTACCAATTGAAGTAAAGATACTACAAGTGCACTTTCCGACATCGTAAAGCAAGACGGAGGAAGTGGAAGATATGCACTTCAATATAAAAGAAATGTGTAAGAAAGTAAGGAAACTGCATCAGATAATTATATTTGGGTGTTTTAATGTGGTGGTAGGCAAATAAATTTGTGCTGTAGCTGGCAAATTTTATTATAAGAAACGAATGAAAGAAGAGACACGCTAATAAATTAGATATTATATAACGAGCACATTGCTTGAAGGACTCAAAAGAGGATAATATACGTGAAAAGCACCAGGGATACAGGAAGTTTTCAAGTAGATTTTTTTAGTACCAAGAGATGTCACTCCAGTTGTTTAGATTTTGTTGCTCGTATCCTGGTGTGTATATAATAGAAACATTCTCCATAATCTGATACTAGTGGGGGAGAAAGAGCTTGTTTTCTATCCCCAATGATTTGTAGGTGGATTGATCCCACCCTCGCTAATTAATCGGCGTCACTAATTAGCGTTTGAAGAAGATGTTAGAGTGTGGCCTGTATCTTTAAACTTTAGGTACGCTGGGTTCCAGGAGATTCCAATATATATATATATATATATATATATATATATATATATATATATATATATATATATATATATATATATATATATATATATATATATATATATATATATATATATATATATATATATATATATATGCTGTATTGATACTATTTACACTATTCACATTAACCATTGTTTACAATTTGCGTTTTGCGTTTTTACACTTGGTTGACGGATTACTCAGGAAATGCACAAATTTGTTACCTACTTGCGTATTGTATTTACTTTAATGCGCATATAATGGAAGTTTATCACGTATACTTTCCTTATTTAGAAGAAATACAGAATATTTACGGTACCACTGTACTTGACACGTACGAAATACACGAGCGGTATTCAGGTTGAAATACACAAACTTTGAAGATTTGGAGCTCAGAGCGAGGTCCCAAGTAGTTAAAAAGACGAGATCAATGATTCAACTGGTCGAACTGGCGAACTGACTTAAACATACGAGCCGTTATTGAGTTGGAACATTGAGAGCTCAAAGCAAGCTCCTAAGGAACTACGAAGATGGGATCTGTTTTAGAACTGAATTAGAGGAACGAACCTAACTGTAAATATTTAATCTTTGTATAACATTAGTTAGCCGTAAAATAAATGTAGATATTCTAAGGAGAATCGATATAGAGAGGTATGGATTACATGAAATAGCAAAGAAATCTACATTTACATAAAGAGGGTACAGTTAGATCAAGCTTCCCTGCAGACAAGAAGACTGCAATACAAACCAGAGACAAAAAATAAAGTCAGGAAGGACCACGAAGAAAATTAATTTTCAGAAAATGAGGACATTTCCTAACACTGAAAAAGCTGCCTAGAAGAGATATATCACCGAGAGAAAATTTATTCCGAGGAAGAGTATATGGAGAAAATAGAAAAGATATACCCAGATGATCTGGGCCCGCCTATTTCAAGAGAAGAATTGAGACAAGGAAAGATTCCTAGTGTAACAGCGAAACCTTAATAAAATTAAGGTGAAAAATGAAAAAAGAAACCTTTTCAACCGATTAACAAAAGTTATAAAGGGGAAAAACTGCTCAATATGTTTATGAAGAATAAAAGTATTACAACAACCAGCATACGGCAATGCGTATACTGATTCGGAGGCATAGACTCTGCTAATCATAGAATAAAATAGAATAAAAAGCTTTTTTTTTCTTGGATGAAGATCTAATCGGATCTGGACCTGAATAAGGAAGTAGAGATGTAAAATTGACACTTAAGATAATAGGATCAAGAAGATTTGATACAAAAATAGGGATTCATTCAGTGATTTTATACACATGAAAAAAACATTCGATAAAGTGAATTGCAAATATTTTCTCATATGGTGAAAAGAGCTGAATTGGATTGGAGGGATAAGCGCGTTGCTCCATATCTATACAAAGATCAAAGAACCATAATGGTAGATATTAATGGATACGGAACTAAAACTAAAACTAAAATGAGAAAGGGTGCACGGCAAAGTGTCCCTTATTGCTATATTTGCCCGATTGATTTATAGATGATACAGGCTAAAGGAGAATTCCACAGAAATGAAAACAAAGTGTAATTATGGTTGGGAGAAACGGTAAAATAATTACAAGTGATGCTGAGTGTGCTGCAACGTGTATCAAAACGAATCCAATTCAGAAGCAATATGACAACAACAAAAAATTAATGAAAATACCTAAGTCAAGATAGGACTGCGAAAATGGATGTAAAGCTTAACGGTCAAAAACTTGTACGAGCAGAAATATTTACGTACCTTGGTTGTATTATTATAGATGGTGTTATATGTAGCAAAGAACTAAGAAGGAGGATTGCGATGGTAAAACAATCATTCAAATGATAAACATTTTAGTCTGGACGTAAGAAAAAG
Source organism: Tillus elongatus (assembly GCA_964006375.1). Taxonomy (NCBI): domain Eukaryota; kingdom Metazoa; phylum Arthropoda; class Insecta; order Coleoptera; family Cleridae; genus Tillus; species Tillus elongatus. Next base: position 170,359,432 of record OZ023263.1, on the reverse strand, counting down.
TTTTGTCAGGTCGTGCGTATGGAATATAGTAGGGTATGTGGCGAAAATCTGGACTTTCACTGAGCAGGTTATGAGCAGAATAGAAGCTTTTGAAATGTGGACATAAATGTTATTATGTTCAAATTGTACAGGTGCCTAGCTGAGAACTTACACGGTACATATTTCAGGAACCACAAAACGTTTTTTTCTGAAATTTTGCACATGTAATAACCAGAATATGGCTTCTTTAGGCAAAATATTTTGACAGTTCTGCCACTTTCGGTTAAACTGGAAGTTGACCTAATATTCGTTATTTTATAAGAAATACCCAATTTGTCATCATTGCAATCTATAGCATATGAAATCTGAGTGTCAGTTAATGTTACAACCATATGCCTAAATATTATATTATTTTATGTTCTTACGTTCATAAACAAAGAAGCAGTAATTCAGTAGATAATCAGAAAATCTTAAAAATGATATAGGTTGACCACAAAAATCGTCAAAGATTTGAACCAAAAATATAGAATATCTTCATTTTTTTTAAAAAGAACCAGCCTTTTTTTTAATTTCGTTGGACTGCCCGATCAAAAAGAGAGAAAGTTAGTATTTGTATCCCTATACCTTTATGTTAATGACAATTTTTTTGGAAAACCGCTGTTTTCTGGGATTTCTGCAATTTTTCTTCTGTATTCTTTGCAAGTTTTCTACATCATTCTTCTTGATTTGAAATTCTTTGTCTTACGTAGTGGCTGGACAGATATAAAATATGTTGTATCATAGCTTTACACGTAGAAGTGTTTGTGTTCGATCACACAACAATCTTTTGCACTTCACTCTGTCGCCCCCATTAAAGATAATTTTTCAATCGTAGGTCTATTTCTGCTATTATGGCCAATCACCGATTCTAGGAGCAGTTTCATATCTCTATCATGGAAATTTTGCCGCACCTGTCCTTTTTGTAGGGATGGTATATTTAACGAGCCCGATATCGCATGATACACCGGTAAGACGACTATACGCCCTATACTACGGGCGGAACGTGCAGACATTCAACTTGTTAAAACACAATGCCACCACCGCGGGTGATGTTAATTCTACATTATGTACTGAAAACGTTAAATGTTTCCCTACCAGGAGTCTAGTATCTAGGTTTCAAAGGCACACGTTCTTACCGCTACAAAACCGACGATTCAAAACTACTTAGACTTAACGAATAGTTATCAACTAGTTACGCCATCATATGCTTAATTATATTAATTACACATAATAAAAATCGATTCACCTCCCTCCAATGACTGTAAATTATAATACGTAGTGTGTAATCAGCTTTGTTGTATGTATAATACAGTCGTATAAGTAATTAAAGTAAATATCGAAGTAAAATTAAAACACAAATCTTAAAACTAAATTCTCTGCTTTTCAAGGTTCTGGTTTATTTATATTTCATGGTTTTGCGTTTGAAGACTGACATCTGTTGAGTTCAGACATCTTTAATTTGAACCGTAATTCGAGTCAATGCTGCGGTCAAACCATTAGGAATTACAGTACTTGCCAATTCACTGACATGTTTCATAAGTCCTACCCAAATAAATTGCTTAGCCTCATATATTATAAATTAGTCCAATCAATTTTGTTTTAACTGAAGCAGGTCAAGAAGGGTCAGAGTAAATGGAATAGAACATGCTTATCTTGCTGCATTTCCAAAAGTCTGTAGTAAATAAATGGTGCTTAAATAAATTGAACCTAGAGTGCCATTTTGTTGTCACACATTTATTCAAACTTTAAGTTTAGCCTCGACTTTAATCTTGACCCCTTTTAATCGAGTTGCGTTGTTTTCTAATTTTCTAAATTATGAGTAGGGCAAGGAATATATGCAAGAAAAAATGAACGTTGTGTTTACTAAGGCTGGCTACCTTATTTACAGAAAATGTGCAATTTCTCTTTTTCTGAAGGAATAACAAAATTGTAGTATAGCTGGAAGATCAGCTGGTAATAAGTTTTGTACAGGTGCGAAGTGATATGGATAAATACATTCGTGACAAAATATCTGGGTTCTGGGGATATATTTATTTACTTTACCGTCCGCACTTTTATGGTTCCTGAATTGATTTATAGGTTATCTCTTATACGCTCTCTTTTTCTTTGAGAGTGACATTTTTTGAGCGGTCTCGACTATTGCGTTTTTGACGAAATCAACTAGCTTCATTTAAACGTCAAAGATTTTTCAATGGTTGATAATCCGACTGTGTTCTGTGTGAATGCTTTTGAGCATACATTCTGCACGACATACGTCCATTAAAATTTGCTTGCGCTTAAAAGCAAACCATAACATATCATTTACTCCGTAGAAAAATAATTATGAAACTCTTCTTTTAGTCGATTTTATACAGTCGCAGTGACTATTCCTCTGGCTTTATAAATGTTTGTTTTCTTCTCTGTAACCGGTTTCGCTGCTTGACAGCATCATCAGGCAGGAGAAAATTAAATTAATTTTTACGTATTTTACGTATTTTTACAAATAAAAATTCGTCGCTACGTTATGATGTTCGATAAAAATTTCTTTAAAAATAAAATTGACGATTGACGTCTTCAAAATATCTACGTGATGTATGTCCTTATTTTACATGAAAATATAATCAAACTATAATTTAATATTATTAATTATTATTATCAATAATTAATAACAACTTCAATAAAATAACTGAACAATTACAGCAATAAATCAGACTCTATGCAACGACACACATCACAAATATACAGGGTGCTTCACGGAACCCGTTACTTAAAAGATATCGTACTTCCAGCTGGATTTTTTTCTGATCATTTGGATCTAGCGATTATGGCTGTATTCCTATCCAAATGAGATAGCTTTAAAATGGCTGCTCTTCCTGTTATATCGAAAGTTGCCAACAATTCTGATATTGTGAATGGAACACTCTAAATATTATTAAATTTTTGAATCGGACGTAAAATGCTGGTCCAAATACATTTCGGAAATTATTGATAAAAAAACAGAATTTTTTGCGTTATTCAAGTTACTTAAAAAAATTTGACACATGAGGTCAATTAAAAAAAATCTGTATCTCGGTCATTTAGCAACAAACCATTACACAAATTGGTACATACAAACAGCTGATGGTGTTGTTTCGTGATAACAAATTAGAATTTCATTTCTTAACACAGGCTGTTCGCCAATTGTACATAGTTTTTCAAAAACTGAAACCACAGTAAAAATTTTTAAACACAACATCTGGTATGTCATGACCTCATTGTCTTCTGGATTGAGTAACATTTCCAGTGGTGTATGAGTTTCCTATACCTGTCTCTTGTAGTTTTGATGATATTTAAGGTTTTAGCTGAAATTAAATTCAGGTAAATATTTTTTGTGTTTTGCATAGTAGCCTATTGAAATGACGGCTACTGACATTAGTGTCCACCACAGTTGTTATAATAGCTTACAAACTATACAGTGTGTCCCAAACTGGATGGGAATGTATTGCTATCTCCGTTATTATTAGAGATAGGGAGACGGTTAATTAGCAATGTTTTGTAGAATTTGATGCTCGTTCCAAATATGACTTGTATTTTGGCCTGCCTCTTTTCGTTTTACAGTTATTTTGAAAAAAACCAAAATTTGTCGATTTCTTTTTCCATCAATATCTAAGTAGGCGATGATCTGACATGTCCAAGACTTGCACATTATCAGGACACTTTTTACAGAGTAATATTTTTCTTTTTGTGCTATTCCCTACTTTGTTTTGGCATTTGATTTTGAGATACAGGTGTCAACATTTGTTTTGTCTTACAGACAATGTTCCTTGTTTCGTCCTAGATGTAGCTTATATATATATATATATATATATATATATATATATATATATATATATATATATATATATAAGCTACTGACATCTAGGACGAAACAAGGAACATTGTAAGACGACTCCGGTACAAATTCGGTACGTCAGGTGCCGCCGTACCACAAACGATCTAGATATCAGTAGCTTGTACATCTCACGTTTCATTCAGAATTTGGATACGTTAAGCCAATTAATTTAGATATGTTTTGATTATTCACACGAACAAAACCATTACTGAGGCCCTCAACTATGACTACGACTACCCCTCCAAAATCAAGAGACCCAAACAAACTCTCAAACACTAACAAAGACGACTTGAGCGACTAAAAACAATCTACAAACAGGCGCCTATTCCATGAGCTCAGGATAACGGAATAAAAGGAGAGCTCTCCTGGTTCATCATAAAGTCAAGACAAGTGACAAGTGTTTTGATTATTGATATATATATATATATATATATATATATATATATATATATATATATATATATATATATATATATATATATATATATATATATATCACCATTTTAAGCTAAAACAAAGGGATTTTTGTAAAAATTTGATTCAAGTCTATAAGAGTCAAACTGAAATTACTAAATATGTTGGAATTTAATTGTATTCTCTAATAAGTAAAACCAGTTTGCTTGCTATCTTATGATTAGGTGCATTAACATAGCTAACCAGCTAACCACTGGTCTCACTGGAATGTTTTTATTTATTTTGTATTTGTTCACTTATATATCTTTATGGTAAATTATACATCATGTCTTACAATAAAGCTACACTCCTGCTGTAATCAGACATAACTTTGTTAAACATTTTCCAAACATTGAACTGTTAAATTGATTTGTTTGCCACTTTTCAATCATTTTCTAGAATTTTACTTATATTGTAGTTTTAATTTTCGCCAACATTTTTACTAGGACAAGTTATCTACAGTTTTACATTAAAATTTTTGCTTTATACAGGCAAATCTTCTTAGAAATCTCAGTAGTAAGATTCAGTAGTAAGCGGTTTAGAATTTTTCATCTTCAAATGACGTTAACCTTCTTAGTGAAACGATTGTCAGGTCTGTAAAAAGATGTGTTGTGCTGATTTGAATCCCTCAAGTGTACTTAAAATTTTACTAAGTGACAATAGCCTTCCGGAAGAACTTAATATTCGGAAAATGAATTTATCTGCCAAATTGTAAACGTGGCAGGTGATTGGTCTGTTGGTTTGGCGAGCGACTACAATGGAATAATTTCCAGGATCTTCAAGTAGCCAATCAAGTCTACTAGAAGTAGTCTTAAGACATTCAGTGTTGCTTACTTCTTTACGCATCGGCAGTGGAGCAATATTCACCATTTTCTCTACTAGAGCTGTAGGACATGGTGTCATAGCTCTAGCTATTCCAAGACAGATTAGCCTCTGCAATTTTTACAATATGCTTTGTGTTGAGACGTGGTCTGTTTTTGGCCACCATACTATATAGATGTATATGTGACGATGGGTTTGACCATTTTTTATAGTCAGTATACCATCCTGGGATTCAGCCCCATCTCTTTCCTACGAGCCTACGGTCAGTCCAGATTGCCATTGTGGTTCTCGAAAGCGTTTTACAAGTTTGTGATCGAGTTCAGTTTTTGGTCTAAGAATGTCCCTAAATATTTGCCTTGATTGGAAAACTCTATCTGTGTCCCAGAGTGGAAGCTTTTAAATGTAGTGTCCTTCTGTTCCTGAATCGGACCAGAACTGTCTTACGAGGATTGTCATTAATCCCATCTGTCTCACACTAGTTCCTTACTATATTTAAGGCTGTTTACATTAGGCTGCATACTGCTGATTTTATATAAGTCAATGAGCCAGTTTTGCGAAAAACATACAACTTCTAGAGGAAGTAGAATACATACTCAGGATTATTGCCTAGTCTGGTAAATGTTTTTAAAATCAACCAAAAACACGCCAACTCTATTTCTATATTTTATTATGCAAGCTTAAATCATAGAACCTTCCCGTTCCTCATCCTAGATTAAGATAAGTCAACTAGAAGGGCTTGTCCAAGCATGCGATTAAGAAAAGTCGAGACTCAGCAAGTGCGTTGTGGTACAAAGCTTCATAAGTTTTGTGATACATTACGCAACCTACATTATCTCCTAATCCTATAGCATTTCTAAGAAGTAAATTTGCAGTATTTTATGAAAAAACGTGGCTCTTAGAAATGGCCAATGTATTGAGCCTCCGGAAATTATTTTCTAGTGTAATGAAACAAACCGGGAGTCTCTAGGTGGTTTAGAAACTTCTCAAGCCATGTTAACTTCAGTTAAATTATTTAGCATAAAAACTTGGAAAGGTTTATAATATAGTTTTTTTCAAGTTCAATTTTTTTTCAACTTTTTTATATCTTTGATACAGGAATAAATCATTTCAAAACCTTGACAATATAATAGAGAGTTTTACCTTGCAACTAATGGCTATCCCACAATTTTTTGCAGGAATAATAATATTACCGTCACGAAGGCTAAACGCCATATATATATATATATATATATATATATATATATATATATATATATATATATATATATATATATATATATATGACATTTTTTTTAATTTAAACACATTTTATAGCCTGCTTTTACTGCTATTCAGGATATGTTTTATGTTTCCACAGTTTTAAAATCATGACTATTACAGATAGGCAACCTGCCTTGTTTTATTCATTTTGCTCGTTAATCTACATATAATCAGTATAATCTTCATGAATATTATTATTATTATCACATTTTGTTAAGCAAATTTAACACTATTTATAACGAATAATTAATGAGTGATCCAATCACACATGATATCAGTCTTAAAACCACACACTATTTTTTATTATTACAAATAATACCATTTAGTAACAAAAACGTGAGAGTATTCAGTTTAGTTATCATAAGAGATTTTTTTATTTCTTTAACGTCGGTCTATTTCCTTAACTATCGCCAATCAGCGACGCCAGGGAGCAGTTTCACCTCACTATCCTGCAAATTTTGCCGAACCCCTCCCTTTCTGTAAGAAGGGTAGGGATCTTTAACGTGCCCAGCATCGCATGGACATGGAACCGACGTTTTTACGCGACCTCCGAAGGGCGGAACGTCCAGACATTAAATTTGCTCCAATACAATGCTACAACCTCGGTTGATGTTCATGTTACACTTGTATTGAAAAAGTGAAAGGAGAACCCTGGGATCGAACCCCGTTCCCTTCGGTTCAGAGGCACACATTCTTACCACTAAACCACCGAGGCTCTATCATAAGAGATAATAATAATGATAACAAGCTTTAAAAGAATTTGACAGCGCTACAAACAAAAGCTGCACCTGTGCTTGTTTTCCGCTTAATAATTATTTAAGATATGTACAAATATAAGTGTTCATTGTAAAAGGTTGCACAAGGGTTTTCCTGAGAAGTACTGAGAACTCCGAAAAACCCTAAAATACGTCGATTTTTTTTGCAAGCGGAACTTTTTTCAACCCTAATTTGCAACCTACAACCACTAGCGGATGTGACTTTCACCCACTCAATTTGAAGAAAAAAGGAAGGTCGAATGACACCTTTCTGGAAAGCTGTTTTATTCTCTATTCAAAGCTGCAATTTTAAAATCAGCCAATTAGTCTTTTAGATATTTGCTTCCACAACTTAAAAAAAACTTTATAATAATATCAATTTCGTGTTCGACGCTGCAACTACAATTACATCGTTTTAAACCGCAACTACAGCTTTTTTTAGTGAAATTCACTAATGGGGGAGAACCCGAGTTTTAAAAATGATGGTCTATGTTACAAGTGCACATTCAGCACAAAAAATAAGACTATTTTTTCATATAAACATGGGTCCCCAAATGCTTAATTTTTTGAATACAGCGTGTAAAATTTATTTGTTTTTGTCAGTTTTTCACGAATAAGTCTGAGTCAAATTAAAACTTTGGCGTGAAAGTTGGCATGCGGGGGTTTTTGAGGGCAAGAAATTTAAATATGTTACTGTTAATAACACTGCTGGTAGACGGCGCCAGCTGTAAGACTATGCTTGCATTCAATTGGCTATATTTTTTTAACATTCAGTAATATCGACCTACCGTATAGCTACATTGCAGTCCTTATCAATTGTAAGCAAAAAATGTATATTTGATCCAAATCTCTCAGACACACAATTTTCTAGATATTCCAATTTTTGTATGTCGATGTCGCTGAAAAATTAATTTTTCTCAAGTAATTAATTGTATTGTCTGCAAATTTTAACAACAAATAAAACAACAAATAAACATAAACCACAGGTTATGTCTTATGTCAAGAGGTACATTTTCTAATAACCCATTTAGTTGGTTTTGTAGCAATTCAAGATAAGTTGTAGCACTAAGTCTGAGAGGTAAAAAAATTGATCCTATCAAATTACACCCTACAATTCCAGCCCATACATTTAAGGAAGATTGCTGTTGATGATGCCTTTCCAAAACTGCGTGGGGATTTTCGTCAGCCCAAATATGACTGTTACGAAAATTGACGATCCCGTCCCGCCTAAATCCAGACTCGTCAGTGAACAATACACAATTCAACAAGTTTTCTACATTATTATGTTGAAGAAACCATTGGCAAAATTGTAGGCGGGGTATAAAATATCTTTCAGGAGATAGTGCCTGCACACGTTGGATGTGATATGGACGCAATTGTTGCTCGTGAAGAACTCGCCATATCGTTGCATTGGATGCTCCCAGATGATTGACCATTTCCCTAGTACTTATTTTTTGGATTTTGTTCAATTTCATCCAGAACAGCCCCTTCAAAATCAGGATTTCGTGCACTTCGTGGTCTGTCTCAATCAGCAGTAACTTTATTAAGGGTACCTGGTAAAAAAAAAATATATATATATATATATATATATATATATATATATATATATATATATATATATATATATATATATATATATATATATATATATTCGAAAGAGATAGATCGATGTATTAGATAATGTAAGTATGTACCCTTTTCTCGCAGACGGATGTCAATCCGTTGAAACATCCTTGTGTCAGGAATCCTCCGATTTCGGAAGGCTTCTTCATACAGTCGTTTCGCCTCTTAACAGTTACCAAAAGCCCGTGAATACATAACATGCATGTCTGTTACTTCATTGTTGGTAAGGGCTTCCATATTTAATTAGAAAAATTACGGACAATTCAATTAATTACTTAAAAATAGTGAGTAGTCTCAAACGTAAAAGTCAAATGTAGTATATGTCACGACGAAAACGCAAGAGTCAAGTCTCGTAACGATGGAATTCACTTTGTTAAATGGTTTGTTCAAAGTTTGTTATCATGGCTTTTTATTTTATCTTCATGATTGTCTCTTGTCAGATCTTTTTTTTTTTGGTAACATTTTAATTTTTAACTAGAGGATAAGAAAATTAAGTTTATACATACTGATAGCAATTAAAAGGTGAAAAATGTATTCCTATTATTTGTCGCAGAATTAATTTTTGAGCGTCATCGACATACAAAAATTGAAATATCTCGCAAATGTTGTGCCTGGGAGATCTAAATCAAGTATACATTTTTTGCTTACAATTGATGAGGGCTGCAATGTAGCTAAACGGTAGGTCGATATTACTGTGTATCAAAAAATTATAGCCAATTGAATGCAAGCCATGTTTTACAGGTGGCGCACTCTGCCAGATGTGTTATTAACAATAACATATTTAAATTTCTTTCTCTCGAAAACCCCGACATGCCAATTTTCACGTCAAAATTTAATTTGACTCGAACTTATTCGTAAAAAACTGACAAAAACAAATAACTTTAACACGCTGTATTTAAAAAACTAAGCATTTGCGGACCCATGTTTATATGAAAAAATAGTCTT